>JAJUPC010000209.1:0-588878 GCA_023614405.1 Avena insularis | reverse complement strand
AACCCCCATAGCTTTTTACTCCTAAACCCATGGTCCCAGCCAGCCTGCCCCCACCGTCGGCCTCTCTGCCAAGACGCTTCCCAGAACACCCCTAAGCCTTTTTAAAAACTCAACCCGCGATGCCACCCGGGATGTGCCCACTGTCGCGTCACGGCTGGCTGCGTACTCGCCCTGGGTGGCCCCCGAGATCTTTGTGGCCCCACATGTCATTCATTTGAGGCTAGAACAGCTCATTTCCGGCAGTGATAAAAGCTTTTTCATGCCAGCTGTCTTTGTTGAGTTAGCGCTGGACCCTTTGGTCGGTGGGTGTCGTGCTTAGCTCAGGGTTGGCCATTGAAGCGGCCGACAAAAGTTTTTCCTGTGTCTGTTTTTAATTCAAATCTTTTCAAAATTAATTCAAATTCAAATTTAAATCTGTTTTTAAATAACTTTTAACATCTAAATCCAAATAATGCAAATAATATAAGTTTTCAAATCAGAAAAATGTGAGGAATTCAAATATGCCCTTCAAAATATATTTTGGGCACTTAATTTCCAAGTTAATTAAAATTACAACAAAATTCCCTTTTACCTTAATTAATTAATAACTTTTGATTTATAACTCCAAATTTAACAAATAATATGTCTAAAATGATTAGCTCGACGAGACCTTTCTGTTTATGCATTCCATGTTTTGATTTGAAGCATGCATCATATAAATATAAAGTATACAGCAACTAATATGAGGATAAAATGGGGCCAAAACTCAATAAAATGGTTTATTCTTGTATTTCACACCTCAGTCTTGCCATGATACTTTATTGCCATGCAAATTGTGCATCATTCATCATGGCATGATTGTTTGCTTGTCACATTTTATTCATATGCTTGTGCATTTTATTTATGTTGGCCCTTGTTTGTTTGGTTCTTCTTCGAATAGACTAGTGTGAGGGGGATATACCAAGATACCTGTGAGCACTACAGATCCTTCTCTCGCTTAACTGAGGCTGCTGTGCAAGCACTACCACATGCTTGCATACATATAGTACCTATTGCCTCTATCTTATTCTTGCATCATGGAGTCGCGATTGCATTATACTGAATCCCAAGTTGTGGCGCCCTGCAAAACCACTACTAGAAAATCGCGTTGTTTTTGTGCATTGCATCATCATGACCGCATGCTCATGTCATCATGCCACATTGCATTTGAGCATCGTCATGTCATATTGCATTTGTTTGCATAAAACTACTTTCGAAAGACTATCTTTGTTTCGAAACGCCCCGTCTTTAATTCAAAGTAAAACCCGGGTCTCCGGATTATTTTGTTTCGTCTACCAATGGATTTCAAAAGCCCCGTTTTAAATAAATAAAATGTTTTTTCTATTTTGGGGCGAGCGTCTGATCCACCAGGCCAATACACCCCAATACAAAACCAGTCTAACCAGACCCTTTTCCTACCCCACCCTATCTACCTAGCCAACCTCCACCTCACTCCAACCTATCCCGTTGCGCCACATCAGCCTGGCCCTCTCTCCACCCAATCACCAACCTCCACCTCACCACTCCCTCTCCCCTTTTCATTAACCAGTGCCACCTCATCTCCCTGGGCCCACCCGACCAACCGCACCCTTCCCCGCCTGGACAGCCACCAGCCCAGATCCCCACTCCCCCTGGCGCGCCCCACACCCTCCCACCGACCGCCTCGTGCTCCACCCCGCCACCTGCCAGCCTGGCCCCACCCCGCGTCGCTGCTCCCCTGTCCCGTTCCTCTCTCTCTCCCCCGGCGCCCTTCCTCTCTCCTCCTCCTCTCTTCGCGTCTTCCTCCTCGCCACCGAGACCTGCGTCTCCGGCCGCCTCGGTCGCCCCGCCCGTCCGTCATGCGTCATGACCTCCCGGCCTCCCCTCCTGCGTGTCGTCGCCCGAGCCGCCCCCGTGGCCCCTTCACCCAACCTGCCCCGCTCTCCCACCCCAACCCCGACGCCGCTCACGCGGCCCCGCGTCGTCCCCGCCGCCCTCGACCCGAGCCTCGGCCGCCGCCTCCTTCCGCGCTTCCCCGGAGCAGCCCCGTGTCTGCGGCCCCCCTCTGCCCCGCGCCGCCGCCGCCAGATCCCTCGCCGCCCGAGCAGCGCCTCTGCCTCCGCCTCCTCTCCTCTCCCTCGCGTCCCAGGCGAGCGCCGCCGCGCAGCCTCGCTTCCCCGGTGCCGCTCCCCATCCCCGAGGTCGCCCTCCTCCGCCTCTACTCCGAGCCCCGCGAGCCCTCTCCGTCGGTCGCCCGCAGCGCGCGCCCCGCCCCTTCCCCGCGTCTTCTCCTCCGCCGGCCCCGCCTCCAGGAGCTCAAGGCCGCCGGATCCCTCCGCCACCACCGCCGGACCCCTCTGCGCTCCGCTCCCCTCGCCCTCTCCTGCGCTCGACGCCCCACCTCCAGTAGCCGTCGGCTTCTGCGTTGCCTTCGCCCTCTGCTGTTTCCGCGACCGCCTCGCCATCTGCTGCCGGCCGCCTCTCCCGGCCGTTCTCCTGAGCAAGCCCGACGTCGCCCTCCTCCTCCGCAGGCACCGTCGTGTGCCTTCCCGTCCTAGCAGCGCGCTCTGCATGCTTGTGCTTTGCTTCTCTGCTTGTCCTGCAGGGACACAAGGTCTCGTCCACGCTCATCCCCCTGCGGCTCGTCTCGGCATGTCCTGATGTGTTTGATATTGCCCGTTTGCAGGTGTGCTCGAGTCCTTGATGTGGTGTTGTTGCGGCTAGGGTATGACAAGATCAACTTCGACACCGAACAAGTCGCCCTCGACCACTGATGCCAAACCAAGTACTCCCAGACGCCAAGACCGTTCACGGATCTCGGCAAGCGAACCCTATTGAACCTCAAGATCGCCATCCGCAACCAAGCCGAAACCTCAAGAACTCCTTCCCGGAACGAAGACCGATTCCACGAGAGACCCTCAAGACGCCAAGATCTCCTTCACGGATCTGATGACCGAGACCTCAAGCCCGATCCCGATGATCGAAGGCCACGCCAAGAACCGGATCCGAAGACCGCCAAGATCGTCACAAACGACAAGCACTTCACCGGACCTTGAGACCCTAGCGACAAGTACTCCTTCCCGGACGCCAAGTTCGCCGAGAACCCGGATACCAAGATCGCTGACGGAACGACAAGACCTCCTTCCGCACCGATGCCGACGACGTCGCACTCCAAGTTCTTCTTCCCGAACACCGAGACCGACCCGATATGAGGACCCGACAAGATCTTCATGACAACAAGATCGGTACCGACCAGGGCGGATCCGATGTGCCCCCGACACCAACCAAGTTCTTCTCGGATGCGACAAGAGCGACTTCCGTTGTCCGAGACCGATCTCGTCGAGCCGTTCTCCCGTCGAACCCTGAGACCGACCCCGAACCCCTCGGAGCCCAAGTTCGCCGAACCCTAATGTGATTCCCTATCCGAGACCCCATTATTTTTATAATAAGACATTATCAACTGATGCATATTAAATTGTTCATGCATGCATACTTGTCTGTGGTTTGGGGGCATTATGCCGATTCATCTCATAATTAAATATGGAGTCCATCTGCGGGATATCGTTGTCTTGTTCCGGACTCCATTTAAATTGGTGTAGCGAACCGATGCCATGTTTCGCCCTGTCAATCCGACATTTAAATTGTGGGGCTTCTAAACAACATGAACCTATTAATTAATTGCCGGGGCCTCGGTTCCGCTTAATATGACCTAATTGCATCGCACCTTTGCCATGTCATACATCATACATGCATCATGCCGATTTTCTACCGTAGTATTAAATAGTCCATCCTGTGTTTCTTTTAGTGTTTTGCTTCTTTGCGGATTAGGCCGATGAGATGATGCGAGTGTCGACCCGATCCTCGGATGAACCTTCGGCAATGTTTTCAGGCAAGCACCTCCCCCTTTCTACCTATCTTACTTTTATAGTCTTTATTTCCTCCTGTTGATCTATTGCTATCTGTGTTGCGATGCTATAGTTTTCATACCCGTGATATCCCTTGCAGCCTTATATTGCCTTGGACACATCCTATTACCTGTTGATTGGTAGATAGTTGGACTTGCGCGTCGTAGTCGCTTGCTCAAGTGCTGTTGCGTGTCGTCAAGTACCACAGCTGTTGGAGTATCGCCGCATGTTTAATGTTGTAGATGATTATGGCTTTAATTACTGTTTAACAACTAAAATTGAAGTAGGTAAATGCAGAGGAACCGGTGGGTGATAGACAATATTTGGTTTCCGACCGCTCACTGGTGTCCCGTAGGACCCCGAGTTCTTGACACCTGTTCCAACATCGAGCGCGCTAACCACATGTAGGATGTGTGGGCACCCCATCGATTAGTACCTGATTCAAAGTCTTGTACCGGGGGCCACAACTAGTTTGAGGTTTTATTTACTATTCTGTACTTATGCCATGCTTTACTGTTTTATTTAAATTGTGCGATGTCTTAAGACCCTGTCTTTGTTAGGATCGGGACACGTTTTTATTTGACTATCGACAAGCCTATCATCTTTCGTTCGATCGTTACAAATGGCGTCCACCCAAACCCTGAGTCCAGACGGAGACCGGCCGACTTCACAGTGGTAGACTTAGTGGGTGGCCTCATGTACTTGCTTTGGGTCTGGGAAACGTCATGACTTAGGCCCCGCCGACATACCGATGGGTGTATGTTAATTGATCTGGCAAAAAGGGTCGAAGTGCGTGTGGATACTTTGGTGCACCCCTGCAGGGTTAAATCTTTTCGAAAAGCCGTGTCCGCGGTTATGGACGACTTGGAGCACAGTTCTTGATCATAGACAACTATAACTAAAGTTTACTGCTATAATTTGACTTGTATCCGATATGACTAGTAATCAGCTTCACTGCAACTGAATGGCTAAATAAAAGTACCAACAACTGCTGGGTTTGGGATATCTCATGCTAATTATATCTAAGTAGTAAGTGTTGCAATTACAATGGAATGGTTAACTAAAACTGCCCACTGCTTATTTTTATCAGGATGACCATCTATACCTGACTAGTAATTGCTGCAACGATAACTGAATAAATAAAACTGCCAACGGTGTGAGTTCCTCGGCGGACTTCCTCGTTTGGTCTCGAGGGGGAAACACCAGGATGGGTGTGTGTGGTGGTAGTATCAGGTTGGTTCCGAATAGGTCTTTCTTATCCCTCTCTAATAGCCGACAGTTATCTCGAGTCTCTATAGGTTGCTCTAGTGCATGCTGCGCTGCCGCTTCAGTCTACCATACCTATGTAGGCGAGGCCTTGACTAACGTGTCTTGGCCTCGCTGCACCGGCCTCGGGTCAAAGACGGGACGCCTCTTTTTCCTTTGCCCTTTGGCACCTTTTGTTTGAGTTTTCGGCCTGATACGTTAGCGGGGTTACCATAGCTTGGCACACAGGCGGGTTCTCGCTTGGCTTGGGTGGCTTATGGATGCCATTGGTTATTCTTCAGGGCTCTTAGCCCCATTTGCATCTTGTCCGTAGTCGGACGCTCTATTATTTTCAAGGTGATTGGATCTTTGTATATTATATCTGTATTCTTGACTCCTCGAGTCGTTGTTGTATATATATCTGTTCTGTGGGTCCCATCGAGGACTGTTGTGTAATGTTATTACTTCGTTTTCCACCCGCACGAAAGTGCCTGGTGGACACCTTTGAATCGTTTCTATGCGGGTTTGGCGGGATTCGCTAAAACTTGCATAGGGCCAATTCTGAGGGTGTTACAAAGTGGTATCAGAGCTCAGCAGTTGCGATACCCCACAAATCCAGCCTGTAGGATAACCTAGCTAACGGCCCAAGTAGAGTGTCAAAACTATTTTTGCAAAATCGGTTGGATAGTTCTGATTAGGTCTGATTTTACTCCTTACCCCTCTGCTGATCTTCCCTTACCTCTGCGTGTTTTGAATCTGCTCTCTTACCTTCTTCTAGTCCAGGGTTTCTCGTGGGTGGTATTTCTGTTGTGCCTTCAGGGTTTCGCTTCCTCTTTTCGGTAACGGTGTTGCTACATCTGGTCTTCATGCTATCCGAGGAATCCTTCGTCTGGTGGACTTCTCTTTGTTCCTTCTCGTGCCTTCCGGTGTTTTCCGACGCGACGACATCATCTACACCAGATCCGATGCAGAGTCTGCATCACTCCTTTGTTTCTAAACCTCGATTGTCGAGATCTTCAGTCTGATTCTAAGAATGGTTGCACGCTTTTCTACTGATTGTTCAGAGTAATAGTTTGGGTGCGTGATGGATTGGCCCCCATGCCGACTACCCTTTCTATTCGCCCTTGTACATTGGAGTGGGATAGGCCGCAGTTTTTCTCTCCTTCTATCGAAGTTAGAGGTGGCTTTATTTGTTGATACCTCTACCTTCGACCTTTTGTTCCCGGAGTGTTCTCTCGACGATCACGGACAACGACCTCTTGTTAGTGGTGTCGCGAGGATCTACACGAAGCGAGAAGACGCAGGTCGCCGACCTTCCTTCCGGTACCATGAGGCGGATCTCGAGGGCGAGATCCATTGTTAGTGGTGTCGAATTGTGGCGCCCCGCAAAACCACTACTAGAAAATCGCGTTGTTTTTGTGCATTGCATCATCATGACCGCATGATCATGTCATCATGCCACATTGCATTTGAGCATCGTCATGTCACATTGCATTTGTTTGCATAAAACTACTTTCGAAAGACTATCTTTGTTTCGAAACGCCCCGTCTTTAATTCAAAGTAAAACCCGGGTCTCCGGATTATTTTGTTTCGTCTACCAATGGATTTCAAAAGCCCCGTTTTAAATAAATAAAATGTTTTATTATTTTTTTTAGGGGGCAACCGTACCGGGCCGATCCGACCCAGTCGGCCACCCCCAATACAAAACCAGTCTAACCAGACCCTTTTCCTACCCCACCCTATCTACCTAGCCAACCTCCACCTCACTCCAACCTATCCCGTTGCGCCACATCAGCCTGGCCCTCTCTCCACCCAATCACCAACCTCCACCTCACCACTCCCTCTCCCCTTTTCAGCCACCAGTGCCACCTCATCTCCCTGGGCCCACCCGACCAACCGCACCCTCCCCGGGATGCCCACCAGCCCAGATCCCCACTCCCCCTGGCGCCCCACACCCTCCCACCGACCGCCTCGTGCTCCACCCCGCCACCTGCCAGCCTGGCCCCACCCCGCGTCGCTGCTCCCCTGTCCCGTTCCTCTCTCTCCCCCGCCGCCCTTCCTCTCTCCTCCTCCTCTCTTCGCGTCTTCCTCCTCGCCACCGAGACCTGCGTCTCCGGCCGATCAGCCTGGCGTCCTCTGTGCGGCCGCATGACCTCCCGCCTCCCCTCAGTGGTCGCCTGAGCCGACCCTGTCGCCCTTCCCGCACCTCTGCCGATCTCCTCCTCTAACCCCGACAAGCTCGCCGTCCGCATGTCGTCCCCCAGCCCTCGGCCGACCCGAGCCTCGGCCGCCGCCTCCTTCCGCGCTTCCCGGGAGCAGCCCCGTGTCTGCGGCCCCCTCTGCGCTACGCCGCCAGATCCCGCGCCGCCCGAGCGCCTCCGCCTCCTTCTCTCTCCCTCGCGTCCCCAAAGGAAGGCGCCACTTGCCAGCCTTCCCGGTGCCGCTCCCCATCCCCGAGGTCGCCCTCCTCCGCCTCTACTCCGAGCCCCGCGAGCCCTCTTCGTCGGTCGCCCGCAGCGCGCGCCCCGCCCCTTCCCCGCGTCTTCTCCTCCGCCGGCCCCGCCTCCAGGAGCTCAAGGCCGCCGGATCCCTCCGCCACCACCGCCGGACCCCTCTGCGCTCCGCTCCTCGCTCCTGCAAGGCTGACGCCCCACCTCCAGATGGCTGGCTTCTGCGTTGCCGCCCTCTGCTGTTTCGCGACCGCCTCGCCATCTGCTGGGCCTCTCCGTTCTCTGAAAGTAAGCTGCCGTCTTCCTCCTCCTCGTAGCGCCGTGTGCCTCCCTCGTCCTAGCAGGCCTGCATGCTTCATGCTTTGCTTCTCTGCTTGTCCTGCAGGGACACAAGGTCGCGTCCGCGCTCATCCCCCTGCGGCTCGTCTCGGCATGTCCTGATGTGTTTCGGTATTGCCGTTTTGCCCTGTTGTGATCGAGTCCTCGATGTGGTGTTATTGCGTCTAGGGTATGACAAGATCAACTTCGACACCGAACAAGTCGCCCTCGACCACTGATGCCAAACCAAGTACTCCCAGACGCCAAGACCGTTCCCGGATCTGCAGCCGACGAACCCCTATTGAACCTCAAGATCGCCATCTGCAACCAAGCCGAAAACCTCAAGAACTCCTTCCTGGAACCGAAGACCGATTCCACCGAGACCCTCGGCACGCCAAGATCTCCTTCACGGATCTGATGACCGAGACCCCGAAGCCCGATCCCGATGATCCGAAGGCCACGCCAAGAACCGGATCCGAAGACCGCCAAGATCGTCACCGGAAAGACAAGCACTTCACCCCGGACGCCGAGACCCCGGTGCGACAAGTACTCCTTCCCGGACGCCAAGTTTGCCGAGAACCCGGATACCAAGATCGCTGACGGAACGACAAGACCTCCTTCTGCACCGATGCCGACGACGTCGCACTCCAAGTTCTTCTTCCCGAACACCGAGACCGACCCGATATGAGGACCTGACAAGATCTTCATGACAACAAGATCGGTACCGACCAGGGCGGATCCGATGTGCCCCCGACACCAACCAAGTTCTCCTCGGATGCGACAAGAGCGACTTCCGTTGTCCGAGACCGATCTCCTCGAGCCGTTCTCCCGTCGAACCCTGAGACCGACCCCGAACCCCTCGGAGCCCAAGTTCGCCGAACCCTAATGTGATTCCCTATCCGAGACCCCATTATTTTTATAATAAGACATTATCAACTGATGCATATTAAATTGTTCATGCATGCATACTTGTCTGCGGTTTGGGGGCATTATGCCGATTCATCTCATAATTAAATATGGAGTCCATCTGCGGGATATCGTTGTCTTGTTCCAGACTCCATTTAAATTGGTGTAGCGAACCGATGCCATGTTTCGCCCTGTCAATCCGACATTTAAATTGTGGGACTTCTAAACAACATGAACCTATTAATTAATTGCCGGGGCCTCGGTTCCGCTTAATATGACCTAATTGCATCGCACCTTTGCCATGTCATACATCATACATGCATCATGCCGATTTTCTACCGTAGTATTAAGTAGTCCATCCGGTGTTTCTTTTAGTGTTTTGCTTCTTTGCGGATTAGGCCGATGAGATGATGCAAGTGTCGACCCGATCCTCGGATGAACCTTCGGCAATGTTTTCAGGCGAGCACCTCCCCCTTTCTACCTATCTTACTTTTATAGTCTTTATTTCCTCCTGTTGATCTATTGCTATCTGTGTTGCGATGCTATAGTTTTCGTACCCGTGATATCCCTTGCAGCCTTATATTGCCTTGGACACATCCTATTACCTGTTGATTGGTAGATAGTTGGACTTGCGCGTCATAGTCGCTTTCTCAAGTGCTGTTGCGTGTCGTCAAGTACCACAGCTGTTGGAGTATCGCCGCATGTTTAGTGTTGGAGATGATTATGGATTTAATTACTGTTTAACAACTAAAATTGAAGTAGGTAAATGCAGAGGCACCGGTGGGTGATAGACAATATTTGGTTTCCGACCGCTCACTGGTGTCCTGTAGGACCCCGAGTTCTTGACACTTGTTCCGAGATCAAGCGCGCTAACCACATGTGGGATGTGTGGGCACCCCATCGATTAGTACCTGATTTCAAAGTATTGTACCGGGGGCCACAACTAGTTTGAGGTTTTATTTACTATTCTGTACTTATGCCATGCTTTGCTGTTTTATTTAAATTGTGCGATGTACTGCACCTGTACTGTTTAGGATCGGGACACGTTTTCGCTGTATCGACAAGCCCAGTCATCTTTTCGAGTTCCCAGTCGTTCTGCCGTCACCCAAACCCCGACTCCGTCTCGGAGACCGCCGACTTTGCTATGGGTAGACTTAGTGGGTAGCCCCATGTACTTGCTTTTGGTCTGGGAAACGTCATGGCTTAGGCCCCGACATACCGATGGGTGTATGTTAATTGATCCGCAAAAGGGTCAAGTGCGTGTGGATACTTTGGTGCACCCTCAGGTTAAATCTTTTGAAAAGCCGTGTCCGCGTTATGGACGACTTGAGCACGCTTCTTGATCATAGACAACTATAACTAAAGTTTACTGCTATAATTTGACTTGTATCCGATATGACTAGTAATCAGCTTCACTGCAACTGAATGGCTAAATAAAAGTACCAACAACTGCTGGGTTTGGGATATCTCATGCTAATTATATCTAAGTAGTAAGTGTTGCAATTACAATGGAATGGTTAACTAAAACTGCCCACTGCTTATTTTTATCAGGATGACCATCTATACCTGACTAGTAATTGCTGCAACGATAACTGAATAAGTAAACCGCCAACGGTGTGAGTTCTCGCGGACTTCCTCGCTTTGGTCTCGAGAAACACCGTGATGGGTGTGTGGTGGTAGTATCAGTTGGTTCGAATAGGTCTTTCTTATCCTCTCTAATAGCGGCAGTTATCTCGAGTCTCTATAGGTTGCTCTAGTGCATGCTTTGCCGCTGGCCTACCATACCTATGTAGGCGAGGACCTTGAATTCTAGCCTCGCTGTAATCGGCCTCGATCGACGCTCCTCTTTTCCTTTGCCTTTGTCGGCACCTTTTGTTTTAGTGTTTTTCGACGTCGTTAAGGTGGTTACCTTCCGGCTTGGCAGGGTTATGGACGCCATTGGTTATTCTTCAGGGCTCTTAGCCCCATTTGCATCTTGTCCGTAGTCGGACGCTCTATTATTTTCAAGGTGATTGGATCTTTGTATATTATATCTGTATTCTTAACTCCTCGAGTCGCTGTTGTATATATATCTGTTCTATGGGTCCCATCGAGGACTGTTGTGTAATGTTATTACTTCGTTTTCCACCCGCACGAAAGTGCCTGGTGGACACCTTTGAATCGTTTCTATGCGGGTTTGGCGGGATTCGCTAAAACTTGCATAGGGCCGATTCTGAGGGTGTTACACAAGTATTGCATAGCCTTTACTTTTAAACCCCACCGAAGCTTGTTCCTCCATCCCATGATCCATTACTACAGGAGTTGTTTGAGCCATGCGAGTCGTAGAACAGCATGTGTAGGGTATGTGAGTGTCTGATGGATAACGAGGTACCTAAACAACTTAACCTGAGTAGTAATGGGATAACTAATGAAAGTGGCATCGGTGAGCCATATTTGCTATTTGGTTTTTCAGGCTCACTTGTGTCCGAGGACCCAGTACTTGATTCCTGTTCCTTGAATATTCGGCTATCCACATCCGGAGGCTTATGAACCCCTGAGCGAGCTTGATTCAATCTTATTTCTTGGGGCCACAAACTAGTTTGAGGTTTTATTTACTATCCTGCACTTATGCCATGCTTTCTTGCGTTATTTAAATTGTCAAGCGCACTTGTACTGTTTAGGTCCGTGACCTGCTGTATCGACAAGCCCACACACTTTCGGTTCCCATGCGTTATGACGGCCACACAAACCTTGAGTCCGATTCAGAGCCGCCAGCCGTTGCGGGTAGCTTAATGGGGTGGCCGTGAAATATTTCTGAATCTGTGATTGCTTTGTCGTGATCGCCTGCGTTGGTTTTGATTTGGTTTTTCCGAGGTTGATCGAGTGTGTGTTGCTATTTGTGCACCCTCGCAGTAGGTAAAACTTTCAAAGCCATGTCCATGTTATGGATGACTTGGAGCACGCTTTCGATCATAGACAAGAATAACTAAAGTACCGCTTTTAATTTGACTAAATAACTGACTAGTAAATAGTGCAACACTCATGGAATGGTTAATAAAATGCGAACGGATGGGGTTGTTCGTCCGCTTCCTCGCTCGTAAGCGGGAGGAGGATGGATGTTAATATTACCGTTATAACTGTTGTTATTAATTCACGGACATCCGTCTATCTCTGGTTGGCGGATGGTTAGTAGCATCTATAGAATTGTTAGGGTTTATCTTTTGCTGCAAATGCGTCACCCAGGTTGTGTCCTTTAGAGGCATAAAGACTTGCTGAGTACCCTAGGGTCTCACACGATAAATTGTTTGATTCAGATGAACAGTAAACCTGCAAGATGGATCTTTGGGTGGAGGAGAGACGATGTGGGCAACGATCATTCGTGTAGAGATTCCGAACGGGATCCGTGAGATCTGTGGGCGGATGTGTTTATTTATGGGGCATCTTATGCGATTTTCTTCTTATCCGTACTCGGATTTTGTCTTCCGCTTCACCGATACTCTGATGTTTGATGTATGAGGAGATATCCTAAACTATTATATCTATCTAGGATATTTGGATCTTGCCGTATGGCGTTGCTATATTTCCTTTCTTTTTAGATGGAATGGCTCTGATGTACTTTTGTATGGTGGCTTGCATACATACTCATTTGTGTATGTAGTTGATCCCTTTACCTGCCGATTACGCCGCCCGTTCTTGTCCCGATGTTTGGAAATGGTTAGGACGACCGAAAGGTCTACCTGTGAGTGGCATTTGGGCCCCACCGTACTATTTTAACCATTTCCGCTCATCCAGGCTTGTAACTAGGAGCGTAATTCACCGAGGTAGTTACAATGGATCACCTAGAGTCATTGCATGTGTGTTGTTTTCCTGAACCAGATTGATCCACTAGTGTCATTGCATGTGTGTTCTTTTCCGAAACCACATTGATCCACTAGTGACATTTGCATGTGTGTTCTTTTCCTAAACCACATTGATCCACTGGTGACATTTGTATGTGTGTTCTTTTCCTAAACCACATTAATCCACTAGTGTCATTGCATGTGTGTTCTTTTCCTAAACGACATTGATCCACTAGTGAAATTTGCATGTGTGCTCTTTTCCTAAACCCCATGGATCCACTGGAGTCATTGCATCCGTATTCTTTTCCTAAACCACATTTATCCACTGGTATCATTTTATGTGTGTTCTTTTCCTAAACCACATGGATCCACTGGTAACATGACACGTGTATTCTTTTTCTGAACCACATGGATCCACTAGTGGCATTGCATGTGTGTTCTTTTCCTAAACCACATGGATCACCTAGAGTCATTACATGTGTGTCGTTTTCCTGAACCAGATTGATCCACTAGTGTCATTGCATGTGTGTTCTTTTCCGAAACCACATTGATCCACTGGTGACATTTGCATGTGTGTTCTTTTCCTAAACCACATTGATCCACTGGTGACATTTGCATGTGTGTTCTTTTCCTAAACCACATTAATCCACTAGTGTCATTGCATGTGTGATCTTTTCCTAAACCACATTGATCCACGGGTGACATTTGCATATGTCTTCTTTTCCTAAACCACATTGATCCACTAGGGTCATCGCATGTGTGTTCTTTTCCTAAACCACATTTATCCACTGGTATCATTTCATGTATGTTCTTTTTATAAACCACATTGATCCACTAGTGACATTTGCATGTGCGCTCTTATGCTAAACCACATGGATCCACTAGTGACATTGCATCTGTGTTCTTTTCCTAAACCACATGGATCACCTAGAGTCATTGCATGTGTGTTGTTTTCCTGAACCAGATTGATCCACTAGTGTCATTGCATGTGTGTTTTTTTCCGAAACCACATTGATCCACTGGTGACATTTGCATGTGTGTTCTTTTCCTAAACCACATTGATCCACTGGTGACATTTGCATGTGTGTTCTATTCCAAAACCACATTAATCCACTAGTGTCATTGCATGTGTGTTCTTATGCTAAACCACATGGATCCACGGGTGACATTTGCATATGTCTTCATTTCCTAAACCACATTGATCCACTAGGGTCATCGCATGTGTGTTCTTTTCCTAAACCACATTGATCTACTAGTGACATTGCATGTGTGTTCTTTTCCTAAACCACATGGATCCACGTGTGTCATTGCATGTGTGTTATTTTCCTAAACCACATTGATCCACTCGTGTCATTGCATGTGTGTTCTTTTCATAAACCACATTGATCCACTAGTGACATTTTCATGTGCGTTCTTATGCTAAACCACATGGATCCACTTATGACATTTTTATGTGTGTTCTTTTCCTAAAACACATGGATCCACTAGTGACAGTTTTATGTGTGTTCTTTTCCTAAACCACATGGATCCACTTGTGACATTTGTATGTGTTTTCTTTCCCTAAACCACATGCATCCACGTGTGACATTTGCATGTATGTTCTTTTCCTAGACCACATTGATCCACTTGTGATATTACATGTGTTTTTTTCCTAAAGCACATGGATACACTTGTGACATTTACATGTGTGTTCTTTTCCTAAAACACATTTATCCACTGGTATCATTTCATGTGTGTTCTTTTCCTTAACCACATGGATCCACTGGTAACATTACATGTATGTTCTTTTTCTGAACCACATGGATCCACTAGTGACATTGCATGTGTGTTCTTTTTCTAAACCACATGGATCACCTAGAGTCATTGCATGTGTGTTGTTTTCTTGAACCAGATTGATCCACTAGTGTGATTGCCTTTATGTTCTTTTCCTAAACCACATTGATCCACTGGTGACATTTGCATGTGTGTTCTTTTCCTAAACCACATTGATCCACTGGTGACATTTGCATGTGTGTTCTTTTCCTAAACCACATTAATCCACTAGTGTCATTGCATGTGTGTTCTTTTCCTAAACCACATTAATCTACTAGTGTCATTGCATGTGTGGTATTTTACTAAATCGCATTGATCCACTAGTGTCATTGCATGTGTGTTCTTTTCATAAACCACATTGATCCACTAGTTACATTTGCATGTGTGTTCTTATGCTAAACCACATGGATCCACTAGTGACAGTTTTATGTGTGTTCTTTTCCTAAACCACATGGATCCACTGGTGACATTTTTATGTGTGTTCTTTAACTAAACCACATGGATCCACATGTGACATTTACATGTGTGTTCTTTTCCTAAACCACATTAATCCACTAGTGTCATTGCATGTGTGTTCTTTTCGTAAACCACATTGATATACTAGTGACATTGCATGTGTGTTCTTTTCCTAAACCACATTGATCCACTAGTGAAATTTGCATGTGTGCTCTTTTCCTAAACCACATTTATCCACTAGTATCATTTCATGTGTGTTCTTTTCCTAAACCACATGGATCCACTTGTAACATGACATGTGTGTTCTTTTTCTGAACCACATGGATCCACTAGTGGCATTCCATGTGTGTTCTTTTCCTAAACCACATGGATCACCTAGAGTCATTGCTTGTGTGTTGTTTTCCTGAACCAGATTGATCCACTAGTGTCATTGCATGTGTGTTCTTTTCGTAAACCACATTGATCCACTGGTGACATTTGCATGTGTGTTCT
This sequence comes from Avena insularis, assembly GCA_023614405.1. Classification (NCBI taxonomy): domain Eukaryota; kingdom Viridiplantae; phylum Streptophyta; class Magnoliopsida; order Poales; family Poaceae; genus Avena; species Avena insularis. Next base: position 573,479 of record JAJUPC010000209.1, on the reverse strand, counting down.
TTCCCTAAACCACATTAATCCACCAGTGTCATTGCATGTGTGTTCTTTTCCTAAACCACATTGATCCACGGCTGACATTTGCATATGTCTTATTTTCCTAAATCACATGGATCCACATGTGTGTTCTTTTTCTAAACCACATGGATCACCTAGAGTCATTGCATGTGTGTTGTTTTCCTGAACAAGATTGATCCACTAGTGTCATTGCATGTGTGTTCTTTTCCTAAACCACATTAATCTACTAGTGTCATTGCATGTGTGTTATTTTACTAAATCGCATTGATCCACTAGTGTCATTGCACGTGTGTTCTTTTTATAAACCACATTGATCCACTAGTTACATTTGCATGTGTGTTCTTATGCTAAACCACATGGATCCACTAGTGACAGTTTTATGTGTGTTCTTTTCCTAAACCACATGGATCCACTGGTGACATTTGTATGTGTGTTCTTTAACTAAACCACATGGATCCACGTGTGACATTTACATGTGTGTTCTTTTCCTAAACCACATTAATCCACTAGTGTCATTGCATGTGTGTTCTTTTCCTAAACCACATTGATCTACTAGTGACATTGCATGTGTGTTCTTTTCCTAAACCACATTGATCCACTAGTGAAATTTGCATGTGTGCTCTTTTCCTAAACCACATGGATCCACTGGAGTCATTGCATCCGTGTTCTTTTCCTAAACCACATTTATCCACTGGTATCATTTCATGTGTGTTCTTTTCCTAAACCACATAGATCCACATGTAACATGACATGTGTGTTCTTTTTATGAACCACATGGATCCACTAGTGGCATTCCATCTGTGTTCTTTTCCTAAACCACATGGATCACCTAGAGCCATTGCATGTGTGTTGTTTTCCTGAACCAGATTGATCCACTAGTATGATTGCATGTGTGTTCTTTTCCTAAACCACATTGATCCACTGGTGACATTTGCATGTGTGTTCATTTCCTAAACCACATTGATCCACTGGTGACATTTGCATGTGTGTTCTTTTCCTAAACCACATTAATCCACTAGTGTCATTGCATGTGTGTTCTTTTCCTAAACCACATTGATCCACGGGTGACATTTGCATATGTCCTCTTTTCCTAAACCACATTGATCCACTAGTGACATTGCATCTGTGTTCTTTTCCTAAACCACATGGATCACCTAGAGTCATTGCATGTGTGTTGTTTTCCTGAACAAGATTGATCCACTATTCTCATTGCATTTGTGTTCTTTTCCTAAACTACATTGATCCACTGGTGACATTTGCATGTGTGTTCTTTTCCTAAACCACATTGATCCACTGGTGACGTTTGCATGTGTGTTCTTTTCCTAAACCACATTAATCCACTAGTGTCATTGCATGTGTGTTCTTTTCCTAAACCACATTGATCTACTAGTGTCATTGCATGTGTGTTATTTTACTAAATCGCATTGATCCACTAGTGTCATTGCATGTGTGTTCTTTTCATAAACCACATTGATCCACTAGTTACATTTGCATGCGTGTTCTTATGCTAAACCACATGGATCCACTAGTGACAGTTTTATGTGTGTTCTTTTCCTAAACCACATGGATCCACTGGTGACATTTGTATGTGTGTTCTTTAACTAAACCACATGGATCCACGTGTGACATTTACATGTGTGTTCTTTTCCTAAACCACATTAATCCACTAGTGTCATTGCATGTGTGTTCTTTTCCTAAACCACATTGATCGACTAGTGACATTTCATGTGTGTTCTTTTCCTAAACCACATTGATCCACTAGTGAAATTTGCATGTGTGCTCTTTTCCTAAACCACATGGATCCACTTGAGTCATTGCATCCGTGTTCTTTTCCTAAACCACATTTATCCACTGGTACCATTTCATGTGTGTTCTTTTCCTAAACAACATGGATCCACTGGTAACATGACATGTGTGTTCTTTTTCTGAACCACATGGATCCACTAGTGGCATTGCATGTGTGTTCTTTTCCTAAACCACATGGATCACCTAGAGTCATTGCATGTGTTTTTTTTGCTGAACCAGATTGATCCACTAGTGTCATTGCATGTGTGTTCATTTCATAAACCACATTGATCCACTGGTGACATTTGCATGTGTGTTCTTTTCCTAAACCACATTGATCTACTAGTGTCATTGCATGTGTGTTATTTTACTAAATCGCATTGATCCACTAGTGTCATTGCATGTGTGTTCTTTTCATAAACCACATTGATCCACTAGTTACATTTGCATGTGTGTTCTTATGCTAAACCACATGGATCCACTAGTGACAGTTTTATGTGTGTTCTTTTCCTAAACCACATGGATCCACTGGTGACATTTGTATGTGTGTTCTTTAACTAAACCACATGGATCCACGTGTGACATTTACATGTGTGTTCTTTTCCTAAACCACATTAATCCACTAGTGTCATTGCATGTGTGTTCTTTTCCTAAACCACATTGATCTACTAGTGACATTGCATGTGTGTTCTTTTCCTAAACCACATTGATCCACTAGTGAAATTTGCATGTGTGCTCTTTTCCTAAACCACATGGATCCACTGGAGTCATTGCATCCGTGTTCTTTTCCTAAACCAAATTTATCCACTGGTACCATTTCATGTGTGTTCTTTTCCTAAACAACATGGATCCACTGGTAACATGACATGTGTGTTCTTTTTCTGAACCACATGGATCCACTAGTGGCATTGCATGTGTGTTCTTTTCCTAAACCACATGGATCACCTAGAGTCATTGCATGTGTTTTTTTTTGCTGAACCAGATTGATCCACTAGTGTCATTGCATGTGTGTTCTTTTCATAAACCACATTGATCCACTGGTGACATTTGCATGTGTGTTCTTTTCCTAAACCACATTGATCCACTAGTGACATTTGCAGGTGTGTTTTTTTCCTAAACCACATTAGTCCACTAGTGTCATTGCATGTGTGTTCTTTTCCTAAACCACATTGATCCACAGGTGACATTTGCATATGTCTTCTTTTCCTCAACCACATTGATCCACTAGGGTCATCGCATGTCTGTTCTCTTCCTAAACCACATTGATCCACTAGTGAATTTTGCATGTGTGTTCTTTTCCTAAACCACATGGATCCGCTGGAGTCATTACGTCTGTGTTCTTTTCCTAAACCTCATTTATCCACTAGTATCATTTCATGTGTATTCTTTTCCTAAACCACATGGATCCACAGGTAACATTACATGTGTGTTCTTTTTTCTAAACCACATGGATCCACTAGAGTCATTGCATGTGTGTTGTTTTCCTGAACCAGATTGATCCACTAGTGTCATTGCATGTGTGTTCTTTTCCTAAACCACATTGATCCACTGGTGACATTTTCATGTGTGTTCTTTTCCTAAACCACATTGATCCACTGGTGACATTTTCATGTGTGTTCTTTTCAAAAACCACATTAATCCCCTAGTGTCATTGCATGTGTGTTCTTTTCCAAAACCACATTGATCTACTAGTGTCATTGCATGTGTGTTATTTTCCTAAATCACATTGATCCACTCATGTCATTGCATGTGCGTTTTTTTCATAACCACATTGATCCACTAGTTACATTCGCATGTGTGTTCTTATGCTAAACCACATGGATCCACTAGTGACAGTTTTATGTGCGTTCTTTTCCTAAACCACATGGATCCACCTGTGACATTTGCATGTATGTTCTTTACCTAAACCACATGTATCCACTTGTGACATTACATGTGTTTTCTTTTCCTAAACAAGATGGATCCACTTGTGACATTTATAGGTGTGTTCTTTTTCTAAAACACATTGATCCACATGTGTATTCTTTTCCTAAACCACATGGATCCACTAGTGATATTGCATGTGTGTTGTTTTCCTAAACCACATGGATCCACTGGTGACATTTTTATGTGTGTTCTTTTCCTAAACCACATGAATCCACTGGAGCCATTTGCATGTGTGTTATTTTCCTAAACCACATTGATCCACGAGTGACATTTCCATGTGTCTTCTTTTCCTAAACCACATTGATCCACTAGTGTCATCGCATGTGTGTTATTTTCCTAAACCACATTGATCCACTAGTGAAATTTGCATGTGTGTTCTTTTCCTAAACCACATGGATCCACTGGATTCGTTGCATCTGTGTTCTTTTCCTAAAGCACATTTATCCACTGGTGTCATTGCATGTGTGTTTTTTTCCCAAACCACATGGATCCACTGGTAACATTGCATGTGTGTTCTTTTTCTAAACCACATGGATCACTTGAATTCATTGCATGTGTGTTCTTTTCCTGAACCACATTGATCCACTAGTGTGATTGCATGTGTGTTCTTTTCCTAAACCACATTGATCCACTAGTGACATTTGCGTGTGTGTTCTTTTCCTAAACCACATTGATCGACGGGTGACATTTTCATGTGTGTTCTATTCCTAAACCACATTAATCCACTGGTGTCAGTGCATGTGTGTTCTTTTCCTGAGCCACAATTGATCCACTAGTGACATTGCATGTGTGTTCTTTTCTAAACCACATGGATCCACTTGTGTCATTGCATGTGTGTTATTTTCCTAAACCACATGGATCCACTCAGGTCATTGCATGTGTGTTTCCTAAACCACATTTATCCACTAGTGACATTTGCATCTGTGTTCTTATCCTAAACCACATGGATCCACTAGGGACATTTTTATGTGTGTTCTTTCCCTAAACCACATGGATCCACTGGTGACATTTGCATGTGTGTTCTTTTCCAAAACCACATGGATCCACTAGTGACATTGCATGTGTGTTATTTTCCTAAACCACATTGATCCACTAGAGTCGTTACATGTGTTTTATTTTCCTAAACCACATGGATCCACTTGTGACATTTACATGTGTGTTCTTTTCCTAAACCACGTGGATCCACTTGGGACATTTACAATCTGTGTTCTTTTCAGAAACCACATTGATCCACTTGTGTCATTGCATGGGTGTTCTTTTCCTAAACCACATTGATTCACTTGTGTCATTACATGTGTTTTATTTTTCTAAACCACATGTATCTACTTGTGACATTGCATGTGTGTTCTTTTTCCAAAACCACATGGATCCACTGGTGACATTGCATGTGTGTTCTTTTCCTAAACCACATGGATCCACTGGAGCCATTTGCATGTGTGTTCTTTTCCTAAACGGCATTGATCCACGGGTGACATTTGCATGTGTGTTCTTTTCCTAAACAACATTGATCCACGGGTGACATTTGCATGTTTCTTTTTTTAAACCACATTAATCCACTAGTGTCATTGCATATGTGTTATTTTCCTAAACCACATTAATCCACTAGTGAAATTTGCGTGTGTGTTCTTTTCCTAAACCACATGGATCCACTAGAATCATTGCATGTTTGTTCTTTTCCTAAACCACGTTTATCAACTAGTGTCATTGCATGTGTGTTCTTTTCCTAAACCACATGGATCCACTGGTGACATTGCATGTGTATTCCTTTTTCTAAACCATATGGATCCACTTGTGAGTTTGCATGTGTGTTCTCTTCCTAAACCACATGGATCCACTAGTGACATTTGGATGTGTGTTCTTTTCCAAAACCATTGTAGCATCCCAATTGTCTAACAATTGTAATGCTACTTGGTCTAGTAATATAATGGCTACTTCAAATATATAATTGTTGCATCATCATTATATCATGCTCATGTCATCATGCCCCCTTGCATTTGAGCATCATATAAAACCCTTTTGATTTGGATCTTATCTCATATGCATTGTTAATTGTATTTGCTTCTTTATATTGTATTTGGTTCTTGATATATTGTTTAATGCCCAAGTTGAGTTGGGGGCATATCTCTTGTTAACTCCACCACCTTTCCTTCACCACCTTATAATTCCACCATCCAACTGAAATATGAGCTTTGCATTTTATTTGAGATTACCTCTAGCTCATGTGGGTTGGGATGGACCCAATTCTTTTCCACTTGCTCTCATCTTGGCATCATGTTGTTTTCACATTATTGATATATGAGAGCCACATGGCCATCTTTGCATGCCTTGTGAATGGAACCCTTTTGCTAGCTTCCATATGTGTTGTGTTGAGGTTATTTTCATGTTTGGTTATTTTTGGGCTTATTAAATGCCTAGTGGCACATACACACTAGCAAATCCCAATTTTTCTCAAACATGGTCATCTCCAACTACTCCACATGGGGCATCCTTTCTTTTTCTTTTGCTTGGCTTTATTCCACCTTGGGAAATGCAAATGAACAATGCCATGGCTAATATTGTTGTTTTCACAAGAATCAACATGGCCATAAATATTTTGCATGGGCCATGCAAGTACCACCTTTTGCTTGTCATTTGGTTTTTAGTTGAATCTTGAGTGGAACATCATCTCTCTCTACCTCTATCCTTCCTTTTGGCTTGACCTTAGTTGATCTTGCTTAAACCCATATCATCACCTCTTCTCTCTTTCTTCTCTCTCCTTTCACCTCTTGTTTGGTCATGCTCCAAACCTAGCTACCATGCCTCTATATCTCCAACCCCTAGATCATCACCATACCACCCTCTCTAAACCCCTCTCTCTCTCTCACCTAAACCCTAAACCGACCCTAGCTACCACCTCCCCCTCTCTTTCGGCCCTTCCTTCTCCCTACCATGCAGGCCCCACCTGGCCCTCTCCCTGGCCCACCTAGCTACCCCCAACCCTAATGCCAACCCTAGCCCGAGCCACCTCCTAGCCCAACCCGAGCTCCTCCCTCCCTCTCTTTTCTCTCTGCCTGAGGACCCCACCACCCCGAGCCTGGCCTGCCCTACCCCACCTGGCAGCCTCCCTACACCACCACGCCTGCCTGCAGGCTCGCCTCGCATCCCCACCGAGAACGTGAGGAGAGGAGATAAAGGTGGCCGAAGCCACCTTTCCCCATCTACCTGCTCCCCACGGCACCACCTCCCTCTCCCGTCCCTATCTACCACCTCTCTGCCTCGCCTGCTTGCCAGATCCGCCCAAGCCGCCCCTCCCTCCCTTCTTCTCCACCGCCACCCCCTCTAGCCGGCCACCATCGGCCTCGCCCGTTGTTCCAACAGGCAAAGGCTTGTGGAGTGCCTGAAGATCAAGGAGGGTCCTCAGACGCTCAGACGCTGGCCACCGAGGAGGAGCACCGAGCCGAGGATCACCGCCGAGACCGAGCCCAAACCCTAATTCCCGGCGCGAGCCACGTGCCGATCGTCGTGCGCTCGCCTGCCGATCCAACCACTCCGAGCCTCTCGGTGAGCCCCTGCATCTCCACGACACCTCCGTGCTCGCAGTAGCTCGCTGTTCTCGCCGGACCAAACGTCGAACGCCCTCTGCTCGCCGCCTCTCTTTTCTGTCTGCTCGCGCTAGCATCGCTTAACCCTCAGCTAGCCGCGCAGCCGTACCCCAGCACCACCCCCGAGCCCACCGCGGGCTCCGCCACATGAGCCCCAGATCCCAGGTTCGGGCCCGCGCGTCGTGTCCTGCCGCTGCCGCGCACCGATCGGTCCTCTGCTCGCGAGGAAGATCCACAGTACGGGCCCCCTTTTTGCGCATACCCCCTCCGCTTTTTTCGCTCAACCCATGCGGTCCATCTAGTCCCACCAGTCAGCCACCCAAGCAATCTTGCAGAAAGCCCCCCAGCTCTGCAGCTCTCAATCCGCGCTCCCCAGGATCTCCCACGTGTCGCGCCCTCATTGGCGTCCGCTGTGGCCCCGAGGCCGCTGTGGCCCCACCACATCATCTGCTAAGTCTAGGAAGACCATGTGTAAACGTCATCTGTGCGTGTGTCTGAGTCAGCCAGAGGCCCACCTGTCATTGTCGGTAGCTAGAACTCTCTGAGTATAAAAAGTCTCGGTCTGTTTTCTGTTTAAATTCAAATCCTTTTAAAATTAATTCAAATTCAATATTAAATCTGTTTTGAAATAACTCTTGAAATATAAATCCAAATAATACTTATAATATATGTTTTCAAATCAGAAAAATGTGAGGACTCCAAATATACCCTCCAAAATATATTTTGCACACTTTATTTTCCAAGCTGAATTAAATTACGCTAAAATGCCCTTTTGACTTAATTAATTAATAACTTTTGTTTTATAACTCCAAATTTAACAAATAATATGTCTAAAATGATTAGCTCGACGAGACCTTTCTGTTTATGCATTCCATGGTTTGTTTTGCAGCATGCATCATATAAATATAAGGTATACAGCAACTAAAATGAGGATAAATTGGGGCCAAAACTCAATAAAATGATTTAATCTTGTATCTCACACCTCACCATGCCATGCTACCTTAATACCATGCAAATTGTGCATCATTCATCATGGCATGATTGTTTGCTTGTGGCATTTATTCATATGCTTGTGCACTTTATTTATGTTGGCCCTTGTTTGTTTGGTTCTTCTTCGAATAGACGCTGAGCAGGGGATATATCAAGAGAACCAGGAGCACTACCCAGATCCTTCTCTCACTTCAACTGAGCTGCCAGGCAAGCACTACCACATGCTTGCATACATATAGTACCTATTGCCTCTATCTTATTCTTGCATCATTGAGTCGCGATTGCATTAAACTGAATCCCAAGTATTGCATAGCCTTAACTTTTAAACCCCACCGAAGCTTGTTTCTCCATCCCATGAGCCATTACTACAGGAGTTGTTTGAGCCATGCGAGTCGTAGAACAGCATGTGTAGGGTATGTGAGTGTCTGATGGAAAATGAGGTACCTAAACAACTTAATCTGAGTAGTAATGGGATAACTAATGAAAGTGGCATCGGTGAGCCATATTCGCTATTTGGTTTTTCAGGCTCACTTGTGTCCCGTAGGACCCCGAGTACTTGATTCCTGTTCCTTGAATATTCACGCTATCCACATCCGGGAGGCTTATGAACCCCCCTGAGCCAGAGCTTGATTCATTCTTATTTCTTGGGGCCACAAATTAGTTTGAGGTTTTATTTACTATCCTGTACTTATGCCATGCTTTACCGCTTTATTTAAGTTTGTGCGAGGAGCACACTGTACTGTTTAGGGAAGCGGAGTGTTTTCACGGTGTCGACAAGCCCAGTCACATTTTCGGGTTCCCAGTCGTTCACAGCTACTGGCGCAAACCTTGAGGCCGTCTCGGAGTCAGCTAGCTTCGTTATGGTAGCTCAATGGGGTGGCCCCTGAAATATTTCTGAATCTGTGATCGCTTTGTCGTGGCCTCGTTGGGTTTTGATTTGGTTTTTTCGAGGCATATCGAGTGTGTGTTGCTATTTGTGCACCCCTGCAGGGTAAAACTTTCTGAAAGCCGTGTCCGTGGTTATGGACGACTTGGAGCACAGTTTCTCGATCATAGACAAGCATAACTAAAGTACCGCTTTTAACTTGACTAGACTAGGTACCTGACTAGTAAATAGTGCAACACTCATGGAATGGATAATAAAAGCGCCAGCGGATGGGGGATTGTTCGCTTCCTCGTCGATGGCGAGGAGGAGGATGGATCTGCTAAGATTACCTTATAACTGTTCATAGTAATTCACGGACAACCGTCTATCGATGGTTAGGCGGATGGTTAGCGCTTTCTATAGAATTGCTCGGGTTTATCTTTTGCTTTGCAATTCGTCACCCAGTTCGTCCCCTTTAGAGGCATACAGACTTGCTGAGTACCCCTAGGCTATCACACGATAAATTATTGGTTCAGATGAACAGGTACACTCGCAAGATGGATACTGGGTGGAAGAGACGAACGATGTGGGCAACGATCATTCGGTGTAGAGATTCCGGGAACAGGGATCCGTGAGATCTGCGGGTGGGATCTGCTTATTTATGGGGCATCTTATGCCGATTTGCTTCTTATCCGTACTCGGATTTTGTCTTCCGCTTCCGCTTGATACCCTGTTGATTGATGTATGAGGAGATATCCTAAACTATTATATCTATCTAGGATATTTGGATCTTGCCGTATGGCGTTGCTATATTTCCTTTCTTTTTAGATGGAATGGCTCTGATGTACTGTTGTATGGTGGCTTGCATACATACTCATTTGTGTATGTTGATGATCCCTTCGCCTGCCGATTACGCCGCCCGTTCTTGTCCCGATGTTTGGAAATGGTTGGGACGGCCGAAAGGTCTACCTGTGAGTGGCATTTGGGCCCCACCGTACTATTTCAACCATTTCTGTTCATCCAGGCTTGAACTAGGAGCGTAATTCACCGAGGTAGTTACAACCATACTGATCCACTAGAGTCATTACATGTGTGTTCTTTTCCTAAACCACATGATTCACTTGTGACATTTGCATGTGTTTTATTTTCCTAAAACACATTGATTCACTAGAGACATTGCATGTGTGTTCTTTTCCTGAACCACATGGATCCACTGTGACATTGCATGTGTGTTCTTTTTCTAAACCACATGGATCAACTAGAGCCATTTGCATGTGCATTCTTTTCCTAAACCACATTGATCCACAGGTGACATTTGCATGTGTGTTCTTTTCCCGAACCAAAATTGATCCACTAGTGACATTTTTATTTGTGTTCTTTTCCTAAACCACATGGATCCACTAGTGACATTTGCATGTGTGTTCTTTTCCAAAACCACATGGATCCACTAGTGACATTTGCATGTGTTTTTTTCCTAAACCACATTGATCCACTAGTGACATTTGCATGTGTGTTCTTTTCCTAAACCACATTGATCCACTGGTGTCATTTGCATGTGTGTTCTTTTCCTAAACCACATCGATCAACAGGTGACATTTGAATGTGTGTTCTTTTCCCGAACCAAATTGATCCACTAGTGACATTTTTATGTGTGTTCTTTTCCTAAACCACATGGATCTACTAGTGACATTTGCATGTGTGTTCATTTCCTGAACCACATGATCCACTGGTCAGATTTGCATGTGTGTTCTTTTCCTAAACCACATTGATCCACTGGTGTCATTTGCATGTGTGTTCTTTTCCTAAACCACATCGATCCACTGGTATCATTGCATGAGTGCTCTTTTACTGAATCACATTGATCTGCTACTGACGCTTCATGTGTGTTCTTTTCCTAAACCACATGGATCCACTAGTGACAATGCATGTGTGTTCTTTTCGTAAACCACATGGATCCAGTAGAGTCATTGCATGTGTCTTCTTTTCCTAAACCACATTAATCCACTAGTGTCATTTCATGTGTGTTCTTTTCCTAAACCACTTGGATGCACTAGTGACATTGCATGTGTATTCTTTTCCTGAACAACATGGATCTACTGGTGAATTTTCATGTGTGTTCTTTTCCTAAACCACTTGGATCCACTGGTGACATTTGCATGTGTGTTCTTTTCCTAGACCACATGGATCCAGTGGTGAAATTTGCATGTGTGTTCTTTTCCTAAACCACATGGATCCACTGGAGCCATTTGCATGTGTGTTCTTTTCCTAAACCACATGGGTCCACTTGAGCCATTTGCATGTGTGTTCTTTTCCAAAACCACATGGATCCACTAGTGACATTTTTATGTGTGTTCTTTTTCTAAACCACATGGATCTTGTTGTGAAATTTGCATGTGTGTTCTTTTCCTAAACCACATGGATCCACTGGAGCCATCTTTATGTGTGTTCTTTTCCTAAACCACATGGATCAACTTGAGCCATTTGCATGTGTGTTGTTTTCCTAAACCACATTTGCTTGTTTCTTTTTTTAAACCACATTAATCCACTAGTGTCATTGCATATGCGTTCTTTTCCTAAACCACATTAATCCACTAGTAAAATTTGCATGTGTGTTCTTTTCCTAAACCACATGGATCCACTAGACTCATTGCATGTTTGTTCTTTTCCTAAACCACATTTATCCACTAGTGTCATTGGATGTGTGTTCTTTTCCTAAACCACATGGATACACTGGTGACATTGCATGTGTATTCTTTTCCTGAACCACATGGATCCACTTGTGAGTTTGCAAGTGTGTTCTCTTCCTGGTATCATTGCATGAGTGCTCTTTTCCTGAATCACATTGATCTGCTAGTGACACTTCATGTGGGTTCTTTTCCTAAACCACATGGATCCACTAGTGACAATGTATGTGTGTTCTTTTCGTAAACCACATGGATCCAGTAGTCATTGCATCTGTCTTCTTTTCCTAAACCACATTAATCCACTAGTGTCATTGCATGTGTGTTCTTTTCCTAAACCACTTGGATGCACTAGTGACATTGCATGTGTATTCTTTTCCTGAACCACATGGATCTACTAGTGAATTTTCATGTGTGTTCTTTTCCTAAACCACATGGATCCACGGGTGATATTTTCATGTGTGTGGTCTTTTCCAAAACCACATGGATCCACTAGTGACATTTTTATGTGTGTTATTTTTCTAAACCACTTGGATCCACTGGTGACATTTGCATGTGTGTTCTTTTCCTAAACCACATGGATCCACTGGAGCCATTTGCATGTGTGTTCTTTTCCTAAACCACATGGATCCACTTGAGCCATTTGCATGTGTGTTCTTTTCCTAAACCACATGGATCCACGGGTGACATTTGCTTGTTTCTTTTTTAAACCACATTAATCCACTAGTGTCATTGCATATGTGTTCTTTTCCTAAACCACATTAATCCACTAGTGAAATTTGCATGTGTGTTCTTTTCCTAAACCACATGGATTCACTAGAGTCATTGCATGTTGGTTCTTTTCCTAAACCACATTTATCCACTAGTGTCATTGCATGTGTGTTCTTTTCCTAAACCACATGGATACACTGGTGACATTGCATGTGTATTCTTTTCCTGAACCACATGGATCCACTTGTGAGTTTGCATGTGTGTTCTCTTCCTAAACCACATGGATCCACTAGTGACATTTGGATGTGTGTTCTTTTCCAAAACCATATTGATCCACTAGAGTCATTACATGTGTGTTCTTTTCCTAAACCACATGATTCACTTGTGACATTTGCATGTGTTTTATTTTCCTAAAACACATTGATCCACTAGAGACATTGCATGTGTGTTGTTTTCCTGAACCACATGGATCCACTGTGACATTGCATGTGTGTTCTTTTTCTAAACCACTTGTATCAACTGGAGCCATTTGCATGTGCATTCTTTTCCTACACCACATTGATCCACATGTGACATTTGCATGTGTGTTCTTTTCCCGAACCAAATTGATCCACTAGTGATATTTTTATGTGTATTCTTTGCCTAAACCACATGGATCCACTAGTGACATTTGCATGTGTGTTCATTTCCTGAACCACATGATCCACTGGTCACATTTGCATGTGTGTTCTTTTCCAAAACCACATGGATCCACTAGTGACAGTTGCATGTGTTTTTCCTCAACCACATTGATCCACTAGTGACATTTGCATGTGTGTTCCCACATTGATCCACTGGTGTCATTTGCATGTGTGTTCTTTTCCTAAACCACATTGATCAACTGGTGTCATTGCATGAGTGCTCTTTTCCTGAATCACATTGATCTGCTGGTGACATTACATGTGTGTTCTTTTCCTAAACCATATGGATCCACTATAGTCATTGCATGTGTGTTCTTTTCCTAAACCACATTGATCCACTAGTGATGTTGCATGTGTGTTATTTTCCTAAACCACATTGATCCACTGGTGACATTTGCACGTGTGTTATTTTCCAAAACCACATTGATCCACTGGTGTCATTGCATGTGTGTTCTTTTCCTAAACCACATTGATCCACTGGTTACATTGCATGTGTGTTCTTTTCCTAAACCACATTAATCCGCTAGTGGCATTGCATCTGTGTTCTTTTCCTAAACCACATGGATCTACTTGTGACAATTGCATATGTTTTCTTTTCCTAAAACACATTGATCCACTAGAGACACTTCATGTGTGTTCTTTTCCTAAACCACATGGATCCACTGGTGACAATGCATGTGTGTTCTTTTCGTAAACCACATGGATCCAATAGAGTCATTACATGTGTCTTCTTTTCCTAAACCACATTAATCCACTAGTGTCATTGCATGTGTGTTCTTTTCCAAAACCACATGGATGCACTAGTGACATTGCATGTGTATTCTTTTCCTCAACCACATGGATCCACTAGTGAATTTTCATGTGTGTTCTTTTCCTGAACCACATGGATCCACTGGTGACATTTGCATGTGTGTTCTTTTCCTTAACCACATGGATCCAGTGGTGACATTTGCATGTGTGTTCATTTCCTAAACCACATTGATCGACTCATGATATTTGCATGTTTGTTATTTTCCTAAACCACATTGATCCACTTGTGACATTGCATGTGTGTTCTTTTCCTAAACCACATTGATCCACTGGTGTCATTGCATGTGTCTTGTTTTCCTAAACCACATTGATCCACTAGTGTCATTGCATGTGTGTTCTTTTCCTAAACCACATTGATCCACTAGTGAAATTTGCATGTGTCTTCTTTTCTTAAACCACATGGATCACCTGGAGTCATTGTAGGTGTGTTCTTTTCCTGAACCATATTGATCCACTGGTGTCATTGCATGTGTGTTCTTTTCCTAAACCACATTGACCCACTAGTGACGTTGCATGTGTGTTCTTTTCCTAAACCACATTGATCCGCTGGTGTCATTGCATCTATGTTCTTTCCCTAAACCACATGGATCTACTTGTGACAATTGCATGTGTTTTCTTTTCCTAAAACGCATTGATCCACTGGTATCATTGCATGAGTGCTCTTTTCCTGAATCACATTGATCTGCTAGTGACACTTCATGTGTGTTCTTTTCCTAAACCACATGAATCCACTGGTGACAATGCATGTGTGTTCTTTTCGTAAACCACATGGATCCAATAGAGTCATTGCATGTGTCTTCTTTTCCTAAACCACATTAATCCACTAGTGTCATTGCATGTGTGTTGTTTTCCTAAAACACTTGGATGCACTAGTGACATTACATGTGTATTCTTTTCCTGAACCACATGGATCTACTAGTGAATTTTCATGTGTGTTCTTTTCCTAAACCACATGGATCCAGGGGTGATATTTGCATGTGTGTTCTTTTCCAAAACCACATGGATCCACTAGTGACATTTTTATGTGTGTTCTTTTCCTAAACCACTTGGATCCACTGGTGACATTTTCATGTGTGTTCTTTTCCTAAACCACATGGATCCTGAAATTTGCATGTGTGTTCTTTTCCTAAACCACATAGATCCACTGGAGCCATCTTCATGTGTGTTCTTTTCCTAAACCACATGGATCACCTTGAGCCATTTGCATGTGTGTTCTTTTCCTAAACCACATTGATCCACGGTTGACATTTGCTTGTTTCTTTTTTTAAACCACATTAATCCACTAGTGTCATTGCATATGTGTTCTTTTCCTAAACCACATTAATCCACTAGTGAAATTTGCATGTGTGTTCTTTTCCTAAACCACATGGATCCACTAGACTCATTGCATGTCTGTTCTTTTCCTAAACCACATTTATCCACTAGTGTCATTGGATGTGTGTTCTTTTCCTAAACCACATGGATACACTGGTGACATTGCATGTGTATTCTTTTCTTGAACCACATGGATCCTCCTATGAGTTTGCATGTGTGTTCTCGTCCTGAACCACATGGATCCACTGGTGACATTTGGATGTGTGTTCTTTTCCAAAACCATATTGATCCACTAGAGTCATTACATGTGTGTTCTTTTCCTAAACCACATGATTCACTTGTGACATTTGCATGTATTTTATTTTCCTAAAACACATTGATCCACTAGAGACATTACATGTATGTTCTTTTCCTGAACAACATGGATCCATTGTGACATTGCATGTGTGTTCTTTTTCTAAACCACATGGATCAACTGGAGCCATTTGCATGTGCATTCTTTTCCTAAACCACATTGATCCACAGGTGACATTTGCATCTGTGTTCTTTTCCCAAACCAAATTGATCCACTAGTGACATTTTTATGTGTGTTCTTCTCCTAAACCACATGGATCCACTAGTGACATTTGCATGTATGTTCATTTCCTGAACCACATGATCCACTGGTCACATTTGCATGTGTGTTCTTTTCCAAAACCACATGGACCCACTAGTGACATTTGCATGTGTTCTTTTCCTGAACCACATGGATCCACTGTGACATTGCATGTGTGTTCTTTTTCTAAACCACATGGATCAACTGGAGCCATTTGCATGTGCATTCTTTTCCTAAACCACATTGATCAACATGTGACATTTGAATGTGTGTTCTTTTCCCGAACCAAATTGATCCACTAGTGACATTTTTATGTGTGTTCTTTTCCTAAACCACATGGATCTACTAGTGACATTTGCATGTGTGTTCATTTCCTGAACCACATGATCCACTGGTCACATTTGCATGTGTGTTGTTTTCCTAAACCACATTGATCCACTGGTGTCATTTGCATGTGTGTTCTTTTCCTAAACCGCATCGATCCACTGGTATCATTGCATGAGTGCTCTTTTCCTAAACCACATCTATCCACTGGTATCATTGCATGAGTGCTCTTTTCCTGAATCACATTGATCTGCTAGTGACACTTCATGTGTGCTCTTTTCCTAAACCACATGGATCTACTAGTGACAATGCATGTGTGTTCTTTTCGTAAACCACATGGATCCAGTAGAGTCATCGCATGTGTCTTCTTTTCCTAAACCACATTAATCCACTAGTGTCATTGCATGTGTGTTCTTTTCCTAAACCACATGGATGCACTAGTGACATTGCATGTGTATTCTTTTCCTGAACCACATGGATCTACTAGTGAATTTTCATGTGTGTTCTTTTCCTAAACCACATGGATCCACGGGTGATATTTTCATGTGTGTGGTCTTTTCCAAAACCACATGGATCCACTAGTGACATTATTATGTGTGTTCTTTTTCTAAACCACTTGGATCCACTGGTGACATTTGCATGTGTGTTCTTTTCCTAAACCACATGGTTCTAGTGGTGAAATTTGCATGTGTGTTATTTTCCTAAACCACATGGATCCACTTGAGCCATTTGCATGTGTGTTCTTTTCCTAAACCACATTGATCCACGGGTGACATTTGCTTGTTTATTTTTGAAACCACATTAATCCACTAGTGTCATTGCATATGTGTTCTTTTCCTAAACCACATTAATCCACTAGTGAAATTTGCATGTGTGTTCTTTTCCTAAACCACATGGATCCACTAGAGTCATTGCATGTTGGTTCTTTTCCTAAACCACATTTATCCACTAGTGTCATTACATGTGTGTTCTTTTCCTAAACCACATGGATACACTGGTGACATTGCGTGTGTATTCTTTTCCTGAACCACATCGATCCACTTGTGAGTTTGCATGTGTGTTCTCTTCCTAAACCACATGGATCCACTAGTGACATTTGGATGTGTGTTCTTTTCCAAAACCATATTGATCCACTAGAGTCATTACATGTGTGTTCTTTTCCTAAACCACATGATTCACTTGTTACATTTGCATGTGTTTTATTTTCCTAAAACACATTGATCCATTAGAGACATTGCATGTGTGTTGTTTTCCTGAATCACATGTATCCACTGTGACATTGCATGTGTGTTCTTTTTCTAAACCACATGGATCAACTGGAGCCATTTGCATATGCATTCTTTTCCTAAACCACATTGATCCATAGGTGACATTTGCATGTGTGTTCTTTTCCCAAACCAAATTGATCCACTAGTGACATTTTTATGTCTATTCTTTCCCTAAACCACATGAATCCAGTAGTGACATTTGCATGTGTGTTCATTTCCTGAACCACATGATCCACTGGTCACATTTGCATGTATGTTCTTTTCCAAAACCACATGGATCCACTAGTGACAGTTGCATGTGTTTTTTTCCTAAACCACATTGATCCACTAGTGACATTTGCATGTGTGTTCTCACATTGATCCACTGGTGTCATTTGCATGTGTGTTCTTTTCCTAAACCACATCGATCCACTTGTGTCATTGCATGAGTGCTCTTTTCCTGAATCACATTGATCTGCTGGTGACATTGCATGTGTGTTCTTTTCCTAAACCATATGGATCCACTATAGTCATTGCATGTGTGTTCTTTTCCTAAACCACATTGATCCACCAGTGATGTTGCATGTCTGTTATTTTCCTAAACCACATTGATCCACAGGTGACATTTGCATCTGTGTTCTTTTCCCAAACCAAATTGATCCACTAGTGACATTTTTATGTGTGTTCTTCTCCTAAACCACATGGATCCACTAGTGACATTTGCATGTATGTTCATTTCCTGAACCACATGATCCACTGGTCACATTTGCATGTGTGTTCTTTTCCAAAACCACATGGACCCACTAGTGACATTTGCATGTGTTCTTTTCCTGAACCACATGGATCCACTGTGACATTGCATGTGTGTTCTTTTTCTAAACCACATGGATCAACTGGAGCCATTTGCATGTGCATTCTTTTCCTAAACCACATTGATCAACAGGTGACATTTGAATGTGTGTTCTTTTCCCGAACCAAATTGATCCACTAGTGACATTTTTATGTGTGTTCTTTTCCTAAACCACATGGATCTACTAGTGACATTTGCATGTGTGTTCATTTCCTGAACCACATGATCCACTGGTCACATTTGCATGTGTGTTGTTTTCCTAAACCACATTGATCCACTGGTGTCATTTGCATGTGTGTTCTTTTCCTAAACCGCATCGATCCACTGGTATCATTGCATGAGTGCTCTTTTCCTAAACCACATCTATCCACTGGTATCATTGCATGAGTGCTCTTTTCCTGAATCACATTGATCTGCTAGTGACACTTCATGTGTGCTCTTTTCCTAAACCACATGGATCTACTAGTGACAATGCATGTGTGTTCTTTTCGTAAACCACATGGATCCAGTAGAGTCATCGCATGTGTCTTCTTTTCCTAAACCACATTAATCCACTAGTGTCATTGCATGTGTGTTCTTTTCCTAAACCACATGGATGCACTAGTGACATTGCATGTGTATTCTTTTCCTGAACCACATGGATCTACTAGTGAATTTTCATGTGTGTTCTTTTCCTAAACCACATGGATCCACGGGTGATATTTTCATGTGTGTGGTCTTTTCCAAAACCACATGGATCCACTAGTGACATTATTATGTGTGTTCTTTTTCTAAACCACTTGGATCCACTGGTGACATTTGCATGTGTGTTCTTTTCCTAAACCACATGGTTCTAGTGGTGAAATTTGCATGTGTGTTATTTTCCTAAACCACATGGATCCACTTGAGCCATTTGCATGTGTGTTCTTTTCCTAAACCACATTGATCCACGGGTGACATTTGCTTGTTTATTTTTGAAACCACATTAATCCACTAGTGTCATTGCATATGTGTTCTTTTCCTAAACCACATTAATCCACTAGTGAAATTTGCATGTGTGTTCTTTTCCTAAACCACATGGATCCACTAGAGTCATTGCATGTTGGTTCTTTTCCTAAACCACATTTATCCACTAGTGTCATTACATGTGTGTTCTTTTCCTAAACCACATGGATACACTGGTGACATTGCATGTGTATTCTTTTCCTGAACCACATCGATCCACTTGTTAGTTTGCATGTGTGTTCTCTTCCTAAACCACATGGATCCACTAGTGACATTTGGATGTGTGTTCTTTTCCAAAACCATATTGATCCACTAGAGTCATTACATGTGTGTTCTTTTCCTAAACCACATGATTCACTTGTTACATTTGCATGTGTTTTATTTTCCTAAAACACATTGATCCATTAGAGACATTGCATGTGTGTTGTTTTCCTGAATCACATGTATCCACTGTGACATTGCATGTGTGTTCTTTTTCTAAACCACATGGATCAACTGGAGCCATTTGCATATGCATTCTTTTCCTAAACCACATTGATCCATAGGTGACATTTGCATGTGTGTTCTTTTCCCAAACCAAATTGATCCACTAGTGACATTTTTATGTCTATTCTTTCCCTAAACCACATGAATCCAGTAGTGACATTTGCATGTGTGTTCATTTCCTGAACCACATGATCCACTGGTCACATTTGCATGTATGTTCTTTTCCAAAACCACATGGATCCACTAGTGACAGTTGCATGTGTTTTTTTCCTAAACCACATTGATCCACTAGTGACATTTGCATGTGTGTTCTCACATTGATCCACTAGTGACAGTTGCATGTGTGTTCTTTTCCTAAACCACATCGATCCACTTGTGTCATTGCATGAGTGCTCTTTTCCTGAATCACATTGATCTGCTGGTGACATTGCATGTGTGTTCTTTTCCTAAACCATATGGATCCACTATAGTCATTGCATGTGTGTTCTTTTCCTAAACCACATTGATCCACCAGTGATGTTGCATGTCATATTTTCCTAAACCACATTGATCCACAGGTGACATTTGCATCTGTGTTCTTTTCCCAAACCAAATTGATCCACTAGTGACATTTTTATGTGTGTTCTTCTCCTAAACCACATGGATCCACTGGTGACATTTGCATGTATGTTCATTTCCTGAACCACATGATCCACTGGTCACATTTGCATGTGTGTTCTTTTCCAAAACCACATGAACCCACTAGTGACATTTGCATGTGTTCTTTTCCTGAACCACATGGATCCACTGTGACATTGCATGTGTGTTCTTTTTCTAAACCACATGGATCAACTGGAGCCATTTGCATGTGCATTCTTTTCCTAAACCACATTGATCAACAGGTGACATTTGAATGTGTGTTCTTTTCCCGAACCAAATTGATCCACTAGTGACATTTTTATGTGTGTTCTTTTCCTAAACCACATGGATCTACTAGTGACATTTGCATGTGTGTTCATTTCCTGAACCACATGATCCACTGGTCACATTTGCATGTGTGTTGTTTTCCTAAACCACATTGATCCACTGGTGTCATTTGCATGTGTGTTCTTTTCCTAAACCGCATCGATCCACTTGTGACAATTGCATATGTTTTATTTTCCTAAAACACATTGATCCACTAGAGACACTTCATGTGTGTTGTTTTCCTAAACCACATGGATCCACTAGTGACAATGCATGTGTGTTCTTTTCGTAAACCACATGGATCCAATAGAGTCATTACATGTGTCTTCTTTTCCTAAACCACATTAATCCACTAGTGTCATTGCATGTGTGTTCTTTTCCTAAACCACATGGACGCACTAGTGACATTGCATGGGTATTCTTTTCCTGAACCACATGGATCCACTAGTGAATTTTCATGTGTGTTCTTTTCCTGAACCACATGGATCCACTGGTGACATTTGCATGTGTGTTCTTTTCCTAAACCACATGGATCCAGTGGTGATATTTGGATGTGTGTTCGTTTCCTAAACCTCATTGATCGACTCGTGATATTTGCATGTTTGTTATTTTCCTAAACCACATTGATCCACTGGTGACATTGCATGTGCGTTCTTTTCCTAAACCACATTGATCCACTAGAGTCATTACAAGTGTTCTCTTTTCTTAAACCACATGGATAGACTTGTGACATTTACATGTGTGTTCTTTTCCTAAAACGCATTGATCCACTTGAGACATTGCATGTGTGTTCTTTTCCAAAACCACATGGATCCACTGGTGACATTGCATGTGTGTTCTTCTCTTAAACCACATGAATCCACTGGAGCCATTTGCATGTGTGTTCTTTTCCTAAACCACATTGATCCACTGGTGACATTGCATGTGTCTTATTTTCCTAAACCACATTGATCCACTAGTGTCATTGCATGTGTGTTCTTTTCCTAAACCACATTGATCCACTAGTGAAATTTGCATGTGTGTTCTTTTCTTAAACCACATGGATCAGCTTGACTCATTGTATGTGTGTTCTTTTCCTGAACCATATTGATCCACTGGTGTCATTGCATGTGTGTTCTTTTCCTAAACCACATTGATCCACTAGTGACGTTGCATGTGTGTTCTTTTCCTAAACTACATTGATCTGCTGGTGTCATTGCATCTGTGTTCTTTCCCTAAACCACATGGATCTACTTGTGACAATTGCATGTGTTTTCTTTTCCTAAAAAAATTGATCCACTAGAGACACTTCATGTGTGTTCCTTTCCTAAACCATATGGATCTAGTGGAGACATTTGCATGTGTGTTCATTTCCTAAACCACATTGATCCACTCATGACATTTGCATGTTTGTTATTTTCCTAAACCACATTGATCCACTGGTGACATTGCATGTGTATTCTTTTCCTAAACAACATTGATCCACTAGAGTCATTACATGTGTTTTCTTTTCTTAAACCACATGGATCTACTTGTGACATTTACATGTGTGTTGTTTTCCTAAAACACATTCATCCACTTGAGACATTGCATGCATGTTCTTTTCCCAAACCACATGGATCCACTGGTGACATTGCATGCGTGTTGTTTTCCTAAACCACATGAATCCAGTGGAGCCATTTACATGTGTGTTATTTTCCTAAACCACATTGATCCACTGGTGTCATTGCATGTGTCTTATTTTCCTAAACCACATTGATCAACTAGTGTCATTGCATGTGTGTTCTTTTCCTAAACCACATTGATCCACTAGTGAAATTTGCATGTGTGTTCTTTTCCTAAACCACATTGATCACCTGGAGTCATTGCATGTGTGTTCTTTTCCTGAACCATATTGATCCACTGGTGTCATTGCATGTGTGTTCTTTACCTAAACCACATTGATCCACTAGTGATGTTGCATGTGTGTTCTTTTCCTAAACCACATTGATCCGCTGGTGTCATTGGATCTGTTTTCTTTTCCTAAACCACATGGATCTACTTGTGACAATTGCATGAGCTTTCTTTTCCTAAAACATATTGATCCACTAGAGACACTTCATGTGTGTTCTTTTCCTAAACCACATGGATCCACTGGTGACATTTGCATGAGTGTTCTTTTCCTAAACCACATGGATCCAGTGGTGACATTTGCATGTGTGTTCATTTCCTAAACCACACTGATCCACTCATGACATTTGCATGTTTGTTATTTTCCTAAACCACATTGATCCACTGGTGACATTGTATGTGTGTTCTTTTCCGAAACCACATTGATCCACTAGAGTCATTACATGTGTTTTCTTTTCTTAAACCACATGGATCGACTTGTGACATTTACATGTGTGTTCTTTTCCTAAAACACATTCATCCACTTGAGACATTGCATGCGTGTTCTTTTCCCAAACCACATGGATCCACTGGTGACATTGCATGCGTGTTGTTTTCCTAAACCACATGAATCCACTGGGGCCATTTACATGTGTGTTATTTTCCTAAACCACATTGATCCACTTGTGTCATTGCATTTGTCTTATTTTCCTAAACCACATTGATCGACTAGTGTCATTGCATGTGTGTTCTTTTCCTAAACCACATTGATCCACTAGTGAAATTTGCATGTGTGTTCTTTTCCTAAACCACATTAATCACTTGGAGTCATTGCATGTGTGTTCTTTTCCTGAACCATATTGATCCACCGGTGTCATTGCATGTGTGTTCTTTCCCTAAACCACATTGATCCACTAGTGACGTTGCATGTGTGTTCTTTTCCTAAACCACATTTATCCGCTGGTGTCATTGCATCTGTGTTCTTTTCCTAAACCACATGGATCTACTTGTGACAATTGCATGAGCTTTCTTTTCCTAAAACATATTGATCCACTAGAGACACTTCATGTGTGTTCTTTTCCTGAACCAGATTAATCCACTAGTGTCATTGCATGTGTGTTCTTTTCCTAAACCACATGGATCCAGTGGTGACATTTGCATGTGTGTTCATTTCCCAAACCACATTGATCCACTCATGACATTTGCATGTTTGTTATTTTCCTAAACCACATTGATCCACTAGTGACATTGTATGTGTGTTCTTTTCCGAAACCACATCGATCCACTAGAGTCATTACATGTGTTTTCTTTTCTTAAACCACATGGATCGACTTGTGACATTTACATGTGTGTTCTATTCCTAAAACACATTGATCCACTTGAGACATTGCATGTGTGTTATTTTCCAAAACCACATGGATCCACTGGTGACATTGCATGTGTGTTCTTTTCCTAAACCACATTGATCCACTGGTATCATTGCATGTGTCTTATTTTCCTAAACCACATTGATCCACTAGTGTCATTGCATGTGTGTTCTTTTCCTAAACCACATTGATCCTCTAGTTAAATTTGCATGTGTATTCTTTTCCTAAACCACATGGATCACCTGGAGTCATTGCATGTGTGTTCCTTTCCTAAACCATATTGATCTACTGGTGACGTTGCAAGTGTGTTCTTTTCCTAAACCACATTGATCCACTCGAGTCATGACATGTGTGTTCTTTTCCTAAACCACAAGGATCCACTTGTGACAATTGCATGTGTTTTCTTTTCCTAAAACACATTGATCCACTAGAGACACTTCATGTGTTCTTTTCCTAAACCACATGGATCCACTGGTGACATTGTATGTGTGTTCTTTTCCTAAACCACATGTGTAGCACCCCGGTAAAACCACTACTAGACAATCGTATGTTGTTTACTACTTTGTGCATTGCATCATCGTGACAACATGCTCATGTCATCATGCCATATTGCATTTGAGCATCGTCATCATCATGTATCTGTTTGCCTAAAACTATTTTCTTAAAGCCTATCCTCGTTTTCTGTTTGCCTCCCTCTATATTTCATATTAAAACCTCGGTCTCTTACGGATATTTTGTTTTGTCTAAAAATATTTAAAAAAGGCTTCTAAAACAAAACTAATAAATAAATCCTTTTTTATATAAAAGCTAGGGGAGGCAGACAACCGGCTAGGCCCAAAGGCCCAACCGAAGTCCACCTACTACCCCAGCAGTTAAACCCTATTTCTACCCTTCCCAACCCTAGCCCTAACACCCTCCACACAGCCACCTGTCGCCACCAACGCCCCACCCTGGCTCTCGACTCTCGTGTTGCCCACGTAAGCACGCAACACGCAGCGTCTATGTCGCTCTCACCGTGATGCCCACCTAGCTCGCTCGCGTCGCTCTAGATCGGCCCCACCTCATCACGTCCCGCACGATCCCCTTGCACATAACCGCCCCACTCCCTGCTTGGCCACCTCGCACCCGCCCGCACGCGAACGGGATCTCGATCCCGCACACGATCCCAGAACCGATCCCCGCCGCCCAGCATCGCTCTCTCCTCGACCGCGCCCATGATGACCCACAAGTATAGGGGGTGTATCGCAGTATTTTCGATAAGTAAGAGTGTCGAACCCAACGAGGACAGAAGGTGTTGGCTAGTGGTATGGATCAGGAATTCTCTGCAAATACTTAGCAAATGGATTTTTAGGGGTTTTTGATAAAGCAAGTAAACAAGTACGAGTAAATAAACGACAGTAGGAATAAATGCAGCAAGTGGCCCAATCCTTTATGCAGCAAAGGACAAGCCGGTTGTATTACTTAAGATGACCAAACGTTCTCTAGGACACACGGGAAGACTGTCAAGTGGTTTCGCTTCATATAGTTGATTAATCTTCTTTAGTTTGCTAAGTGTTGTGTGGGTGAACCTGTGCTAATGTACCGACCTTCCTAGGAGTAATACATACTTGTGATTATACCCCTTACAAACATCCGTAAGTACAAGAAAGTAATTAAGGTAAAAACCTAACCACAACTTTAAACTCTAAGACCCTTACGTCCCTTGTGCAACGGTTGCCTAACGGGGGTTCAGGATTCTGTCACTCCGGCAACCCCTACGATTAGTAGCCAAATACACAATGCATTCCCCTAGGCCCATATAGGTGAAGTGTCATGTAGTCGATGTTCACATGACACCACTAGAAGAAGTACACCACAACTTAAATATCAAACTATTGAATCTTTCTCAACACAACTCCACTACTAACAACATGACTTCTCCCATGTCCTCAAGAACAAAACGAACTACTCACAAGACATAACATGGATCATGATCAGAGATGGAATACTGATGTATAACAATCTGCACATAAACAATAATTCAATGGTTCACTCAATAGCATCAACTACAAAGAGTAATCAACACCGAGAAAGTTTCCCCTATGAACTATGGAAGATTCAACCCAATTGTTACAACAATATGGTGATGGTGATGAGGGTGCTGATGGTGATGATGGTGGTGATGATGATGATGATCCCGATGAAGTCCAGCTTGATGGTGGTGTTGGTGGCGACGATCTCCCCTCTCCTGGAAGGAATTCCCCCGGCAGAAATCTGTCTGCCGGAGAGATCTTTCTCTCTCGGTGTTTTCCGCCCCGCAGAGGTGGCGGAATCTTTCTATGGTCGCTCCCCGAGTCTTAGGGTTTCGGGAGGATAATATACGCCATAGGGGAGTTCCAGGGGTGGACCAGGGCGGCCACACCACCTGGTGGCGTGGCCTAGGCTGGCCCGCGCCAGGGCGTGGTGTGGGCCCCCAGTGGCCCATCTCCAGCCCCCCTTCTGGCTTCCTTCGTCTTCTGGAAAATAGGATTTTCCATGTATTTTCCCGGATTTTCCGATCTTCGCGAATTTTGTCTCCAAATAGCACCTTTTCCATCAGAATCCTGACTGCAGCAGTCCATGCTCCAAAAGTCATCAACCATGCAAAAACAGATGAAATAACATAAGTATCACCTCTCAGTACAAAATATATCAATGAATAACAGTGAATTATGACATAGAATAGTGATGCAAAATGGACGTATCAACTCCCCCCAAGCTTAGACTTTGCTTGTCCTGAAGCGAAACTGAGCTCAATAAACATGGCCTGAAGTTTATGGAGTGAAGAGTCTACAAAATAATACGGACAAGAAGCATCACATTCATCAAATACATAGATCATAATAGAAGAGAACTCACTATTATATAACTCAACTTGCAATGAGTAAACACAATAAAGATACAAAAAGTAAATCATAATTGGTAATGGCAAACTTAGCTCTTGGTCGAAGAATAGTTGATAATTTGCTGGAGTTCACAAATAATTGATTTTCAATGATAGCTTTCAAAGTAGTAAACATCATGATAAGAGCAATGTGCAAAATAAGGAACATAAGAAACATGATTGAATAAATCATCATATGAATGCATGAAACACAACAACTCAAAATACTTGCTGAGAAAGAAGGGAATAGGTTTACTGACTCAGCTACAAAGTAAAAGAAAGGCCCTTCACAGAGGGAAGCAGGGATTGCAAGTCTCATAAAGAGCTCCCAAAAATTATGATACTTACTAGCTTTCAGCACTCATTGCCCCTATCATAGGCATCTTTAGGTGGTTAAGGTTAAAGTGATCAAATATGAGGATTTGCATTGACAAGTTGTAAATTGAGAATCTCATGTCCCTTGAATACGAGGGCCGCTCCTCATGCTACTCAAGTTTAGTCACCGGTAAGTTCTTGTCATCGTAAGCATATGTGTATCATAGAGAACCGCCAACAGGGTACCCCTTGCCCGATGATACGGAATAATCCCCATATCAAAATCGTAGGGTGCGCGACCAACGCTCCCTATGGGAGTAGCCCCCGAGTGCTTGGTGGAGTCGAAAACTCGAGCGAGGACTAAAGTAGTCGAAGTCTACTGCTGCGTAGTTTTTGATGACATCAGTGCTGACGATTTCATGACCTCAGTTGCCCGCGTGAGCGAATTTGACGGGACGTGACAAGCGGTGGGTCCCACTCCCTGACTCTCGTTTGACCGGGCGTGCGTAATCTTTATTTTAACTGTGCCTCCTCGATTGCCGCGCATAATGGGAGTAGTGGGGGGACGGTTCGCATTTCAGCTCCTCCACGTGTCGATCATGATGAACGCCACGCGTCTGGTAAAGTTTTTCTGAGCCGTTGGATTGCATCTTCCAGGGGTTAAGTAGAGACGATGCGACGGTAAAATTCACATCTACTTCCATTCATCCTTTGCCTTCATCGCCATTGTCACTCCTCCTCTTCTTTCTCTGCGCTCTTTTCCCTCCGTGGCGCTAGACCAGCTCCGCACATTTCCCAGCTACTTCCTCCGGTCACATCGCCGCCGCGTAATGGGGAAGAAGAAAGGAGGTGCTGCGGCCGATTCCACTCCTGCCGCTGCTACGATGAAGAAGAAGGGCGGCTCCGCCGCTGCGGGCACCATCACCGCCGCCGGCGGGAAGAAGAAGGGCATGGGCACCCTCGTCACGAATGGCGCGTGGCGTCCATTTGTGATCAAGTCCTCGGATCTTCGTCGTCTTCGCTAAGACGGAGTGGTGTCTGCCACAGTCGCCGACGCACGTGTCCCTGGCGGCGAGGTAATCCCTCTCCTCCTGCCGGTTTTCGAGTGATGTTCCTAGCATTCATCATTCGCGGCCTCTCGTTGCCCCTACATCCTTTCTTCAGGGGCCTTCTTTGTTTTTACGAGCTCCAGCTCCATCAGCTGTCCCCCAATTCCATCCTCCACGTAGCTTGCTACATCACCCTTTGTGAGTGCTGGCTCGGAATCGAGCCGCATTTCGGCCTCTTCAATTTAAAGCGTCAATCGGCGTCTGGCTCCGTAGTCTATGATGTAGGCAGCTGCGGAATCCACGTCGATCCATCCGCCACATACTTCGACATCAAGCTGGCGATGTCCGTCCAAGGGTGGAGGGACATGTGGTTCTACGTCCGCGACGAGAAGGCTAACGGAGAACACTTCGGACTCGCACCCTTCGACCCCGCGACGCCGTGCCAGAGGAGGCGCTCCTGGAAGAATGTGGTCATGCCCGGCGAGTCAGTGGAGACATATGTGATGTACGAGCGCGTCTGCGACTTCGAGAGTCGCACAGGCAAAGAGGAGGGAGGCTGCGCCCTCATTCGCACGTGGCTATGCTGTCGTGTCTAGACCCTGCAGGCTAGAGTCCACCCCATGTTTCAGTGGGTTGGCGCTGACGATGTCACTCGCGTGTCTGCCGATGGCATGTCCACGAGTGAGGTAGATAAAAGGGTTCGACTGGTCACCAAGTACATCGTCAAGGATGTGCTCCCTAGTGAACCAATCGTTCCTCCATTCGATGCTTCTAATCCTCCCCCTGAGGTATAGTTGTTCTATGCGGTAGCTTAGTTTGTTGATTGCTTCTTTGCTGTTTCTTAACTTTGTGCTGAATTGTGATCTGTATGCAGGATTAGGCGGTGTCACCCTGTATGCCCCCTCTTCCTGAGGGGGTTATCCCTCGTGAAGCCTTGGAAGAGGACGAGTCAGAGTCGATCGTCCCATCTGATGTGGAGGAGGAAGCCCCCGAGTCGGGTAGTCCGGATAGTCGCAAGCGTTCGCGCAGCAAGGATTCTGATGTGTCACCTCCTTCGACTCCGGAAGGTGCAGGCGTTGGTGCGGAGTCGCCAATCCTTGCTATTCCTGTGAGTGCTATGGCGCCATCTTCTCGCAAGAAGATGCGGCTGCCGAAGGAGTCGTTGTCAGAGTCGGGGGATCCAACCTTCGACTTTGATAAGTTTGATTGGTAAGTATTCAAATCTTCCTTTTTGGTTCTTCTTTGGAGTTGCCCTTTCTTGATGCTGTTTTGATCTTGTAGTCAACAGGCGTCGTCATCTTCTAGCGACATCCAATTTTTGAAATAATCTAGAGTCGTGACCTCTAGGGCCAAGAAAGAAGTTGAGCATGCTACTTCTCCTCCATTGGCGGCCCACTCCGGGCACAACTCATCCAATTGTCCACATGATGGGGAGCATCGGATGGTTGCCCGGATGACTGCACACCAATCGACTTCGGAGTCATTGGAGGATCATGTAAGTGTAGTATCTCTTCTTCTGATGTTGTAGTCGATTTTTTCTATGGTTTCTGCTGATCCTTTGTTGTTTTTCCTTTTGCGATAGCTCCTTGTGAAGGAAGCCGCTCACTTGGCGGATCAAGTGCTTGCGATGGGTCGCCAGCATGTAATGCTAGATACGCGCCATCGCGTGGTAGAAAGTAAGTGCTCTTTACTTCTCCTTCTTCTGCATCATTGTCATGTAGTCGACTGATAATCAGTCCTTTTTGTTTTGTGCTTGTATCTGAACATAATGCCCTTCTGCGCACCACCGCCACCATGGAAAAGACGCTCGCCGCGACTGTGAAGAGCCACGATGAGGCAATCGCGGCGCCTGACGAGGCACAAAAGCGCGAAGAGGACCCGGGTGCCTCCATTGCAGCTAGGGTGAAGTTGTTCGAAGAACAACTTTTATTGATTGCCAAGGCCCTCTCAGGTACCTTGCTTGGGTATCATTATCGTTCTTTGTTCGATTTTGTCGCTGGTGCTGACTTTCGTGCCCATGTGGGTTTATGTACAGATGCTGGCGATTTGAGCTTCGATCCTCAGGCCCTCCGTCGTGACGATGCCTTGGCAGGTGCGCTTTTAGCTGTCGAGGACCATAGTGCCGCCGTGCAAGCTATGCTCTCCAAGGCCAAGGGAGTGCTCAGTCGCCTCCGGGAGGAGCTGATGCCCAAGGCTAAGCTAATCGAGAACATGGACGAGCTGGTGGAGTCTCTCGCCGGGGGTGTCCCTGGAAGCTTCAAGAACTCGCACCGTGTGACTGGCGCGTCAACGTCACTGGCCATGGTGCAGGCCCATGGAGTCGAAGTTGATCCTGCAGCAGTCTCAAGAGCGATGCCCGTTAGCGCGGATGGCCAGCAGGTAGTCTTTGCTCCCTTCGCGACTGCCTTTGGCAAGTATGGGCCGCAGCTGATTACCACAGTTGCGAAGTACTCTGAGGAGTTGCAGCGAGCCAAGAAGGCGGCAAAGGCTGCGGCATCAGGGGCCGGCGAAAAGTCAGTGGCATCTGATACCGCCACGGACTCGATGAGGCCACCGAAACCGTCAAAGTCGAAGAAGCCAGTTGCTCCTAAGTATCTTTGTAATAGTTGATTAGTTTATGTCGTTTGTCAAGAACATGCCTTTTGGTGAGTGTATCTGCTGATAATTTTGCTAATCTTGAATGCACTCGAATCTTTTGTCTGTGTGTCGATTTGGTATTCTTATTGCTTCTTGCTTGGCTTGTGGTAGGGCACATCAAGTGATCCTTTGAGGGAACCTCAGGATTCGCCGCCGCTGGATGATAGTTTGGCACCGCCGTGCTCGAGGGTGGATCAGCTGTCTCTGCTCTCGCGACAGCGTGATCACGTGAAGCAGTTTTAGTGTGAATTGCTTGTGCTCCGCGGTAACGCGGATGTATGGAAGTGTTAGTTTGCTTACTCTTATCTTACGTGGATGTAAGGTAGAGAAGGCCACCGCCCGAGAACAGTATCTGTTGGGGGAGATGACACAGCTGGGCGACCAATTTAAGTGTTAGTTTGCTTACTCTTATCTTTTCATTTTAGTCACTCACAATGGTGTGCTATCCTCACACTTCCGTTGTTGTTTTGTATAGTTGTCAGCACTCGCCATCCGCAGGATGAGAAAGATAGGATTGCCATTCGCATGCATGATCTGACCCAAGAGCAACTTCAGGAGAATGAATACTTCTAGGTGGATCATGATCGTGCGATCACGTTGGCGACCCTGCAGGATCGTGCATCACGAGTGCTGCACTTTCTGAAGAAGTCGCAGTCATGCTTGAAGAACATCAATCGGACTATGTTTCAGATGGATGTTGTTCCATCGAGCCTGCTGGCCCTCCTTGCCAAGTTCCAAGACCTGGTTGCGGTTCGCGAGTGTGTAAGGCAGTAGTTGGTGGCTAGTGCCAAGGCCGCTCTGTCGCTGGTGCGAGTGCATAGGCCTGATGTAGACGTTGCGGCAATTGTGGCTAGTCCACCTGCGCCACCAGTGGGTTCTGCTTGGAATATGGTGCCCCACTATCAGGCGGTGGATCGCCCAGCGGAGGAGATCGTCGACTTCTTCAAGGAGCAAACCAACGTTCTCTTGTTGCAATAGAAGATTAATTTGTATCCTGCACATAAGTGTACCAGTGTTGTAAAGTTCGTATGTAATGATGTGCATAATTGATTGTTGATGATCTAAAGAGAGCTTGTTAGCGTGTATGTTTTGTGAGTGCATTGCACTATGCGACTCTTTTTCGTTAGCCTGGCCATGCACTTATCTCAGTCCCTTGTCAACCTATCAGGTGCGTTGCAACTGGGTTGATGTGTGTCAAGAGTTTCGATTGATGTGCCAGCTACTCAGGATATCGTGTTTTAGTTCATAGAACAGATGTGTATAGGGTGGCGCAGCCCGCGAGTGGATAAGTTGCGGAAAAATAAAGGAGAACATAGAGTTTTGGGGCACTTAGCTTTATTTATTCAGACAGTACGAAGTACAATGTGTGGCTAAGTAGCCTTGGTTGAGTGGCCTTATTTGCAATGTAAAAGTAAAAACGACAAAGGGTAGAAGCGTCGCAGCTGCGCGAACTTCCAGGGGTTGGAGCATGCGACTCCTGTCTCTAAGTCTTGAAGGCGATAGGCGCCACCTGGGATTACTTCGGTAATCACGTATGGTCCCTCCCAGGGGGACTCGAGCTTGAGATGTCCTTGCTGCTTCAGTCGCAGGACCAGGTCGCCTTCGACGAAGGATCTGGGGCGTAGCCTCCTACTGTGGTAGTTGCGCAGGTTCTGCTGGTAGATTGTTGATCTTTAGGCGGCGATTTCCCTTGCCTCATCAAGGAGGTCGACAGAGTCTTCGAGTGCAAGGGATGACTCCTGCTCGCTGTAAGCGACCACACGCGACACTTTGTTCCGTACCTTGGCGGGTAGCACCGCTTCAGCCCCATGCACCATAAAGAACGGGCTGTAGCCTGTAGCACTGTTTGGAGTTGTGCGTAGGCTCCAGAGTACTGATTGCAGTTCATCTGGCTAGCAACCCGCGGCTTGTTCGAGTGGCTGAAGGAGTCGCTCCTTAATGCCGCCGCAGACGAGCCCATTCACCTTTTTGACCTGACCGTTGGTCTGTGGATGCGCTACCGAGGCGTAGCTAATATTGATTCCCAGATTCTCGCAGAATTCTTGGAACTCCTTGGATGTGAAGTTCGTTCATTTGTCTGTGATGATGCTGTGTGGCACTCCAAAGCGGAAGTCGATGGACTCAAAGAACTTAACTGAGTTGTGCCCTAATTTATTGGTCACTAACATGGCCTCTATCCATTTGGTGAACTTGTCAACTACGACCAGGAGGTAGACGTAGCCTCCTCGTGAGGACTTGGGGAGCTTGCCGACCATGTCGAGTCCCCATTGCACGAAGGGCCAGGCCAATGGAATTGGCCGGAGCTCTGCGCCAGGTGCGTGTGGCTTGTCTGCGAATCGCTGGCACGCATTGCATTTCTGGATGATGTCCTTGGCGTCGCGCATGGCGATAGGCTAGTAGAACCTAGCTCGTAGAGCTTTGGCCACGAGGGCATGACTGCCAGCATGGTGTCCGCATGTTCCCTCATGGATGTCGATGAGAACAGCTCTTCCATCGCTGGAGTACTACTGTGATGCTGCACTTGTATAGTTCTTAGTTGATAACAGCGAATGCCGTGGATCACCGCGTGATGTGCCGTGCATCAGTCGGATCGTCAGGTAGCCTTTTGCTGAGGAGGTACGTGATGTACGGCTGAGTCTAGGATGATTCGATCATCATGACGCTCATTGGTCCTTCGAGTCCTGTATCCAGCTCCAGGTCGTCGAGTGCCATTGGCTCATTGGGTGGTGTAGCCCCCGAGTCCGTTGTTGCGCTTGTTTTCTTCTCTGCTGCCTTTGGCTTGATGGAGCATTCATAGATGCCCTCGAGAAATACCCCAGGTGGTATGGGGGCGCAGGTAGAGCCTATGTTGGCGAGTGCGTCCACCTCTTCATTGCTTTCACGGCCTACGTGTCGCAACTCGCAGCAGTCGAAGTCCCCTTCGAGTGTGTCATAGAGGTCGCAGTAGGCGATCATGTTGTCGTTCAGTACGTCACACTCATGCATTGTTTGGTTGAAGACCAACTTGGAGTCGCTGTATATAATGAGCCTCTTGGCGCCGCAGGCTTTTGCCATCCTCATCCCGTGTAGCAGGGCCTCGTATTCGGCTTCGTTGTTGGAGGCGGTGAACTGCATTCGCAGGATGTACTTCAGCTTGTCCCCTTGGGGCGATGTCAGTATGACACCCGCACCTTCTCCGTCCTTCCGCTTGGATCCATCGAAGTGCATTGTCCAGAGGTAGGGCATATCTGGTTTTTCGGGGAGCTGGTTCTCCATCCAGTGCACGAGGAAGTCAGGAAGAAATTGCGACTTGTTTGCGTCACGCTTTTCGTATGTAATGTCTCGTGGAGACAATTCGATTCCCAAAGCACGACTCGTCTCATAGCGTCGGGGTTATTGAGGATATGCCCCAGCGGGGTGTCGTTGACCACCACGATTGGGTGTTCCTGGAAGTAGTGGTGCAGTCGTCGGGCGGTCATCAAGACGCCGTACGCCAGCTTCTGGTAGAGCGGGTACCGCTGTTTTGTTGGTGTGAGGACCTCGCTGAGGTAGTAGACTGGGCGCTGTACCCCATGGACCTTGTTTTCCTCGGCTCGTTCGACCACAAGTACTGTGCTGACCACTTGCTTGGTGGCGGAGATATACAGCAACAGCGGTTCCCTTTCTCGTGGGGTCACCAATACTGGCGAAGTGGATAACAGGCGCTTGAGGTCTTCGAATGCTCACGCAAATATTTCCCAATGCTCACGGAGGAATTCGACGAGCGCGAGTTCCTATGCGGGACTCAAGTTGTTGGCGATGAGGGCCGTCTTGGCGGGATCCGATGGGTGGACCTGCACTTTCTTTGTGTGCACCGATGAGTCGAAAGATAGATCGGGCGAGCTTGGCCTGCTTAGGGGAGGCAGACTATTGTCTGTCGACTCCTTTAGTCTCGTGAGTTCTTCCTGCATGCCGAAGGACTCGGAATTTCTGTTGAATTCCCTGTCGCAACTATCGGATCTCTCGAAGCTCCCGTTGACTGTGATGACACCATTGGGACCTGGCATTTTCATCTCTAGGTAGGCGTAGTGTGGCACTGCCATGAACCTAGCGAACGCGACACGTCCGAGGATGCAATGGTACTGTGAGGGCCAGACGACGACCTCAAAGTGGATGCGCTCGCGCCGAAAGTTTTTCGGCGTGCCGAAGATGATGTCGAGGTTGATTTTTCCCAGGGGATACACGCCTTTTCCTGGGACGATGTCGTGGAATGTTGTGTCCGAGGCTTCTAGGCAAGTCATAGGGATCCTCATTGCTCGCAAGGTACTTTCGAATATAAGGT
Organism: Avena insularis; assembly: GCA_023614405.1. Lineage (NCBI taxonomy): Eukaryota > Viridiplantae > Streptophyta > Magnoliopsida > Poales > Poaceae > Avena > Avena insularis. Next base: position 538,272 of record JAJUPC010000209.1, on the reverse strand, counting down.
TGATGCCGCTTCCGCCGTCCATGAAGACGCGGCTCATGTTGAAACCTCCAATTTGAGCCTCGAGTACGAGGGGACAATGGCCTGGACGAGGTACTTGAGGCGGATGATCGCGTTTGTCGAAGGTGATACAGGACTCGCTTCCGCTGAGGTACTCAGTTGTCGATGGTGGAGAGTTTGTGGCCAAGTTGACTTGGCAAGCGATGGCCTTCTGCACCCTGTTAGAGGGGCGTCCTTTTTGGATCATCATGGTACCCTTGGCTCATGGGTATGGTTTGCCTCCCTGGTGCTGGTCCGGTGCAGCTGCCTTTGGGGGTAGTCCAGGTCGTGGTGGCAGAGCGCCATGTGCCACGGCGCCTGGAGCGGCTCCATAGCCTCTTTCGGTTGTGTTGCGATTCATCCGAACTAATCCCTCATGTAGTTTGAGGAACTCGCGGCAGTCCTTGAGGAGTTAGCTGGACTTCTTCTTTCCATCATGCTTGTCGATGTAGAAGTGCACCGTACATGGCCCGGACAGTTTGTCTTCAATGGATGTCGCGGGTGCTTCATCACGATTGCGGCATTGCCACACTTGCGTGTTTTTCCCGGAGTCGCGGTACCCACCGCTGCGGTATCTGCTATTGCGGTTATCGTCGCGTCTGTCGGCATAGCCAGGTGCGACCATGTTGACATCGTCGCGGTCATCATAGATGCACATGCAGCGTTTACCTCGGCGGTCGCGTCTGCCCTCGAGTTCTGCCTCCTCGTCGGAGTGAACGTGATTCTTCACCGAATCTTCTCCATCGGCCCACCGATTCGCGATTTCCATCAGGTGGTCGATGGTCTTGGGCTTTGAGCGGCCCAGCTCCTCCCTGATCTCTATGTGGCGGACGCTGCCATTGAATGTGTAAATCGCGCGATTCTCCGAGATGTTCTCTGCGGAGTTCTTGATGATGGACCACCTTTGAATGTAGGAGCGTAGCGATTCGCCCGATCTTTGCTGGCAGTATCTCAGCTCTTCAATTGATGCAGGTCGCTTGTAGGTGCCCTTGAAGCTGTGCACAAAGTTGTAAACCAGCTCATCCCAACTGCGAATGGATCCGCGTGGGAGGTTGTTGAGCCATGCTCGGGCGGCGCCTTCCAGCTGTAGCTGTAAGCATTGCATGGTCGTGCTTCGACTGCCGCCGTGGAGCCTGACGAAGGAGATGTGGTCTTCCAGCCAGATCTTTGGGTCCTGTAGGCTGTCTAACTTCGGGTTCTCCGATGGGAGCTTAAACCCCCTTGGGAATTCGCTTTTGCCTGATGGCCCTGCTGAAGCATCTAGCGCCACAGAGCTCCACATCCTCGTCTTCTGAAATCAGTCGACCGAGCACGTTGCGCCGTTGATTTGTCGATCTTGTGCTGCGTGAGATCATCGCGCGCATCATAGTCGTGGTCGTGTCGCCGTGAGCGGCGGCATCAAGACAGGTCATGACTGTTGTCACTGGATGAGGGCGAGGAGTAGCGCTTTGCTAGCGCTTTGCCTTTTTTTGGCTCCGGTGTTGGTTCCTTGTCGAGGGCGGCCTCGATTAGTCCGCTTGGGGATCGGTGCATGGCGGCTCGGGGATCTCCAGCTGGCGGCTGGTTGTTGAGGAGGTACATGGTGGCTGCTGTCACCGCGGCCTGCGGCGTCTTGGGGACCATGTTGCCCTGTGTATCGACTGTCATAGAGCTGAAGTCGAGGACCTTTGCAGCTTCTATGCGTTCCTGCTCGGTGAGATGGGCCATCCGAGATCGCCTCTTGTTTGCGACGTACTCATTGCCCTTTGAGGAGGATCCTCCGTGGGAGGAGAGCCTAGCACGTCGAAGGCTCGACTCGTCTGCCGCCTTTTTGCGCGCCTCGAGTTGCACGATTGTTTGCACTTGGCGCTTGAATTCTTCCTTCAGGAGCCAATGGTATCCCATTAGCAGTTCTTGCGGAGATCCGAAGGGTAGAGGGTTGCCTCGTAAGGCATCACGGCAGCAAGCCCACTCTTGTTCGTTGAGCTTGATCATGACGCGTTCGCCGGTTTGCTCGTTTATTATGGTTGGAGGTTCGACTGCTCCTCCGTTGTTAACGGGGGTGCCGTTGCCACCATAGCCACCATTGCCGCCGTTAGGCGGGTCGTTTTCGTTGCCACGATTGCCCGTGTTATCGCGATTGGCGGAGGTGTTGCCCGCATTGATGACGGCACACATGAAGTGGTTGGGGAAGCTGCTGCTCCTGCAACTTTCAGTTCCAGAACCGTAGGTTCCATCTTCAGTTGCCAGATCATTCAGATCGGAGTTGCAACAGCTATCGAGGACTGTGTTCTCGACTGTTGTCGAGGCGTTGAGCTCGCTGAGGGTGCCGATAGATGGAGGGAACCACGATGCTGGAGCAATCGATGGTACCGTCGGCTGGTCAGGTATGCGAAGCGTTCCCATCTGACCGACTTGGAAGCGGAAGCTCCCGATCGCCAGGCTGATTCCGTCACCCACGGACTCGAAAGCAGGTCGAGTGGCTGGCATGTGGACGGTGAAGTCGAACACGCCGAAGAGCTGGCGAATCTCCACTATTGCAGAGTTGTAGATCGTGGTCGATGGGGCCGAAGAACCCGCAACATCAGCACTCCCAGTTCCCACAGACGGCGCGAATTGACGAGGGTTTAACTCATCAATGCCCATTGTTATGGACTTGGGTTTTGGACAAGGAGGGAGTTCTAGAGACATCTATCGGCTAGCAAACAAGCACACAGGGGACTCGAAGATTTACCCAGGTTCAGGCCTCGTAGAGGTCCCTACTCCTGCTTGTCTGCTCGTGGAATTATCAAAGGAATCGAAAATTACAATGGTGCGCAGATGCAATCTGGCGAGGGCTATGGAAACTAGGGTTGCGTGTATCCTCCTTGTCGCCCCCTCCTAGCCTTTATATAGATAGGCTAGGTCTCGGGTAGCAGGTCGAGTCGGTTACATGTTAGGTTTTTCCCCATTAAACTTTCTATCTTTAGCTTCTTCTTGTTCTTGAAGCAACCGAGAGTCCATAGGTTACTCGAGTTCTTCATTTGGGCCTTGGCGACACCGTGGGCCTCTACGTATTCAGGCCGTATATACCAAGCTTGAGTACCTATAGGGTATACCCATGTCAGTTCCCCATGACAGCATGGTTCTGCTAATTCACAACTTACAAAGCGCAAGCATATGTGCAACATAGGTGAGCACAATGGTTCAAGTTTATTAAGTGCAAGAAAGTAAAGTGTGCCATCAAGTTCGTGAGAGCTTTAATAACTAATTTTCACATAACAAGTTTAATTTGGGAGGTAGATAAAACAAGAATTTACTAGGAATAGCAATAGTGCTAATAGGTAGGTAGGGTGGACACAAATGGCAAAGGTTTTGGTTTAAAGGAGTGGATGCACGAGAAGAATTCCCTCTCAGTACAAGTTTTTGGCTAGCAAGGTTGGGTATCAAGTATAAGAGTTGAAGGAAACAAACAAACATACAAGTGATAAAATCAAACATGCAATCTTCCTTGGAAGCACAAAAGATCTTAACTAGAGAATACTAGACTTATGAGCAAATCAAGAAAGAAAGATGATGAAATTATTTTTCTTTAGAGTACTTTTATCTTTTTCATTCAACTCTCAAAAATAGTGTTGCTACTGACCGAGCCAGGTTTGCAAAAACCAACTAAATTAACTCAATGATCCCAAAGTTATACCAATACTAACAACAAGATCAATCATATAACCACGAATTGAAAACTAATATAAGCTATGGAAAAGAGTGAATGATATAACTTCTCATTAATAATCCATAACGGCTACTCACACCAAGGGATACATATCTAACGAGAGAGGGGACACTTCCATAATGCAAACCATTCTACATAATAACTTCTCTATTCATGCTATGACTCTACTAATAAGGCAAAAAGATAGAAGATAGTGATGTGATACCGCGGCACTCCCCCAAGCTTGGAACAAGCCAAGGGGATGCCAAACCTGATAACGAATTATTCCTTCGGTGGTGGTAGTATCCTCTCGATGAGCTCTCTGATAAGTTTCCCCAAGTTCTCAATCTCAAAGGTGAGATTACGAATCAGCTGTGAGTTTTGCTTAATGCGGCTCATGATCATGTCGGGTTGAGAATTCCAGCTCTTGATATTCTTTCCCCACTCTTCCTCCTTGAAAACTTCTTTTCCTGCATGGCTAGAACGAGGCAAATGCCAATTGGAGGGTAATTTCCCCTTGGGCATATTCTGGTATTGATGCTCATGGATAAGGGTATGGAAAGGGTTCTTGGTGCGCGGAGGAAGTGACCGTGGAGCCAAACAGTGACGAGGAGATTTCCCCTAGTCTGCATCCGTGCAGTCCTTCTAACCCTGGCAGGGTTCGCCACCACTCCAATGCTTGCAATGGTAGTGCCGGTGTGCAGATGTTGGCCTTGCTCCTTTTCACCTTCACTCTTGATCTCCTTCTCCTTCCCGGGGTCTTAGAGGTCTTCCTCCATAGGCTCCTTCCCTTTATCCTTGGCGGACACCATTGTGCTTCTATACTTTCAAAGAGTATGTCCTGGCAGAATGATGGAAACAAAAACACAACAAGAACACGATATACGAACCTCGGGGAATCCGGGGGTTATATATTACGAAGTTTCATATCAAAAGGAAGGTACTGGGAGAAAACGAGTCGGAGGCAGAGTCTGGGGTGGACTCACCACCTGGGGTGGGCCCGCGCCACAGGGTGGGATGAGCCACCCTCGCTTCATTTCTGTCCCTCATTCTCTTCGTAGTTTTCCTTATTGACTAAAAACTGCAAAAATATAGTTGGATAGTATTTTCGCGGAGCTTTTCTTACCAGAACTATTACCTATTTGAAAATGGACTCTGCAGGTCTCTGAATTTAGTATCAAGTAGATTCTTCCGGAGTCATTACTTGAATAACATCAATATCTTCATCTTCATACTCTTATTACTTGAGTCATAAAACCTTTCTCGTCCTTATTACACTGTTATCTCCACTTCCTGGAAATTTCTTTAACACAAAACTCCACACAGTTCTCATTAGCAACATTAGTATATATGAAGTGATAAAACCTTTTGAGTCCAACTTCAACTGAAAACCATCCAAACATAAGCTACTGAAGCAACTCCTTCCGAAAATCCAAAAAAATTCAAAAAGGAAATCGAATAAAGAAGCAAATGCAAGAGTGGCATAATCTGTCAAAACAGACCAGCAGGTAAAGATCAATTTTTTCAAAAATCTTATGTTTCTCAAATCAAAAGGTGCAAAACTAACTAAAGTTAAATAACAACCTGGGGTAGAAGCAAACAAAACTACAGCTCAATCCGACAGACAAAGATCTCTCATAAATTTTTACAGTGAAGCACAAAAATCTGTTTCGGGACATCAACTTCCCAAATATTACTTCTCTCTCATTAGAGGTTGATCTTGACACAAAAACAAAACAAAAAGGATAAGGAGAGGTTATTACCGAAGTAATAACTTCCAAGACTCAAAGAAACAAAAACAAACTGAAAGCAAAAATAAATTGGGTTGTCTCCCAAAAAGCTCTTTCTTTATAACCATTAAGATGGGCATGATAGTTTTGAAGATGCTCTCATAGGAATATGAATTTAAGTGAAAGAGAGCATTAAGAAGCAAAAATACACACGTTTAAGTCTAACCCACTTCCTATGCAAGGGAATTTTGTAAACAAACAAGTTGTTGAAACCAGAGGCTACTTGCATAACAATGCAAAACAAGTGCAACATAAAAACTTTCAGCATAAAACGAGGAAACTTGATATTATTGAGATGCATAAGAACACTTTTCCCTCTCTCATTGTAACTTTTAGTATCATGCATAAACTTAACAATATAACTATCACAAGGACCATCGTAGCAATGATCACTTATTCTAACAAAAAAAACAGGAATACTAGCTCTCATAACACTACTTTGTGAAACAATATTAGAGGTATCCTTACAAAGGATAGTGTGTCCCTTTTCTTCATATTTTGTGACAAAGTGTTTCACATTTGCTATAATAGGTTCATCAACCTTTTGTTTATCAGGTTCAACAGCTTCATTCGTACTTTCATTAACCATACTAGCTATCATAGAGTGTTCCTTTATTTTAACTGGAAAAGGCATTTTCTCAATGTAAGGTTTAGGTAAGACATGATTAGTAGTATAAACTTCAGTATTTCTTGCAGGAACACTCTTAGCAATATCTTTATAAGGTTCATGATACTTATTCCACTTCTTTTTAGGCACTTCAATGTAGGAAGCAAAAGCCTTAAAATAAGAAGCAATAGCTTCAGAGTCTAGACCATAAGCATTTTTAATATTTTGAAAGTCATCAGTTCCCATAAAAGATTCAATGCATTCATAATCATAATTTATACCTGACTTTCTACCTTTATCATTCTCCCAAGCTTTAGCATTGTCTTGAATAAGGTCCACAAGATCCCATTTAGCTTCTTCTTCCATGTGAGTGAATGATCCAGCACAAGAAGCATCCAATAAATCCTTGTCATGTAGAGGGAGCCATGCATAAAAGTTGTTGATAATAATATAGTTGGGGAGCTCATGAATGGGACATTTGAGCATTAGTAACTTCAATCTCCCCTAACCTTGAGTTGTACTCTCTCCATCAAGATGCCAAAAGTTGTATATTTGATTCTGATCTTTATGAATATCATTAGGAGGATAAAACTTTGAATAAAAGAGAGGTACTATTTCCTCCCATTCCAGAGCTTGACCATTCTTCAGCAGCTTATACCATTCCTCAGCTCTTCCTTTTAGCGATAATGAGAATAACTTCTTCTTAACTTGATCTGTAGTAATACCTGCACACTTGAACAACCCGCATAATTTGTGTATAAAGAGTAAATGATCACCGGGATGGACAATTGCATCCCCAACATAGTAGTTATCCATAACACGATCAATAATCCTTGTAGCTATTTTAAAAACATCATTCTCAGCAGGTGGTGGCTTATCTACTACCTTAGCAGTGGTAGTAGCATTACCAAATAAGAAACTCACCGAATTATCCATAACGAAAATAAAGAAACTAGCAGAAGTAAACAATACTCACAATAGAAGTTTCCTTTACCAGTTCCACTCTCCAATAACACTTCACTCCCCGACAACGGCGCCAGAAAATAGTCTTGATGACCCACAAGTATAGGGGGTGTATCGCAGTATTTTCGATAAGTAAGAGAGTCGAACCCAACGAGGAGCAGAAGGTGCTGGCTAGTGGTATGTATCAGGAATTCTCTGCAAATACTTAGCAAACGTATTTTTAGGGGTTTTTGATAAAGCAAGTAAACAAAGTACGAGTAAATAAAAGAATGTAGGAATAAATGCAGTAAGTGGCCCAATCCTTTATGCAGCAAAGGACAAGCCGGTTGTATTATTTAAGATGACCAAACATTCTAGAGGACACATGGGAAGACTGTCAAGTGCTTTCGCTTCATATAGTTGATTAATCTTCTTTAGCTTGCTACGTGTTTTGTGGGTGAACCTGTGCTAATGTACCGACCTTCCTAGGACTAATAGATACGTGTGATTATACCCCTTGCAAACATCCATAAGTACAAGAAAGTAATTAAGGTAAAAACCTAACCACAGCTTTAAACTCTAAGACCCTAACGTCCCTTGTGTAATGGTTTCCTAATGGGGGTTCAAGTTTCTGTCACTCTGGCAACCCCTACGATTAGTAGCCGAATACACAATGCATTCCCTTAGGCCCATATAGGTGAAGTGTCATGTAGTCGACGTTCACATGACACCACTAGAAGAAGTACACCACAACATAAATATCAAACTATTGAATCGTTCTCAACACAACTCCACTACTAACAACATGACTTCTCCCATGTCCTCAAGAACAAAACGAACTACTCACAAGACATCATATGGATCATGATCAGAGATGGAATAATGATGTATAAAAATCTGAACATAAACAATAATTCAATGGTTCACTCAATAGCATGAACTACAAAGAGTAATCAACAACGGGAAACTTTCCCCTATGAACTATGCAAGATTCAACCCAATTGTTACAGCAATATGGAGATGGTGATGAGGGTGATGATGGTGGTGATAATGATGATGATCTCGATGAAGTCTAGCTTGATGGTGGTGTTGATGGCGAAGATCTCCCCTCTCCGGGAAGGAATTCCCCCGGTAGAATTCTGTCTGCCGGAGAGATCTTTCTCTCTCGGTGTTTTCCGCCCCGCAGAGGCGGCATAATCTTTCTGTGGTCGCTCCCCGAGTCTGAGGGTTTCGGGAGGATAATATACGCCAGAGGGGAGTGCCAGGGGTGGACTAGGGCGGCCACACCACCTGGTGGCGCGGCCTAGGCTGGCCCGCGCAAGGGGTGGTGTGGGCCCCCTGTGGCCCATCTCCAGCCCCCCTTCTGGCTTCCTTCGTCTTCTGGAAAATATGATTTTCCATGTATTTTCCCGGATTTTCTGATCTTCACGAATTTTGCCTCCAAACAACACCTTTTCCATCAGAATCCTGACTGCAGCGGTCCATGCTCCAAAAGTCATAAACCATAAAAAAAAGATGAAATAACATAAGTATCACCTCTCAATATGAAATATATCAATGAATAATAGTGAAATATGACATAGAATAGTGATGCAAAATGGACAAATCACGCCTGCTAGCCGCTCGATCTTGGTTGCGCCGCCCTCATCTCTTCTCGAGCTCCGACGTCCCCCATGCCTTCCCGTTGTCGGCTCCGCTCGTCGCCACAGCATGCCTTGCCCCTGCCTCCGCCCGGTGCGTGTCTATTTCTGGACGCCCACATCACCGTCGTGCGCCCATCCTCGCCGTGTCCTCTTCTCCGCATGATGTTGCCCTCTGCCACTTCACCGTCAAGCTCCACCACCCCCTCCCAGCACGCACCGTCGTCGTTTCTGTTTCGACGACCCGGGGCCGAGCCGCTTCCTCCCGTGCCTCGCACACGCTTGCCCCGGTTTCCTCCACAGTTCCGCCACCAAGTCCGCGTGGCGCCCAGACCCGCGCCCGCACCTACCTCAACCTCGTGAACCCGACCTTGTCTCGTGCGGTGATGCTCCTATCACAGTCTTGTGGTGTAGCACTGTTGGTATTCTACGGCTGCTTTTGGTGCTCTCTGTTCATCCAAGTTGATCTGGTATGTGTGTGTGCTCCTGTGTTTTGGAGACGGTAGGTCAGAACCAAGTCCAAGATGACCCCGAAGCTAAATTGAATACACCGACTTCTACCATGTGAAAAGCTGGCGTGGTAACGTTGACCCGGTGCAAGAACTACAACCCGACAGCAAGATCAACACCGACACCGCACAAGCTACCCTTGACCACCGATGCTGCACGGAGTTCTCCTCGAGCCCGAACCACAAGAACACCAACACGGAACTAAAGACCGCGGAATGCCAAGACCCCGGATCGATGGCCGAGACCCCGAAGAACGATTCCCGTCGAACCTCGAGACCCTGGATTTGAACCCTCAATGTGATTCCCTACCTGTGACCATTTTTTTAAACATGTAACATCTAGCTTTTTGCATATTTAATTGTTCATGCTCACATACATATTCATTGGGTTGAGGGTATTCTGTCGAATCACCTAATAATTAAATATAGAGCGCATATGCGAGCTACTCTAGTCTTGTATTGGCTCCACTTAAATTTGTGTAGCGAACCGGTGACATATTTTGCCTTGTTAACACAACATTTAAATTGCGGGGTATCTAAATAACTTGAATCATATAATTAATTATCGGGACCCCGGTGCCGCTTAATATTGCCTAGTTGCACCTCATCTTTGACATGCCATGCATCATATCATAATCATGCCAGATCTTTTGCCGTAGAATTTAAATAGTGCATTCGTGTTTCTTTTAGTGCTTTGGTTCTTCGCGGATTAGGCCGTTGAGTTGATGCGAGTATCGACAAGTTCTTCGAATAATGTATCTTCGACAGTGTTTCCCAGGCGAGCATTCTCCCCCTTTCTACCTATTTTGCATTTATAGTCTTTATTTCCTCCTGTGGATCTATTGCTATCCGTGTCATGATGCTTTAATGTTCCATACCAGATATATTCCGTGTAGCCTTTATATTGCCTTGGACACCTCCTATTACCTGTTGTTTGGTAGATAGATGGTCTTGCGAGTCGTAGTCGCTTGCTCAGGTGCGATCCTGTGTCGTGAAGTACCACACAGTTGTTGGAATGTTGTCATATGCTTTACGATGGAGAGGATCATGACTTTAAATACAACTCTTAAATTGCTGGGATAACCTATGAAAGAGGCACCGGTGGGCAATATATGCTATTTGGTTTTTCATGTCCACTTATGTCCTGTAGGCCCCGAGTACTTGATACCTGTTCCTTGATTATTCACACTATCCACATCCGGGAGACCCTATGGATCCCCCTTAGCCATAGCTTGATTCATTTCTTATTTCATGGGGCCACAAACTAATTTGGGGCTTTATTACTATCCTGTACTTATGCCATGCTTTACTGCTTTATTTACGATTGTGCGTGGAGCACCTGTACTATTTTGGATGCAGAGTGTTTTCGCGGTATCGACAAGCCCAGTCACACTTTCGGGTTCCCAGTCGTTTAGAGCCATGGACGCAAACCTTGGGTCTGTCTCGTAGCCGACCAACTTCGTTGCGGGTAGCTTAATGGGGTGGCCCCCAGAAATGATTTATGAATCTTGTGAATGCTTTGTCGTGAGGCCTCGTTGCTTTTTATTTGGTTCTTCCCTAGGTTGATCGTGTGTGTGTTGCTATTTGTGAACCCCTGTAGGTTAAATCTTTCTGAAAGCCGTGTCCGCGGTTATGGACGACTTGGAGCACAATACCTCGATCATAGACAAGCATAACAAAAGTAGTGCTATAAATTTGACTTAATATGTAACTAGTAATTAGCTTCACTACAACGGAATGGATAATAGAAGTGCCAACAACTGGTGGAACTAGCGTGTATCGTGTCATGTTATACCTGCCTAGTAAGTATCGCAACTCCAATGGAATGAAATAAAAGTGCCAAGAACTGCTGGGTTTGGGATGTCACATGCTAATTGTATCTGACTAGTAAGTACTGCAACTACAACTGAATGGTTAACTAAAACTTCCCACTACTTATGCTATCAGGATAACTTACGATATCTTTATCAGACTAGTAAGTGCTTCAACTATAATGGAATGAATAAAACTGGCAATTGTGTGAGTTCCTCGGTTTGACTTCCTCGTTTGGTCTCGAGGGGGAAATACCAGGATGGGTATGATTGGTGTGAGTATCAGGTTGGTTTCGAATAGGTCTTCCTTTTCTCTCTCTAATAGACGACAGTTATATCGAGTCTCTATAGGTTGTATAGTGCATGCTTCACTGCCGCTTCAGTCCACCATACCTATGTAGGCGAGAGCCACCGAATTCTAGACTCGCCGTGTACTAGCCTCAGTACTGACCGCTCTGTTTTTCCTTTGCCCTTTGTCGGCACCCCTTTTGTTTTAGCAGGTATAAGTTCGACGTTGTTAGCAGGGTTACCCTTCCGGCTTGGCCTGGGCAGGGTGATGGATGCCATTGGTTATTCTTCAGGGCTATTAGCCCCATTTTCATCTTATCCGTACTCAGATGTTGTATCGTTTTCAAGGTGATTTGGATCTTTGTATGGTATATCTGTATTTTTGACTCATGGAGTCGTTGTTGTATATATATGTTCTGTGGGTTCCATCGTGGACTATTGTGTAATGGTATTACTTCATTTTCCACCCGCACGCAAGTGTCTAGTGGGCATCTTTGAATCGTTTCTATGCGGGTTTGGCGGGAATCGCTAAAACTTGCATAGGGCCGATTCGAGGGTGTTACAACATGGATCCAGTGGAGTCATTGCATGTGTCTTCTTTTCCTAAACCACATTGATCCACTAGTGTCATTGCATGTGTGTTCTTTTCCTAAACCACATGTATGCATTAGTGACATTGCATGTGTATTCTTTTCCTGAACCACATGGATCCACTAGTGAATTTTCATGTGTGTTCTTTTCCTAATCCACATGGATCCACGGGTGACATTTGCATGTGTGTTCTTTTCCTAAACCACATGGATCCACTAGTGACATTACATGTGTCTTCTTTTCCTAAACAACATGGATCCAATGGAGTCATTGCATGTGTGTTCTTTTTCGGAACCACATTGATCAACTTGTGTCATTGCATGTGTGTTCTTTTCCTACACCACATGGATCCACTAGTAGCTTTCCATGTGTGTTCTTTTCCTAAACCACATGGATCCACTGGTGACATTTGGATGTGGTTTTTTCCAAAACCAAAAAACCACATTGATCCACTGGTGTCATTGCATGTGTGTTGTTTTCTTAAACCACATTGATCGACTAGAGTCATTATATGTGTGTTCTTTTTGTAAACCACATGATCCACTTGTGGCATTTGCATGTGTTTTATTTTCCTAAAACACGTTGATCCACTAGAGACATTGCATGTATATTCTTTTCCTAAACCACATGGGTCCACTATGACATTGCATGTGTGTTCTTTTTGTAAACCACATGGATCCACTTGAGCCATTTGCATATGTTTTCTTTTCCTAAACCACATTGTTCCACTGGTGACATTTGCATGTGTATTTTTTTACTGGACCACATTGATCCACTTGTGTTATTGCATGTGTGTTCTTTTCCGAAAACACATGGATCCAATGGAACCATTGCATGTGTGTTCTTTTCATGAACCACATTGATCCACTAGTGTCATTGAATGCGTGTTGTTTTCCTAAACCACATGGATCCACAGGAGTCATTGCACGTGTCTTCTTTTCCTAAACCACATGGATCCAATGGTGACATTTTCATGTGTGTTCTTTTCCTAAACCACATGGATCCACTAGTGACATTTGCATGTGTGTTATTTTCCTGAACCACAATGATCCACTAGTTACATTTGCATGTGTGTTCGTTTCCTAAACCACATTGATCAATTGGTGACATTGCATGTGTGTTCTTTTCCTAAACCACATTGATCCACTAGAGTCATTACATGTGTTTTATTTTCCTAAACCACATGGATCCACTTGTGACATTTACATGTGTGTTATTTTCCTAAAACACATTGATCCACTTGAGACATTGCATGTGTGTTATTTTCCTAAACCACATGGATCCACTGGTGACATTGCATGTGTGTTCTTCTCCTAAACCACATGGATCCACTTGAGCCATTCGCATGTGTGTTCCTTTCCTAAACCACATTTATCCACGGGTGACATTTGCATGTGTCTTATTTTCCTAAACCACATTGATCCACTAGTGTCATTTCATGTGTGTTCTTTTCCTAAACCACATTGATCCACTAGTGAAATTTGCATGTGTGTTTTTCCTAAACCACCTGGATCCACTAGAGTCATTGCATGTGTGTTCTTTTCCTAAACCACATTTATCTACTAGTGTCGTGGCATGTGTGTACTTTTCATAAACCACATGGATCCACTGGTAACATTGCATGTGTGTTATTATTCTGAACCACATGGATCCACCAGTGACATTACACGTGTGTTCTTTTCCTAAACCACATGGATCACCTACAGTCATTGCATGTTTGTTCTTTTCTTGAACCACATTTATCCACTAGTGTCATTGCATGTGTGTTCCTAAACCACATTGATCCACTGGTGACATTTGCATGTGTGTTCTTTTCCTAAACCACATTGATCCACTGGTTACATTTGCATGTGTGTTCTCTTCGTAAACCACATTAATCCACTAGTGCCATTGCATGTATGTTCTTTTCCTGAGCCACATTGATCTACTAGTGAAATTGCATGTGTGTTCTTATCCTAAAGCACATGGATTCACTGGTGACATTTGCATGTGTGTTCTTATCCTAAACCACATGGATCCACTAGTGAAATTTTTATGTGTGTTCTTTTCCTAAACCACATGGATTCACTTGTGACATTTGCATGTGTGTTCTTTTCCTACACCACATGGATCCACTGAAGCCATTTGCATGTGTGTTCTTTTCCTAAACCACATTGATCCATGGGTGACAATTTCATGTGTCTTTTTTTCCTAAACCACATTAATCTAGTAGTGTCATTGCATGTGTGTTCGTTTCCTAATCCACATTGATCCACTACTGAAATTTGCATGTGTGTTCTTTTCCTAAACCACATGGATCCACTAAGGTCATTGCATGTTTGTTCGTTTCCTAAACCACATTTATCCACTTGTGTCATTGCATGTGTGTTGTTTTCAAAAACCACATGGATCCACTGGTGACATTGCATGTGTATTATTTTCCTGAACCACATGGATCCACCGGTGACATTTGGATGTGTGTTATTTTCCAAAACCACATTGATCTACTAGAGTCATTACATGTGTGTTCTTTTCCTAAACCAGATGATCCACTTGTGACATTTGCATGTGTTTTCTTTTCCTAAAACACATTGATCCACTAGAGACATTGCATCTGTGTTCTTTTCCTAAATCACATGGATGCACCGTGACATTGCATGTGTGCTCTTTTTCTAAACCACATGGATCCACTAGAGCCATTAGCATGTGCGTTCTTTTCCCAAACCACATTGATCCACTGGTGACATTTGCATGTGTGTTCTTTTCCCGAACCACATTGATCCACTAGTGACATTTTATGTGTGTTCTTTTCCAAAACCACATGGATCCACTGGTGATATTTGCATGTGTGTTCATTTCTTGAACCACATGATCCACTGGTGATATTTGCATGTGTGTTCTTTTAAAAAACACATGGATCCACTAGTGACATTTGCATGTGTTTTTTTCTAAACCGCATTGATCAACTAGTGACATTTGTGTGTGTTTTCTTTTCCTAAACCACAATGATCCACTGGTGTCATTTTCACGTGTGTTCTTTTCCTAAACCACATCGATCCACTGGTGTCATTGCATGTGTACTCTTTTCCTGAATCACATTGATCTGCTAGTGACATTGCATGTGTGTTCTTTTCATAAACCACATGGATCCACTGTTGACATTGCATGTGCGTTCTTTTCCTGAACCATATGGATCCATTGGTAACTTTGCATGTGCGTTCTTTTCCTAAAACCACATGGATCCACTAGTGACATTTGCATGTGTGTTATTTTCCAAAACCACATTGATCCACTAGTGTCATTACATGCGTGTTCTTTTCCTAAACCACATTGATCCACTGGTGACGTTGCATGTGTGTTCTTTTACTAAACCACATTGACCCACTTGAGTCGTTACACGTGTGTTCATTTCCTAAACCACATGGATCCACTAGTGACCTTGCATGTGTACTCTGTGAGACCAGGCACATGGTTTAATAGGATTGATAGAATACTCATACCAACAAGTTGCAACTTTTTCGAAAGCTCATTCGAAATGAACTCTAAGGTTAAGCGTGCTTGGCCTAGAGAAATTTTAGGATGGATGACCGACCGGGAAGTGGGTACCTGGTGCGCACGAGTGAGGACAAAGTGCACAGAAAAGACTAATATTGGTATGTGGGGCCAGTCTAGATATCCTATTAAGCTACTAGGAGTGAAACCCCTGGGCCTAGTGGATGGGGTTTTAAAAGTGGTATTAGAGCCAACCCTCGAGGTTACACGGGTGTGCGCGGGTTAGAGGAGGGACATGTGGAGCATGGTGCGTGTGGCCTGGAGTGGACATGGCATGGCACATGTGCCGACACTAGACGCACAGACACGTGCCAAGAGGGAATGTTCTTAGGGTGTGCTTGATCGATGAGGGCATCGATCTTCTAAAGGGTGGGTGTATGTGAGACCAGGCACATGGCTTAATAGGATTGATAGAATACTCATACCAACAAGTTGCAACTTATTTTCCGAAAGCTCATTCGAAAAGAACTATAAGGTTAAGCGTGCTTTGCCTAGAGCAATTCTAGGATGGGTGACCGACCGGGAAGTGGGTACCGCGTGCGCACGAGTGAGGACAGAGTGCGCAGAAAAAACTAGTGTTGGTCTGTGGGGCCAGTCTAGATATCCTATTAAGCTGCTAGGAGTGAAACCCCTAGTCCTAGTGGACGGGGTGTTACATACTCTTTTCCTGAACCACATGGATCCACTAGTGACTTTGCATGTGTGTTCTTTTCCTAAACAACATGGATCCACTGGTGACATTTGGATGTGTTTTCTTTTCCAAAACCACATTGATCCACTAGTGTCATTGCATGTGTGTTCTTTTCTTAAACTATATTGACCCACTGGTGACGTTGCATGTGTGTTCTTTTCCTAAACCACATGGATCCACTGGTGACATTGCATGTGTGTTCTTGTCCTAAACCACATGGATCCACTGGAGCTATTTGCATGTGTGTTATTTTCCTAAACCACATTGATCCACGGGTGACATTTGCATGTGTGTTCTTTTTCTTAACCACATTGATCCACTAGTGTCATTGCATGTGTGTTCTTTTCCTAAACCACATTGATCCACTAGTGAAATTTGCATGTGTGTTCTTTTCCTAAACCACAAGGATCCACTAGAGTCATTGCATGTGTGTTCTTTTCCTAAACCACATTTATCCACTAGTGTCATTGCATTCTGTTCTTTTCCTAAACCACATTGATCCACTAGTGAAATTTGCATGTGTGCTCTTTTCCTAAACCACAAGGATCCACTAGAGTCATTGCATGTGTGTTCTTTTCCTAAACCACATTTATCCACTAGTGTCATTGCATGTGTGTTCTTTTCCTAAACCACATTTATCCACTAGTGTCATTGCATTCTGTTCTTTTCCTAAACCACATGGATCCACTGGTAACATTGCATGTGTGTTCTTTTTATGAACCACATTGTAACATCCCAATTTCAGCAACCCTGATTTGTTGTCCAGAATGCAAAAATCAGGGGAACAAAAACTTTTTCCTGTTCATTAGTGCAGTATTGCTTGTTGTTTGTTTGTACTTGAGCCTGTGAATGTATACCCTATGATACTCCTCACCTCACTATTTGTTGACAAAAGCTATTTACCAAAACTATCTTGGCTCATTTTACATATTCTCAAATGTTCTGGCATTTCAAAAACATAAGCCAAGATGCCTATGCAACCAAAACTATTTTAGTGGCTTCTATTGACAAAACTATGGAGAGATATATAATATAACCTCCTTATGTTTTCAAGACTGAACCCTCAACTAATCTTATCCCTAGTTATCCCAAAACCTCTTTTCAAGCATTTGAATTCTACTCTTGGTAGAGATACCAAGGACTCTCACCTGACTCCAACTACAACCTTTTCAAAATACCCATCCTTACCTCCAGCTAAGCTTGATGGTAACCCCAGTAGTGGTTTTGCTTAGTTTATAAGATGAGTTGCCTTGATCTGCTGTCTGATGAGTTGCCTTGATCTGCTTCTTGACTTGTTTGCCTAGGAAGTATTATGAGCCACTCTAGGATGCTCATCACTAGGGTCAAGATGTTTTCCAAGCCACCACACCCTAAGCAAGTTTGCAAAGCAACATCAATCTCTATATACTAGGGATCATCTAAAACCAATAACCAGATCCATTCTGAAGTGATCCATTCTAGAAGCTTCCAAGTCCATGAAGTCCAATATCAAGCATGGATCCCTTCTACTCAATATACACTTCAACATCATCCACTTGATGATGCTTTGGTACCTTGCAACCCCTCCAACTACTTTCCCTCTCATACTCTAGTCAAAATCCTCAAAACTGCCAAATTTGACTGTCTGGAAACTATTTCAACATCACCTTTTTGAATGCCTCCCTTTATCAAACCCTATGTATTTTTGGAAATGCACCTGAACCATCTTTTTAACCATCCTAAGTAATACCAAGGCCCACATTTTCCCTTGGTTAGATCATCCTCCAACCCACTTGTTCTTGATGGTTTTGCAGGGAAGAAAATAACTTTTCCTGCAAATCTAGTCATCATGCCTACTTTGACAAAAGCTCACACCATCATCCAACCTTCTATGCACCAACTCTTTGCATGGTTATGATCTACCAATATAGGTCTATCAAAACCTACTTCACTAGTTCCAAGTGTATCTTTGTGCTACCTAAACCCACATGGTCTATAAGGTATCATGACTCATCTGGTATGGCAGCCTTATTTTCAACAAAGTTTGCTATCACTTCTAGATCGCCTCAAATGCAATTAATCCGAACTCCTTCTGCCATGATAATATATATGACCTGGTCTAACTAATCATTTATCCCTTGCATCAAGGTGAACTCTGAACTCCAAGATACAACCCTGTTTTGAAGGTATGAATTTAATACCACCCTAGATCCCAAATCTAGGGTATTCCACCAAAATCAACTTGGATTCTCCAATCCCAAGGTTGCAAATGCATGCTACACCTTGTCTACATCATAGACCTGGATCATCAAAATTATCAACAATTATCCATAATTATTATGGCTCCAAATCTCATAAACTTCTTTATTAGACAAAATCTCGAAACCCCTTTCCCCAATGGAAAGTTTGGTTTTTGTCAAAACACTTACCCAACTTTTGGCTCATGTGAGTTCCATATATCATACCCTATCTTCCCATCTCGAAAATAAATATTTGTGAGAAGCTTTATTATTTCTTTTTGCCCATTTTCTTAAATGGCTGAATTGGAATAATAATTGTCTTAAATACTTTTAAGCCACAATAAATCTTGGGAAAATTCCCCTAAGTGTGTATTCACATTTGGGACCCTCTCACACCAAAAACCAACCCTGAACGATGTAAATATTTCAATTGATCTTCTAGAAACTACTTCTGCCCTTTTTGAATAAATGGATTTATGAGGACTAAAACCTGTTGGGGATATACTTTCCGGGTATCCTCACAGTTCCTCATTGACCAGGGTGGCCCACTTCGGGTTAGAGCATTGCTTCACAGGCGGCCCAGTCAGGGAGAGAAGACGGAGTCCAATCCGGCTACGGGAAGGCCCAGAAGACTTACCGACTTAGGCCATGATGTTACTTGTAGTTCAAGATGTACTCTGTAACAGACTCTTAGTCGTAGCCAGATAGATCTCTCCTGTAAACCCTAGGCCAGATATCTATATAAGCCGTCCTAGGGAGAGCCTTTAGGGCATAACCTCAATAATCTAGACCCTCAACTAACACAGGCGAAACCCTTGTAACCCATATTCTGGCCCTGCCGTATTACTGGATTGCTAGCAGGAGTAGGATATGTCCAAAGCCGGCGGATTCGAACCTGGGTAAACTTGTGTGCTCACCGTCCCGAAATACCATACGTCTCACCGCCTCTCTTCCACATGCCTCGAGGACCCCCTCATGGTGTACTTGTCATCAATCCGACGACAGTTGGCGCCCACCGTGGGGCAAGTGAGCTACGAATCTGCGTGCCGAGCGGAATCTGCAAGAATCGGAATCGGCGAGACTATCGTAGTCGGTCGCATCCTCTACGCCAACGACGTCCCTCTCATTGTTCTCGACTTGACTTGGATTCCGGCAAGGGAGGCCATGACTGCCTACACAATCATGTCTTTTGGCGAGATCGATGTTTACATCGGTTTCGCTGAACCTGCCCAACCCACCCCAGCGGTAATGATAGAGGCAGAAGAATTTTCTGGGTACTCTTTATCCGTGGAGGCGGCAGAGTTCCGGATCTCAGAAAACCCTAATCCCACCCAGCCCGCACCAGTTGCGGAGACAGTGGAGAAATCCGAACCTGAAGAAGACCTAGCGGTCAACGTTGAATCTGGAGTGGATCTCCCCGGAGGAGCCAGATCCCAGATCGACCCACCCGTGGAAGTCGAAATCCAGGAGGAGCATATCAACGACATTGATTCCGGCTCTGATGATACCGGAACAAACAGGCCTTTCCTAACGTACCTCAGGAAGCACGCGTTGCACTTCGTCGGATACGTGGGATCCGGATCAGGCTCTGCCGATGCTGGAGAAAACACCGACTCGGTGCTGGAGGCAATCGGAACAAACGGCGACGTACCTGCATCCTCGGATGAGTCGATGACGTAGTATGAAGAGGAGTACAACTCCAAAGCTGTAGAAGAAGGAGAATCCATGGATGAAGGATCCGGGGAACGCTCTCCCAAAACGCAGGATGACATGGACGTCGGAGATAATCCCGAGGTCCAGATGTCTGAAAGTACCGATCAGAGCTTGACTCCGGGAAACGGACCCAAAGCCATCTTTGCTACTGGTGCTGCCAAGAAGGCAAAGAAGAAGAACAAGAAAAACAATACCCCAGCAAAAGACCCTCTGACAGAGGAGGTGATTGCCAAGGAATACGAAGAAGACTCGGATGGAGCACTTATCCCATACGAGCTAAAAAAAGAAGCATCGGTGGATGGACATGTGATCACTGAAGGTGCACGTAAACTCATCGATGCCGCATTAACTACACCTATCCCTACAGCTGCAGAACTTACTGCAGATGACCTGGATGAAAGGGTGCAAGCCCTAGAAGCGCGTCGTCAACAACTCCTCGATGAAGCCAAAAACATCTTGGTGGAGAAAAAACGCATGTCGAACAAGGAGTACATGTCTTGTCTGCATCACAAGACAAGGAAGCGTCACATAGATGACAACCAATTCCCACGTGTCCGTGCCGTCCTTTTTGGAGATGAGATGGGGAAGCCACGGAAAGATAGCAACGGAGATTGGGTATACCCAACATCAGTACAAAATACCGTGGCAGCCCGAGAAATTCTATGGGCTAATCCAGGACCAGAGGAGATCCGTTTGGGTATCAAGCTACTCAACAAGGGACTGGAGCAGCAAAAGGTCGCCCTGTACGGAAGTCAAAAACTGGTCTCAGATGCTGACCAATGTCGCACAAATTCGGCATGGGCTGACGTAAGACCCCATTACGTTCCGGAGCAGCATTATCGCCCCGAACGACGGGAAGACAATTATTCGAGAACCGAATCATCAGGACAGCATTGCAAAACTACACACGACTGGAGCAACCTCGCACCAGCGGCCGAGAAAGACGCCATCACTGCCTTGAATCCGACGAATCCTCCCCGACGAGAATCTAAGGATCGAAGGGGAGAAGATAAAGAGAAACGTCGGGAGGAGGATCGTCAGAGAATGCCACCTCCTAGACATGAGAACCGTCCGGCTGAGCCTCACTATGGTGGGAACAACGGACGAAGAAACGATGGAAACCATGCAGGTACAAGCCGGCAGGGGGCTCATCATAGTCAAGACCCTCCCCGGAATCGGAATAATGATGTTCTGGACAGAGTCCGGCGATCAGCCGGAAACTATCCAGTTGCTCCACCTTCTCCACCACACAGTCATCACAACGGCTCCCATGGAGGGCAAGGAGGACGACATGGCAGAGGAGGTGGTGGCAGAAGCCGAAGTCTGGCTCCACAGCACCGCAGCCACAACCGGCATTCGGGACGATCTCTATTCCTGAATGACGCAAGACACAGGATCAACTCCAACATAGAGGCTCGGCGCTATGAAAATGATGACGTGTACGTGGGCCCAAAGTGCTTCGGTCCATGCATCAGAGCTACAAAATTCCTGGAAGGATTTGCTATCTCAATACATATCCAAGCCTACGACGGCATTGCTCGGCCACAAACCTAGTTACAGGATTTCTTCCAAGCTTGCTGCATCGCCAAAGGCGGAAACAGCCTGGTCGCAACCCGATATCTCCCACTTATGTTGCGGAAGACGGCACGATCATGGCTCAATGAACTTCCGGCAAACACCATCCATAATTGATATGATTGACAAAGCGCATTCTTTCGGAATTTCGAAGGCACATATCGGAGGCCCTGTACGGTTGGAGACCTACCGCGTTGCACCCAGAAAGCCGGAGAAACTTGTTGGGATTACCTCGGACGATGGATCGACACCAAGAACTCCTGCGAAGGAGTAAATGATCAAACTGCGATTGAAGCTTTCATCGCAGGTCTTGCTATTGGTTTACTACGCCATCGCTTGAAGTGTGACAAGGTTACCGATTTGGGAGAGATGATAGAAACAACGAGAAAGTATGCAGACGCCACTGACGATGCAGAAGGACTACTCAATGCCCTAGCTGTGCCTTAGTCGGCAAAACAACCAAAGCAACAAGCTCAGAAGCGTAAAAACACCTCGGAAGAAAAACCCAACACGGAAACAATGGTAGTCA
The DNA here is from genome assembly GCA_023614405.1 of Avena insularis. Lineage (NCBI taxonomy): Eukaryota > Viridiplantae > Streptophyta > Magnoliopsida > Poales > Poaceae > Avena > Avena insularis. Next base: position 516,130 of record JAJUPC010000209.1, on the reverse strand, counting down.
CTACTGTTTCCGGGTCTGGAGGACGTGGCGGAGGCCGCGGGCATGGCCGTGGGACATCAAGGGTCCAAGGTAGAGGATAACAACAACTAGGCAAAACCTACTATTGGGCCGACATTGCCAATAACCCCTGTGTGCATCACCTAGACGCCAGTGGGGGCTCGTCCCACACCAACGCTGAATGTCGTTTCAACGACGACTTCAAACGAGATGACACCGCGGGCTATAAAGCTTAGCGGAAGAAGGGAAAGAAAAATCCCGAAAAAGACAAAGAGACCAAGGTGGATTCCTACATGGAGGAAGATGATGCTTCAAATCCCAAGTCGGAAGGGAAGAAGACTTTTCCCACCAAGAAGGAAACTTAGGTCACCTTCCTCGGATCTCAACCAGCAAAGGTCAAGAAAGCAGTTCTACACGAGCTCAATGCAACAGTTCCGGCTGTCCCCCAGTATCTGGACTGGTCGGAAGTGGCAATCATGTTTGACCGCGATGATCATCCGCCTAACCAAGGAAAATACGCCTTAATCGTCAACCCACTTTTTGACGGTTATGGTTTCTCCAAGACCCTCATGGACGGTGGTAGCAGCATCAATATTCTCTATATCGAAACGCTACGCCGGATGAAGATCTCGGAGACACAGCTAAACCATAGCTCTGTGATTTTTCACGGAGTTGTCCCAGGAAGACAAGCTAATTCCCTGGAAGAGATCACTTTGGATGTTACCTTTGGAACTCCAAAGAATTATCGGACAGAGGAACTTTCCTTCAAAGTGGTCCCGTTCAAGAGCGCATACCACGCTATATTCGGACATCCGGCTTACTGGTCTTTTATGGCTCGTCTGTGTTACATTTACAATATGATGAAAATTCCAGGTCCCAACAGCGTGATCACCATTAGGGGAGACCCGAAGAAAGCGCGAGAGTGCGAGGATGGAAATGCCGCCTTCGCTGAAGCCGTGCTGCACGCCCAGGAGTACCAGGAGATCAAGAAGAGCATAGATCCATCCGAGATGCCCGCAATGAAGAAGGAGGTTACCGAGCCAAATACAGAGTTCACGGCATCAGAAGAGACGAAGAAAGCGCCGTTGAAGGAAGATGACCCCTCCAAGGTGACCCAGATAGGCGTAGGCATAGATAGCGCATAGGAAAGCGCGCTTGTAAAGTTCCTCCAAGCAAATCAAGATATCTTCGCATGGCAGCCATCTGACATGACCGGAGTACCTAGGGAACTTGCCGAGCACTCTCTAAATGTAAACCCGAACGCTAAACCCATCAAACAGTCCTTACGACGGTTTGGCGATGAAAAGCGTAAGGCAATAGCTAAGGAACTAGCACGACTCGAGTTAGCCGGATTCATAGAAGAGGTCATCCACACTGAGTGGTCGGCCAATCCTGTAATGGTCCCTAAAATGGACACCATTGATTTAAGGATGTGTGTTGATTATACTGCCTCGAACAAGGCTTGTCCAAAAGATCCATTCGCTTTGCCTAGAATTGATCAAGTTATCGATTCTACAGTAGGCTCGGAACTCCTCTGTTTTCTCGACACATATTCCGGTTATCACCAAATCCGGATGAAGGAATCTGACAAAGTCAAAACTTCATTCATAACCCCCTTCAGAACCTTCTGTTTTGTTACGATGCCCTTTGGGTTGTAGAATGCAGGAGCTACATACCAGCGCACGATGCAGCGTTGCCTCCACGACCAACTCGGACGCAATGTACATGAATACATGGATGATATCGCGGTGATGTCCAAAAAGAAGGAAACACTCATTTCTGACTTGGAGGAAACATTCGCCAATCTACGAAAATACAACATCATGCTTAACCCGAATAAATGTTTCTTTGGAATACTAGCCAGAAAATTGTTAGGCTTCATCGTGTCTCAAAGAGGCATAGAGGTGAACCGCGACAAAATCAAGGCTATACTTAATATTTCCAGGCCAACTCGCCTGAAGGACGTACAAAGACTAACTGGTTGCATTGCTGCGTGTCAACACCCAGATTTTTAATCCCAGATGCCTGTTATGCCATACCTCGCAATCCCAGGATTACCATTTTTGCGAGACATAACGGATTGGATATCATAGTTCATCATCCATTACATACCATACATAAGGTTTTACACAAATAAGGATCTCATGATCCAGTCTTTAATACAACAAGCAGCGGAAATAAAAGCTAAGCGTAGCGGTGGGGTCCATCTTGAGCGTAGGCAATGTCGAAGGCAGATAGTCCTAGTTATCATAGCCGTCATGCTGACCATCATCTTGATAATCTCCTTCATAGTCTGGCCATGATAATAGCCAGGGACAAAAGCCATGAGTACTCTTTAAGTACTCGCAAACTACTCTTAACAGGTACTATAGTTCTAAGCTAAAGTGCTAGAGCTAAGTTTAACTATCAAGTTAAGTTTGAAAGTTCAGAAGCAAAGAAAGATAAAGTAAAGTTCTAGAATCACTTAAGTTGGGAAGTTATTATGATAAACACAACCATGGTGTGGTCAATTCAAAGTTCATCATTCATTTCATGTTATTTAGAAAACATCTGACAACGAAACAGTATGGCCATTCCAACTGTCCATAACCGCGGACGCGGCTATTCGAATAGTTTGACACTCTGCAGAGGTGGTACACTTCACCACAAGATTCGATCCATCTGTCAGGGATAACCCTGAATCATCATACTTAGTATGCAGATAATCAAACATAACCTTCCCTTTACACACCCTAGTATAAGCACCTCTCCTATGAGCATGGCTTCCCAACCATGACCATCAGTCATCTTGGGCACTACATAGGTGGACATCATTGAGAGGTAGCCTCAGCTCAAACCTCTCCCATGAGGGAACTAATACTAATGCATATAAATTTCCAGCTAAGCCTTACCCAATTCAGGTAGTGTGGTTGTACGGTAAATTTGGAATGGTATCGCATCCGAATCCAACTATCCGTTTTATAAAATGGTCAAGGCTCATGCCTCATCATTTTCATCATCATAAACCAGTTGTGTTTCTCAACACATGTCAAAACATCTCAATAGAATGACTCATCATTCCAAGGTTTTCACAATTCATTTTCACCACTTGTTCCCATCTAAAGTGACTCAAGTTTTTTATCTACTCTAAAAGACTAAGTTAAGAGTGTTCACTAAGGTGGAAGGATGGGTTCAATCTCATGCCATAGAATGACATCTAAACGTTTCTAAGTAGGTAAAGTTTTATACTTTTTATGCTACCTTCAAACAAGTCAAGAACTTTGTGTAAACTAAGGGAGGTAAAACTTGTCAATAAGACTTGAGGTACTAATAGTTAAAGGGGGTGTGCTCAAAGCATGCCTAAAGCATCCTTGCTCATTCATCTAGCTTAATTCTAGCTTGCTAACAATAGCTTGCGTTGGTTGGTGCAGTGGTTGAAGTTTTCTTCTTCTTCTTCTTGGTAGAACTCCTCCTCCTCGAAAGCTTGGTAGGTACTAGCGTCTATAAATACATAGGGAGTAGACAATCACCAAACAATACATAACTAGGCTAATTAGCATTCTAAAACACACAATTGATGATCTATTATCATCACAAGCATCATAAGTTTAATTTCAATAGTTTCATCCTATTTATTTTAGAAAAGTAATTTCTACTCGTTGAAATATTAACTAAAATTTAATATTCACCACCAAAATATGGGATCATGTGGACACATGTCCTCACCATATATTCTAACATGTGGGAATGAGATTTAAAGGTTGGATCAATATTACTTTAGTTTAAGTTTATTATTTAATGATTTAAAGTGACTAGAAATGCCTGTATAGCATTATTTTGGTACTAGTATAAAGTCACTGCATGTACACCTTAATATTATTACATATTTAGATAGATATGATGAAATGTGATTTTTGAGAGTTGTAATCAACTCAAAAGCTAACTTGGTTGATTTTATAAAAATGTTGCAATTTGCAAAAGCTTCTGTCTTCTTATTTTTATTAGGAGAGATCTATAACTCTAATTGAATTAAATCCAACGGGCTTGGATAGATCATTTTAATACCTTTCAGACAAAATTGGTTTCATGCCATTTGGATTTCTAAAACTCTCTGAATTGATTTTCAAACCAGGGGACAGAATCTAGATTTAACAAAAAAGAAAAATCCAGATTTGAATCGATGGGCTAGCGCGGGAAAGGACTTGGGCCAGCCCAGTGGCGCTCCATGGCTCAGGGCTCAGCTGACAGGGGGGTCCCGCTTCTCAGCGGCACTTAAAATGCGAAACGGTACGTGCGATGTGGGTCGTAGGATTAGAAGCGAGATTAACGGCTGAGGGTCGTCGTCAACGACGAACAGGTCGCCAGCGAGCTCGAACCCTAGCGGCTCGGTGGGGGTCTACTGGGGGCGTACTAGGGCTCCAGAGGTGGCGGCAAGCGATGTGGAAGACAGGCAGAGGCGGCGCTGGCGGAGCTTGGGGTGGTCGCAATCAACGGCGCCCTTCTCCTCCTGCCGCGGCTAATCTGGCTCCAATTCCGGTGAGCTGCTGCTCCACTTGCTCCGGCTAGAGGTGGGTGAGGTTCAGAGAGGTGAGGGGAGTTGAATAGTGTGGAGAGAAGAGGCTGGGGAGGGCTCCTTTTATAGGCCCGACGGTGAGACCGAGCGGGATGGGCAGGCTACTCCGGCGACAAGGCTACGACGGGTAGAGGCATGGCTGGGGGTGGTGATCGATGGGTGGTTCCCTGGCGGTGCTCTAGGAATTGAATGCGGCCGTAGGGGTGGTGGTCTGCGGTGGGGGGGTGTGGCCTCAAGGCTTGACAGCGGCGGTGTCCACCGGAAGCGGTGGTGGAGGCTTTGGGCGGCGAACGGGGATGTCTGGGGTGTTCTCCAGGTCGAGGTGGAGCTGTGGGCGCGGGCTGGTGCCAAGGGATGGTCTGTGCGAGCGGGGACAGGGCGGGCTCTGGGGGCGGCACTGGCACGGTGCGGTGGCACTGGGCGCGGTTTGTGCTCGGTGGTCCACTGCTGCTCTGGGCTCGGGCAAGGGACAGGGGGTGGCGGTGAGCTCCTAGCTATCTCCTAGACATGGCGAGAGAGGGGGAGATGGTCTGCTGTGGCGGGGCAAAGTTTGGCCGGCAACCATGCCCTCGGGTTAACATGGCAAGAGGGTTAGGGACAAGGGAGAGGGGTGTTAGGGGTTTGGTTAGATCAAGAGGGGACAGAGGAGATAAATGAAGGTCATTTGGGGGCAAAAACCTGTAGTAAACAGTGAGCTAGGATTAGAGGTGATATTATGCATGCCAAGTGTATGATGAAATGGCCGCATGAAAGAAAGTTTTGAATTTTGGTTTCAATTTTTTTGAGTGATCTCCACTAGTGATTGCAAGGGTTTTGAAAGTGGAGCTCAAATAGATGGTTTTTGAAATAGGGGTGATCTATGCATATGCATTAGATTCAATTTTAAACTGTCATTTAAAATAGTTAACAAAATGTTTTTAGCAGATCAAAAGGTGGGCCTTGGTACCTCATTATGTGTACTAGCAAGGGGTGTAAAGATCAAGAATTGTTTCTGTTAAGAATTGAGTACTAGGAATAGCCAAAGTAGGCATGGGAGTTAAATTTTCCAAAATGACCATTCCTTCTTTTTAATTCTTTTTGATTTGATTTTCTTTAGGAAAAGTTTGGGAATGATGTAGATGATGTTTAAATCACCTAAGAAACATTTTACAAGCATTGGATCCATCAATCATGGCAATTCAAACAACTCCTATTTTAAATGCATACACATATGAATGCTTTCATTTTAAATTTGGAAATGTTTTTGTTAACCCTATTTTTGGAAGATTTGATCTTGATAAGCTTGGATTAAAGTTTTGGGATGTTACAAACCTTCCCCCCTTAAACAAAATCTCGTCCCGAGATTTACAAACAAAACTAGGAACTAAAGAGATCTGTTCTAATGTAATCTTCGCGCTCCCAAGTAACTTCCTCCTCGGTATGGTTGCTCCAGTGAATCTTGAGAAACTTGATACTCCTGGTCCTGGTGGTTCTGTAGTCTTCTTCTAAGATACGGATGGGTACTTCCTGATAGGTCAGGTCATTGTTGATTTCCACAGCTCTGTGATCGATATTCTTGAAAACTTCAGTCTTCTTAGGCACTTCCAAGCATTTGCAAAGTAACGAGATATGGAACACATTGTGGATGGCTGACATCTCTTCAGGCAGTTCCAGTTGATACGATACTTCTCCTCGGTGGTTTAGAATCTTAAAAGGTCCGATGTATCTGGGAGCTAACTTTCCCTTCAGACTAAAGCGTTGAGTTCCTTCAATGGTGAAACCTTGAGATATACGAAATCTCCGACATTGAAAGTCAGGTCTCTCCTTCTTTTGTCAGCATAACTCTTCTGTCTGGATTGGGCGGTGTTGAGGTGCTCACGGACTTTGTGAACTTTCTCTTCTGCTTCTCGAAGAATGTCGGGTCCAAAGATCTGACTCTCTCCTACTTGCGACCAATTCAAAGGGGTACGACACTTTCTTCCGTATAGGAATTCAAATGGTGCCATCTGCAAACTAGGTTGATAGCTATTGTTATATGAGAATTCTGCGAAAGGCAGGCAGTCTTCCCATTTTGATCCGTATTCCAACACACAAGCTCTAAGCATATCCTCTAGGATCTGGTTGACTATCTCAGTCTGTCCATCTGTTTGCAGGTGATAAGCGGTGCTGAAGTTCAACTTGGTTCCTAAACCTTCCTGGACTTTCTGCCATAATCTTGAAGTAAACTGGGTTCCTCGATCTGAGACGATGGTCTTGGGGGTTCCATGCAGACTAACAATCCTAGCAATATATAGCTCTGCTAGTTTTGCACTCTGGTAGGTTGTCTTGACAGGAATGAAGTGGGCTACCTTGGATAGTCTATCAACTATGACCCAGATTGAGTCATTTCCCCTACTAGAAGTAGGTAAACCAGTGATAAAGTCCATTCCGACGGAATCCCATTTCCATTCCGGAATCTGCAATGCTTGCAATAGTCCCACAGGTCTCTGATGCTCTGCTTTGACTCTTTGACAGATGTCACATTTGGCGATGTAGCTTCCGATCTCTCTCTTCCTCTTGTGCCACCAAAATTGCTCTTTCAAATCCTGATACATCTTTGTTCCTCCGGGGTGGATAGAATAAAGAGTATCATGAGCTTCCTTCATGATAATTTCCTTCAGCTCCGAATCTGCTGGCACACAGATACGTCCTTTGTACCACAGTACACCTTCTTCGTCTTCAGTGAATCTAGGTACCTTTCCTATACTAATACGACGTTTGATTCCGTCGATACTTTCATTCCCCTTCTGGGCTTCCTTGATTTGGCTAATCAAAGTGGGTTGAAGTTCAATTCTAGCTAGGAATCCTTTGCTAACTAACTCAGTCCTGAACTGCTCCAACTCTTCATACAAACTTGGTTGCTTCAATTTGATCATGGTGTTAAGCCTACACGGCAATCTGCTAAGAGCATCCGCTACCACATTGGCTTTGCCGTGGTGATAGTGAATGTCAAGGTCATAATCCTTGATTAACTCTATCCATCTTCTTTGCCTCATATTCAGCTCCTTCTGAGTGAAGACATACTTCAAGCTCTTATGATATGAGTAAATCTCACAGCGATTACCCATCAAATAATGACGCCATGTCTTCAACGCTAGAACCACGGCTGCTAGCTCAAGATCATGGGTCGGATAGTTCTGCTCATGTTGCTTCAATTGTCGAGACAGATATGCGATGACTTTGCCTTCTTGCATCAATACACATCCTAGGCCAATCTTGGATGCATCACAATACACATCAAACGGCTTCTTGATATCTGGCATGATCAAAATTGGGGCGGATATCAATCTCTTCTTCAGCTCTTGGAAACTGGCTTCACACTTGTCTGTCCATTCAAACTTCTTGTCCTTATTCAACAATTGGGTCATTGGTCGGTCTATGCTCAAGAATCCTTCTACGAACTTGCGGTAATATCCCGCTAATCCGAGAAATGAACGAACTTGGGTTTGATTGGTTGGGGTGGTACTTCTGGTGACTACTGGATCCAGACTGCTGCATCATACGATGCTTGCGGTTGTCGTTTGCCTGGTTAATCTTCCCTTCCATCTGAATGACAGGGTCGACTAGCTCTTCACGATCATCAAAACGGATGTTGACGAGGACAGTCTTCATCTCATCATGCAGTCCGTTTAAGAATCTCTCCTTCTTCTTGGCTTCCGTGTTGATCTCATCCGGTGCATATCTGGCAAGTGACAAGAATCTGTCACGGTACTCCACCACAGTCATTCTTCCTTGCTTCAATTAGCGGAATTCATCTCTCATCCTGTTGACAAGATCTTGCGGCACGTGGGTGCGGCTGAACTTGACCTTGAATGCATCCCAGGTCATCACCTGGCCATGGTTCATATTGCGGATGCTATTCCACCAAGCTCTTGCATCCCCCGCCAGATAGTGGGTGGCAAAGAGAACTTTCTCATTCTCATCAACTCTTGCAACTTCTAAGTTGTTTTCCATGGTCTATAACCAGTCATCAGCATCTAATTGGGTTTTAGATTGGTTAAAGATTGGGGGATTGGTGTTCTGAAAGTTTTTGAGTTTGGATCCTTGGTAATCCTGATTTCCATGTCCTTGGTTGTTGAGAGCCATCTGGGCGATCTCCTGCATTGTTGCTAAGTTGGCTTGACGCTCGGCCCTGCTTGCTTCATGGTCCGCGATGAGATTCTGCAAGATCTGCAGCATTGGGTCCTGCGACGAGCTGCTCCCTCCTTGGTTTCCACGAGTCATCTGAAGATTGAGATAAATACAGGGGTAAGAGGGAAATTCTAAGGTTCATGGTTTTGGGTTTTCAAAGCTAAATCATTAAGTTAGACTCAGTTTTTTTTCAACCAACTTCTTTTTCATTCATGCAAGAAAGCACCCGATACAACACACACCACAACATGCCTCTACTCATCGTCGATGAATTCGGAGTCTTCATCATCAGTGTAGAAGTCCATAGCATCCTCCTCCAGAAAGTCATCATCATTGCTGAGGTAGGAATCCATATCTCCCTGGATGTCTTCACCCTCATCTTCTTCTTCCTTGGCGGCAAGCTGAGCTTCCTGCTTCTTGACGGTCTTCTCGAGGTCGGCCACCTTCTTGCAAAGACGGGCGATGGTGCGATCCTTCTTTGCACGCTGACGACGAAGAGACTTGCGATCTTGGACGAGCAGTGCGAAAGTCTGGGCCTTCTGGTCGGCAATGGCACGGTTCTGGTTAGCTAACTCTCTGGCATTGTCTAGTTCCTGCTGTCTGTCATGAAGCAAGAAGTCAAGGTTCTCCACTTGATGCCTAAACTCTAGGTGACATGGCATCTCCATCGGCATTCCCATGAAGTCACGTCTTGCATAGTGGGCAAAACGGGTTCCTTGGATCTTGCTGACGCTGAGGGCACATAGACGTGCGAGAGCTTCATGCATCGCCCTGGCTCATCCATCTAGCCAGTTGTTCTTCTTACGGAGAACTGAATTCTCCCGGAAGTTGGTGCTTTGATGCTTCCCCGAAGATCCGCGGTGACTAGCCACTGTAGGTCTCCTCCCGGGGGTCCTAGAAGTTGAGCTCCAAGAAACTCCGGATGTGGGTGTCCCAGTAACTCCAACAGTGAATCCAGATCCCTCTCGAAGATCAGCTGACCTCCGTTTCCCAACTAGTAAAACTTGCTAAACTGAGTCTCTATCTACAAGAATTAAGGATGAGGAAGTTAGTGAAGTGATCAAGTGTGTCAAATTTTAAGTAGTAATGTAAGAATTTTGAGGAACATGTATTTTTGAGAAAGAATGAGTTCACAAGGGTAAGAGGGGAAATAGTTTTTCATAAATACTCACTTTGGTTTTGAAGCTAAGTTTTTAGTTTGGACGTCCATTCTAACTAGGGTCTCCTATGGTCAGGATGGCTCTGATACCAAGTTGTCAACACCCGGATTATTAATCCGAGATGCCCGTTATGTCATACCTCGCAGTCCCAGGATTACCATTTTTGCGAGACATAACGGATTGGATATCACAGTACATCATCCATTACATACCATACATAAGGTTTTACCCAAATAAGGATCTCATGATCCAGTCTTTAATACAACAGGCAGCGGAAATAAAAGCTAAGCGTAGCGGTGGGGTCCATCTTCAGGGGCACATGCAATGCTGACGAAGGCAGATAGTCCTAGTTATCGTAGCCGTCATGCTGACCATCATCTTGATAATCTCCTTCATAGTCTGGCCATGATAATAGCAAGGGACAAAAGCCATGAGTACTCTTTAAGTACTCGCAAACTACTATTAACAAGTACTATAGTTCTAAGCTAAAGTGCTAGAGCTAAGTTTAACTATCAAGTTAAGTTTGAAACCTAAGCTGAGTTCAGAAGCAAAGAAAGATAAAGTAAAGTTCTATAATCACTTAAGTTGGGAAGCTATTATCATAAACACAACCCTGTTGTGGTCAAGTCAAAGTTCATCATTCATTTCAAGTTATTTAGAAAACATCTGACAACGAAACAGTATGGCCATTCCAACTGTCCATAACATGGACGCCAGCTATTCAATAGTTTGACACTTTGCGGTGGTACACTTTCACCACAAGATTCGATACATCCTGGGGATAACCCTGAATCATCATACTTAGTATGCAGATAATCAAACATAACCTTCCCTTTACACACCCTAGTATAAGCACCTCTCATATGAGCATGGCCTCCCAACCATGACCATCAGTCATCTTGGGCACTGCATAGGTGGACATCATTGAGAGGTAGCCTCAGCTCAAACCTCTCCCGTGAGGGAACTAATACTAATGCATATAAATTTCTAGCTAAGCCTTACCCAATTTAGGTAGTGTGGTTGTGCGGTAAATTTGGAATGGTATCGCATCCGAATCCAACCATCAGTTTTATAAAAGGGTTAAGTCTCATGCCTCATCATTTTCATCATCATAAACCAGTTGTGTTTCTCAACACATGTCAAAACATCTCAATAGAATGACTCATCATTCCAAGGTTTTCACAATTCATTTTCACCACTTGTTCCCATCTAAAGTGACTCAAGTTTTTTATCTACTCTAAAAGACTAAGTTAAGAGTGTTCACTAAGGTGGAAGGATGGGATCAATCTCATGCTTATGAATGACATCTAAAGGTTTCTAAGTAGGTCAAGTTTTATACTTTTTAGGCTACCTTCAAACAAGTCAAGAACTTTGTGTAAACTAAGGGAGGTAAAACTTGTCAATAAGACTTGAGGTACTAATAGTTAAAGGGGGTGTGCTCAAAGCATGCCTAAATCATCCTTGCTCATTCATCTAGCTTAATTCTAGCTTGCTAACAATACCTTTCCTTGGTTGGTGTAGTGGTTGAAGTTTTCTTCTTCTTAGTAGAATTCCTCCTCTTCGAAAGCTTGGTTCGTACTAGCGTCTATAAATACATAGGGAGTAGACAATCACCAAACAATACTTAACTAGGCTAAGTAGCATTCTAAAACACACAATTGATGATCTATTATCATCACAAGCATCACAAGTTTAATTTCAATAGTTTCATCCTTTTTATTTTAGAAAAGTAATTTCTACTAATTGAAATATTAACTAAAATTTAATATTCACCACCAAAATATGGGATCACGTGGACACATGTCCACACCACATATTCTAACATGTGGGAATGAGATTTAAAGGTTGGATCAATATTACTTTAGTTTAAGTTTATTATTTAATGATTTAAAGTGACTAGAAATGCCTATGTAGCATTATTTTGGTACTAGTCCAAAGTCACTTCATGTAAACCTTAATATTATGACATATTTATATAGATATGATGAAATGTGATTTTTGAGAGTTGGAATCAACTCAAAAGCTAAGTTGGTTGATTTTATAAAAATGTTGCAAGTTGCAAAAGCTTCTGTCTTCTTATTTGTATTAGGAGAGATCTATAACTCTAATTGAATTAAATCCAACGGGCTTGGATAGATCATTTTAATACCTTTCAGATAAATTTGGTTTCATGCAGTTTGGATTTTTAAACTCTCTGAATTGATTTTCAAACTAGGGGACAGAATCTAGATTTAACTAAAAATAAAAATCCAGATTTGAATCGATGGGGTAGCGCGGGAAAGGACTTGGGCCGGCCTAGTGGCGCTCCACGGCGCGGGGTTCAGTTGACAGGGGGATCCCGCTTGTCAGTGGCACTTAAAACGCGAAACGGTACGCGCGCTATGGGTCGTAGGATTAGAAGCGAGATCAACGGCTGAGGGTCGTCGTCAACGACGAACAGGTCACCGGCGAGCTCGAACCCTAGCGGCTCGGTGGGGGTCTACTGGGGGCGTACCAGGGCTCCAGCGGGGTCGGCGAGGCGGGCAAACGACATGGAAGACGATGGCGAGGCATGGCGCGGTTGCGGTGGAGCTTGGGGTGGTCGCAATCAACGGCGCCCTTCTCCTCCTGCGGCGGCTGCTCTGGCTCCAATTCCGGCGAGCTGCTGCTCCACTTTCCCCAGCTAGAGGTGGGTGAGGTTCATAGAGGTGAGGGGAGTGGAATGGTGTGGACAGAAGAGGCTAGGGAGGGCTCCTTTTATAGGCCCGACGGTGAGACCGAGCGGGATGGGCGGTTCCCTGGCGGTGCTCTAGGAATTGAATGCGGCCGTAGGGGCAGTGGCACACGGTCTGGGCGAGGTGGCGCTCTACGCGGCCGAAGCGGCGGTGTCCACGGAGAGCGGTGGCTGTGAGGTTTTGGGCGGCGAACGGGGATGTCTGGGGTGTTCTCTAGGTCAAGGTGGAGCGACGGGTGTGGGCTGGTGCCAAGGGATGGTCTGTGCGAGCGGGGACAGGGCACGCTCTGGGGGCGGCACTAGCATGGTGCGGGGGCACTGGGCGCGGTTTGTGCTCGGTGGTCCACTGCTGCTCTGGGCTCGGGCAAGGGACAGGGGGTGGCGCTGAGCTCCTGGCTACCTCCTAGACAGGGCGAGAGAGGGGGAGATGGTCTGTTGCGGCGGGGCAAAGTTTGGCCGGCGACCATGCCCTCGGATTGACATGGCAAGAGGATTAGGGACAAGGGAGAGGGGTGTTAGGGTTTTGGTTAGATCAAGAGGGGACAAAGGAGATAAATGAAGGACATTTGGGGGCAAAACCCTATAGTAAACAGTGAGCTAGGATTAGAGGTGATATTATGCATGCCAAGTGTTTGATGAAATGGCCGCATGAAAGAAAGTTTTGAATTTTGGTTTCAAAATTTTTGAGTAATCTCCACTAGTGATAGGTAGTCTCTGGTTGCAAGGGTTTTGAAAGTGGAGCTCAAATAGATGGTTTTTTAAATAGGGGTGATCTATGCATATGCATTAGATTCAATTTTAAACTGTCATTTAAAATAGTTAACATAATGTTTTTAGCAGATTAAAAGGTGGGCCTTGGTACCTCATTATGTGTACTAGCAAGGGGTGCAAAGATCAAGAATTGTTTCTGTTAAGAATTGAGTACTAGGAATAGCCAAAGTAGGCATGGGAGTTAAATTTGCCAAAATGACCATTCCTTCTTTTTAATTCTTGTTTATTTGATTTTCTTTAGGAAAAGTTTGGGAATGATGTAGATGATGTTTAAATCACCTAAGAAACATTTTACAAGCATTGGATCCATCAATCAAGGCAATTCAAACAACTCCTATTTTAAATGCATACACATATGAATGCTTTCATTTTAAATTTGGAAATGTTTTTGTAACCCTATTTTTTGATGATTTGATCTTGATAAGCTTGGATTAAAGTTTTGGGATATTACACTGCGGTGAGTCGATTTGTAAGCCGTCTTGGTGAAAGAGCCGCACCATTATACAAACTCATGAAGAAAACCAAGGATTTTGTCTGGACATACGAAGCTGAAGCTGCACTGCAAGACCTGAAGAAAGTACTCTCATCTGCTCCTATCCTCGCAGCAACGGAACCTCTGGAACCGATGTTGCTTTATATTGTTGCGACAAATAAGGTCGTTAGTATCGTCATGGTGGTGGAGAGACCAGATGAAAATCAGGAACACTTGGTGCAGCGTCCGACTTATTTTGTCAGTGAGGTCTTGACATAATCAAAACAGCGATATCCGCACTATCAAAAGTTGGCTTACGGTGTTTTCCTAGCATCTCGTAAGTTACGTCACTATTTTCAGGAGCATCCAATTACCATGGTGAGCAAAGCTCCCATGAGAGACATAATCAACAACAGCGACGCCACAAGACGTGTCGCCAAATGGGGCATAGAGCTCTCAGCTTTCGATATTGAGTATAAACCTCGGACAGCAATCAAATCCCAGATCCTTGCCGACTTTGTCGCTGATTGGACAGAGACGTAGGAGAACATGGTCCTCCCTGAGTCTGAATACTGGACCCTCGTTTTCGATGGGTCTAAGGCTCGAGGGGGCTCAGGTGCTGGCGTGGTGCTCAAATCACCCCAAGGAGATAAACTATTATACGTGTTGCAGATCCACTTCACAGCGACAAACAATATTGCCGAGTATGAAGCATTGCTGCATGGAATCCGGATTGCCAAGGATATTGGCATCCGACGTTTGATGTGTTACGGATATTTGGATCTTGTTGCTCAGCAAGTCTCGGATATTTGTAATGCAAATAAGCACATGGCAGCATATAAAGCCGTCGTGGATGATCTATCTAAATCGTTTGAAGGGTTTGAAGTTCAACACATCCCTCGAGCAGAAAATGAGGAAGCAGATGCACTATCTCGAATAGGCTCTACGCGGAAAGAGGTCCCGGATGGCCCATTTTTAGAGCACCTCAAGGTTCCCTCGATAAAGGGAGTAGATGAGGCATATCTGACCAAATACGACTCACCTTAAATAGCAGTTCTGGCTGTAATTCCCAGCTGGACTCAACCCTACCTCGATTATTTGGTAGATGGCAAATTACCCGAAGATGAGGTGCTGAGCCGTCAGATTATCCAACGAGCAAAACCCTATACTATTGTTAAGGGTGAGCTCCATAAACGGAGTGTTTCTAGGGTTTTTCAGCGCCGTGTATCTCCGGAAGAAGGAGTGGAAATCTTAAGGGAAATCCACGAAGGCGAGTGTGGTCACCACGCTACAGCCAAATCTTTAGTGGCAAAAGCTTGTCGACATGGTTTTTTCTGGCTTACAGCTTAGGCAGATGCCGAACGGTTAGTCAAGACATGCAAAGGTTGCCAAAAGTGCGCCAAGCAAGCTCATGTTCCGGCTGATCAGCTGCGAACAATACCTATAACATGGCCTTTTGCGGTCTGGGGGCTTGATATGGTAGGACCCTTTAAACGAGCTCCAAGTGGATTTACCCACCTCTTGGTGATGGTGGATAAATTCACCAAATGGATCGAGGCTAAACCTATCACTAGTTGTGATGGAGCAACAGCCAAAAGATTTGTCGAGGATTTTATAATCCGCCATGGTTATCCGCATAGCAATATCACGGACAACGGGAGTAACTTTTCTATGGGAGAGCTGGCCGAATTCTGCGATGAACAAAATATCCGGCTTGACATTGCGTCAGTCGCACATCCACAAGCTAACGGACAAGTAGAAAGAGAAAATGGTTTAATTCTACAAGTCCTAAAACCAAGACTCGAAGCACCACTACAACGTGCCGCGGGGGCTTGGGCAGAAGAATTTCTATAATTTGGAGTCTTCGAACAACTCCGAACAGGTCAACAGGATACACACCTTTCTTCTTGGTCTATGGCGCAGAAGCAGTTCTTCCTAGTGATTTAATTCATACTTCTCCTAGAGTGGCTGCGTATATCAAAGAGGATGCCAAGATTTCTCGACAAAATGATCTCGACTTAGTCGAAGAAGTTCGTGTCATTGCTGAAATGAGATCTACAGCCTATCAGCAAAAGTTACGCAAGTATCATAGCCAGAGAGTCCGAAATAGATCTTTCAATAAAGGTGATTTGGTTATCCGGCTTGTGCAACAAAGAAAGCACAAACTTTCCCCAGTATGGGAAGGGCCCTTTTTAGTTAGTCGAGTATTGTAGAATGGATCGTACTACTTAACTGACTTGAGGCCAGTCAAAGAAAGACCTGCTACTAAGAAGAGAAAGAGAGCTGGAGGCAGTACAAATCCGGATGAGTTAGCCAGACCATGGAATATTGCTTAGAGAAGATGAAGGATCTACTGGCTCGCTGGTCACTCCGCCTTGATATCGTTCCAAGATGTCTGCATCCCAGTTGGTGCGTCCATCATCGGAAACTTCTTCGGTTTCTTCTGCAGGAGGAGGCGGAGTAGCCACGCGGGTGAAGAAGGGGATCTCATAGCTGGTCAGATCAGCTACGTGACACCCGTATCCGGCGTAGGAGTGCATGATGGCCTGAAGGTCCTGCTCCTGGCCGTCTTCGTCTACCTTGTAGTACCCTTTAGTCACTTTCCATATTTCCATGTTTCCATGGTGGCTCATGACCATGGATAGAGCGTTCTGCGCAGCAATCCACGCGTAGGACATGTTCCAGTCCCGAACAAGCTGCGACATCTCCTTGGCCCTGTCCCACACCTCAAAATCCGACATGCTTGGCATGTCCAGAATCCTGAGAGACTCGCCAATGTCCTCAAGGGACTGGCGGTAGTCATGAAGAAGATCACCGACTTGGGTAAGCCGGTGAGTGTGGGGCTCGGACGAGGAAGATTCCGACAAATTTAGAGGACCTATACACAAAACAAGTCAAGAAAAATCCAACATTGATAACAGTCGAAGAAAAGATAAGTCAGAAAGGTGGAACGTACCAAGAATGACGTCGTCAATCTTGGTATTCTACTCCCAGAGCGCCTGGTATATATCCTTCTCTCTGCCAAGCTCATTCTTGAGGTCCGAGATTACTTTATCTTGAGCGGCAATCTTGCGATCGTGCTCTTCAGTGGCCATGGAGGAGGATTCCAGGACTTGAGCTATGCTCGTTTCATGATCCGCCTTGAGCTTATCCAGCTCTTGGCGAAGTCCCTTGTTTTCCACCACCAGGGTTTTGAGGTTCTCGGCCTCTTCAATCATAGCGATGGATTGTTTCACCAACACTGTAAGACAAAAAGAACAACAGTTCAGAAAAATTCGACATAGAAAAAGCAAAATACAAGGTTTGAATCTCCAAATATTTAACTTCAGCTTCATCCTTGGCTACTTTGAGCTCAACATTTTTAAGCCGGAGAGCTTTGATCTCTCTCCGCTTATTACAGACATTGGACAATAATTCCTGGTTATAGGAACATACTTTCTGTAAGTTAGAATACCCAAAGTCAGAAAGCTACTTAAGACTCGGGCTAATATTTTTACTAAATATCAGCACGAGCCTTGGGGGCTAGACTAGTTCGTTCTTTGGCATCCTAATGAAAGCATAAACTCGGATTCTATATCCTACTTCATGCTTGGGGGCTAGAGGATATGATGTAACATAATGTAAAAACAAGAGTTGGAATTCCGACTTACATATTACCCGCAGGTGAGTTTATCTAAACCTGCATTCACTTCAGCGGCCACCTTTTCGGCAAGAGTAAGAGGGATCACTGGGGCTGTTGGAAGCTCGCCAGTCCTAATCCTCTCGTTGCGAAGACGGACTTGAGTGAGAAGGTCAGAGAACTTGACGTCCTCTGCTTCTTGCGCTTCCTCCTCGGGGGATAAATGGCTTTTGTCCAGGACTTGCCTGGCTAGATGCTGGACCTCCTCTGCAAATTTCTAGGTCAGGCCAAATTTGGCAAGACCCGGATTGTTGAGGAGGTTTTCAGCAAAGACTTTAGCCGAGGGATCATTACCCGGAGAGGGTTCACCCTTATCTTGACCTGACGCACCCACAGTGGCGTCAGTGTGTGACCCAAGGATCACGGGCTCCGTTTGAGGAGCCGGATCTTCTGCAGCATCCGACGAGATAACCGGAGTTACACAAGGTTGAGGAGCCGGAGGTGGAGGACCTACGGCAGGCGAAGCTATGACAAGCTTCGTTTGGCGTAAGGGCTTCGAAGAAATCCCTTTCGCCTTGCCCTTGATGATTGATTTTGCTCTAAGAAGGTAACAAAGTCGAAAATGTTACATCTCGGAAAGAAGTTTAAGTAAAGAACAAAGATGGGAAAGTTGTGACGGAAAGAGTACCTCTTCACGACAGGCACCTCCTTTGGGCCAACCGCCACTGTCGGAGCTTTGCGCTTTTTGAGCGCAAGCTCCGGCAGTGGAACCACTTCCACCTCCTGAGAGAACTCCGGAGGGTATCCTTCGAGCGGAGCAAATTCCGACTCGGGGATGTCAGCAAGCTGAAAGCAAGAAAACGTATCAGCATTGCAATGTAACTAGAAGATAGAAACACATAAAAGGTGTGATGATAAAAGCTTACAGGCACCATGGGGTTTTCTGCCGTGTGCATGTCCAGAGAAACCTCTGGATTCCGCCTCTCGATCCGCTCCTTGATCAGCCACTTGATTTGGCTTATGTAGCCTTGAGTGGTGTAGGCCTTGGGGCTGATGCGGAGGGAGTCGGTCAGGGAAGACGTGACGGAATGCATCAGTCTATCCCCGTGGTATTGAAGTGGCTGGATCCGGCATGAGACCCAGCACTGGACCAAGTCGGATCCCTTCAGACCATTGTACTTGATTAGATTTTCGATCTGCCTCTTAGCGAGGATCAGATCATCTGTGAGAGCCGGAGAAGCCTCGTCCCAGGAAGTTTGGGTTGTGGCGGCTCCGTTGACAAAAGCCGGCAAAGCAGTAGCTTTGCCGGGAGCCGGAATATCCCTATGGTAGAAAAAAGTGGCTGGCCATTGCTTGACCGAGTCACTGGCAGAAATTTTGGGATATGCCCGGTCTCGTCTAATAGAAAAACTAATAGTGCTGGTGATGTAAGGAGCACCGGCAGTGATGGAATTTCTCCAGACATGGAAATAGTACCGGAAGAGAAGCAAACTCGGCCTAATGCCGAGAAAGCCCTCGCAAAGCGCAGCATATGCGCTCATTTCTAGAAGAGAATTGGGAGGAAGATTGTGGAGTTGAACTCCATAGTGATCTATCACCTCGGAGAAGAACTCCGAGGGAGGAAAGGACAAACCTCGGTCCAGATGAGTACCAAAGTGAACTCGCTCGCCCTCGTGTGGGTTGGGGATTGTTTCGCCGGAGCCGCTCCGCCAGTCGCCGGCGACGAGCAGCCCCTCCTTCTCCACATTCTTGAGGCCTGCCTCATCGAGGGCGCAGGGGATCCAGATTCCCCTGTAGCTTTCCTTCTCCGCTGCAGCTTCCGCCTTCGCTGCCGCTGCCGTTGCCGCGAAACCAGAGGAAGAAGATGAAGAAGCCATTTTTCTCCGGTGAGAAAGTGACCTTAAAGGGGCGGCGCTGGGAGTTTTCTATGGGGGAAGGACGAGGAGGCTCTATGTGCGTAGGAGGATTGGGAAGAAAGGAGATGGCAAAGGACTGGTGGAAAGGAGAAGAGGAAATCTAAACACCTTATATCCACCTACCTACGCCAAGATTCGTGCAAACGCTACAGTTCAACCGCCACGTGTCGTGGAAAGAACTAGGAAGGACCCTCATGATGATTGTGTCGCCTCGATCTCCACGCACGCATTGAAACGGCACCTCGGTTCCGTGGAACGTAGACCCACGAACGGTCGTGCTGTCAGAACGCTGTCAGATGACGTGACCTGACCATGCTTGTGTCAGGTGGCATTAGAGACCAAGTTCTGGCTTAGTTTGAAAACGAGGTGGAAAATCCGAGTAACCAACTAAAAGGTCCGACTTATTTTTTAAGACCCGGATCGTATCTTTTGTTGTGAAGTTTCAGGAACCCTTCAAGATTCTGCAAGCCGAAGATCAAGCTAGACGATGATAAATCCGACTTTGGATCTTGGAGGCCTCCGGGGGCTGCTGTTGGGGATATACTTTCCGAGTATCCTCACAGTTCCTCACTGACCAGGGTGGCCCACTTCGGGTTAGAACATTGCTTCACGGGTGGCCCGAGGAGAGAAGGCGAGTCCAATCCGCTCTGGAAGGCCCAGAAGACTTACCGACTTAGACCATGATGTTACTTGTAGTTCAAGATGTACTCTGTAACAGACTCTTAGTCGTAGCTGGATAGATCTCTCCTGTAAACCCTAGGCCGGATATCTATATAAGCCGTCCTAGGGAGAGACTTTAGGGCATAAACCTCAATACTCTAGACCATCAACTCACATAGGCGAAACCCTTGTAACCCATATTCCGGCCCTACTATATTACTGGATTGCTAGCAGGATTAGGATCCGTCCAAAGCCGGCGGATTCGAACCTGGGTAAACTTGTGTGCTCACCATCCCAGAATACCGTACGTCTCACCCCCCTCTCTTCCACACGCCTCGAGGACCCCCTCATGGCGTACTTGTCATCAATCCGATGACAAAATCCCTTATAAAAATCCCAATTAAATCCTAGGAGTCCACCTTGACCTCATCTATATATGAGTACCATTTCCTCATATTTTTCAATGCAAGTTTTTGGACCTTCTTCATAACCACCAATTTGATCAAAATTGCCAAGTAAGCAAATCCACTACTCAAACCACTTCTAACTCTCATCAAAACTTGCTCAATGCATCTCCTCAGCACCAGGACACACCCTAGGTCGACACCACTATAGCTCCACCCCTAGCATTTCCCCTTTTACCCTTGGGTTAGTAACAAGAGATAGAGACAACCTTATATAACAAGGATTTACCCCAATTAATTACCACAGTTGCCCTACCCCTCCCTGCCCGACCAAATCCCCCTCTTGCCCCTCCTCATCACCCCCTGAGCCAGTCCCTGGCTAGCATCAGCCCACCCCAATGTCCAAAGTGGACATTTCCTCCATCTAGCTCTCCCCCTCCGTATAAAGGCCAGAGGCCACCCCAGCACGTCCCCTGCCCCTCATTTGCTCCCTCTCCCTCTCACTTACCTACCCCGAGCACCACTCCCTCTCCCCTGCTCTGTACTGCCCGGAAGAAGAAGAAGGAGGACCTCTCGGCCTCCTCAAGAAAATCGAGATTGAAGCTCTCATCTCTGCCCCCTTTCTCTGCATGTTGGCACTCGAGTCCCCCTAACTCCCCTGCATCTAACCCTGATCTTCTTTTTTCCCAGGACCGTCCCCTGCGCCACCAGCGACGAGTTCCGACGAGGCAGCTCTCGGTCACCATCGCGCGAGCACCTTCCCAGGCGTGAACCCAACCGTGCCGCCACTAGATCTGCTCACCGTCGACCACCGCGTCCTCCTGCACCCTCCCCGACCTCCCCCGAGCCCCTGGTAAGATCCCCCGGTGAACCCTGCCATCCACTAGGGTTTCCTCCATCGGCGGCACTATTTCCCATAGACGACAACGACACGACGTCGATCTCGACTTGATCCAACGGCGGAGAACCACTCGATACCCCTTTGGCCGCCTCCCATCGAAAGCAGCGGGCCACGCTTGCTGTTCAAGCGCAGCCTCAGCGTGTTCTGGCGCCGTGGGGACGAAATCGCCTCGGCCCATCTCCTCGCTCAGGCTCAGCCCAGTAGCCTCGGTTTTCCCTTTTTCTTTTTAACTAAATCTGTTCAGATTTGCTCTAGTTATAGCTGTTCAGTTTAAATCGTTTTGAAATTGAAAACTAGGGTATTTCGTCTAGAGAAAAATATCATCATGTTCCTGTGTGTTTTGTGCAACATGCAGACCTAGTCCCTTGCCAAAAATTATTTCTATTATTCCTTGGCAATTAATCCACTAAAGATTTTCCTATGCACTAAATAATTTCCTCAGGAAGTTTTACATCTCCAATTGGGAAGAACCAAATCTCTACTGGAAGGTATTTGCTATACCTGTCACCTAGCATAGGCCATATTCCAAGGTGAACAGGAGTGTGCCTTTAGAAAAAATAACAATAACAACCATTATCTGCCTTGGGTAAATTCTCTAGGTCAAACCAAATGTTGTTTTGACCTGATTCCAACTCCCAGAGAAGTGGCACACCATTACCCATCTAAAACCAAGAGATGTGAATTTATTGATCCTCTGCTGGTTTTTAGTGATTTCAATACTGTTGTAAGTGGTATTTTCATTAATTAAATCACTCCAGGAGTTTGACAACTCCAAAAAGAGTGAATCCAATTCCTACAGAAAGGAATTATAAATTCCTACCACATGCCCTTGGAATCAACTCAAGAGTATCTGTAGAATTAATCTGGTGAAAAAGAGAAAAACCATACAGAACTGCTTTGGGAATTTCCTGAGGGCATTCTGGTAATTATTTTTACATGGTTCCAACTCTATGTGGTTCAGTACATCAAGCCCTACCTAACCACCCAAGTAAAAAATATTTGGGCCTCCAGATAAATTCTAGTGAATTATTTCCTCCAACTAGAGTTTATTCCACTATAAAAGGCATAATTAAATCTAGGTAATTGATAATCTAGTGAATCCACTTGTGTTGGTTTTGTTTTGTCAAGACCTATCTAAGGATATAATTGTTGCACACTGGTACCCTACAGACCTCAGAACCCCACTCCAAGTTCATGGTATTTAGCCTTGACAACTATCTTTCAAAGGAAAAAACACCTCAATGGCAATCTAGTAATTCCCCTATTAATACCCAACTTCTCCAAAACCTACTAAGTTAAGTAGGATACATTATGTTTGTCTGCTGTATGGTTTGATGCATGTATGCCTTGTATTGATTGTGGTCTTATCTACTTGCATGTATACTCGATGATGGCGATAGTGTGAGTGTTTGACGAGAAGGAAGGGACTTCTTTTTATTATTTATTGGATATTCTTGGTTATCAAAGGAATTCTAGGGACTTATTGCTGATCACAGGAAAACCACCATTTCCCGAATTCTGATACTTGTCCTACTCTTTTTATTACCTGCTTTGTATCCTCTCTATAAATTGCATTATCTACTTGCATGTCTTTTTTTAAAAATACTGCGCGGATAACTTGGCTCCTCCAAGTTATGACTTTGTGTCCCTCGTGGCACAACCCTGATGTACCTACCATTTTATCCCTTTAGACCGATAGTATGATGGACAGCATCCTACCTCACTAGAAACCCCGGTTTTGAGAAAATGAACTGTTTTGGGTTTTTACCCTACTACAAATGTTTCAAAACTATTTTGTAAAACCCTTGGGAACAAGCATCATTCCAAGCGGATGCTTTAACTACAACAATGGTGTTGATGAGAAATGAGAAAGTGCAGGGATGTTCTACGCCTTTATCGGAATGATTTTTATCCGCGCAACCACATTACCCCAGGTGCTGGGGCTTAACTCGTAGTTTATTTGCATTAGCCGAGGCAGCTTGTATAATGCTTACAGGGAGAGATCCCTCGAAGCCCAGGAAGGCGTTAACAGATCAACGGATCTGCAGCCTGTAGCTTGCTTCGGCAAGAGTGAGCCTGTTCTGGTAGGAGTGTCGGTGCAACAATTGGGTCTCCCGCGGACGGTATGACTTAGGAGGTACGGAAGGAAGTTGAGTCACCAGATTAAGGTATACGCCAAGTTGCGGCTTGGGTATACGTGTGTACGGAAGGCAGGATTATGGCTAGGAGCCACATACTCGTTGCCGGGGAGAACAAACCCAGAAGGAAAAGCAACCTTTGCTAGGGTCTACAAGCAAAAGGTTAGGTTTGATTATCCGGACCCCCATCTATAGTGGTAGTGGGCCGTGGTTATATCCCGGTGGATGTATTGATTCTTGTGGGGAAAGTGCGCAAACTCTGCAGAGTATAATCTATTCGAATAGTTGTGTCCACGGTCAAGGACGGTTGGAAAGGTGTTGGCTAGAGTACCCAAACGGTGTTTGTTTGGAAAGAATGGATGAAAGTATGAAGGTTCCGGGGGAACCTGAGTTTAAAGTGTTGTTTTGACCAGAGGTGGTCAAAGAGGTTGAAAAAGGGTTCTTAGTCCAAAACTATTTTCAAAAAGGTTTTCAACAAAGATATGGGGATATTGTTGACTTATAAAAGAGAGGCATGTTTTCAAAACTCTTTTTCAAAAAAGATATGAAGATGCCATAACTACAAGAGGTAGTCTAGGCTTTTCGAAAGCAACCCTAGATAGAGCTATCTCACGATAGCCATAATTGCATTTCCTTGTCTCTCTTATCTTGGTGGTTTGCGAGTACATTCAAAAGTACTCATGGCATTGTCCCTGGTTATTTACTTGACTAGACTTTTAGAGGTTCGACATCTGAAGATCAAGGTGACGTCCAGCAAGCTAGGCCATCTTCCCAGTCAGTCGCCTGTAGGTTGAGGCACGATTGGGCTCTGCGCGTGATGTTGTTCCACTACTAAAGATGTTGTAGCCATAATGGCATTTATATAAGTCTTGTATATTCGTTATGTTTCGGATGATGTAATGATACTTGTCGGTTATGTTCCACGGCTCACTGATCATGGGAACGTGGATGTATACATAACAGGGATTTCTCGGATGTTAATCTAGGGGAGCGCACACACATGGATCCAATAGTGACATTGCATGTGTGTTTTTTCCTAAACAACATGGATCACCTGGAGTCATTGCATGTGTGTTCTTTTCCTAAACCACATTGATCCACTAGTATCATTGCAAGTGTGTTCTTTTCCTAAACCATATTGATCCACTCGTGACATTTGCATGTGTGTTCTTTTCCTAAACCACATTAATCCACTGGTGTCATGGCATGTGTGTTCTTTTCCTGAACCACATTGATCCACTTGTGACATTGTATGTGTGTTCTTTTCCTAAACCACATGGATCCACTTGTGTCATTGCATGTGTGTTATTTTCCTAAACCACATTGATCCACCGATGTCAGTGCTTGTGTGTTCTTTTCCTAAACCACATTGATCCACTAGTGACATTTGCATGTGTGTTCTTATCCTAAACCACATGGATCCACTAGTAGCATTTTTAGTTGTGCTCTTTTCCTAAACCAAATGGATCCACTAGTGACATTTGCATGTGTGTTCATTTCCTGAACCGCATTGATCCACTCGTGACATTTGCATGTTTGTTCTTTTCCTAAACCACATTGATCCACTGGTGACATTGCATGTGTGTTCTTTTCCTAAACCATATTGATCCAATAGAGTCATTACATGTTTTTGTTTTCCTAAACCACATGGATCTACTTGTGAAATTTACATGTCTGTTCTTTTCCTAAAACACATTGATCCACTTGAGACATTGCATGTGAGTTCTTTTCCAAAACCACATGGATCCACTGTTGACATTCCATGTGTGTTCTTTTCCAAAACCACATGGATCCAATGGAGCCATTTGCACGTGTGTTCTTTTCCTAAACCACATTGATCCATGGGCGACATTTGCATGTGTCTTCTTTTCCTAAACCACATTAACCCACTAGTGTAATTGCATGTGTGTTATTTTCCTAAACCACATTGATCCACTAGTAAAATTTGCATGTGTGTTCTTTTCCTAAACCACATGGATCCACTAGAGTCATTGCATGTTTGTTCGATTCCTAAACCACATTTATCCACTGGTGTCATTGCATGTGTGTTCTTTTCCTACAACACATGGATCCACTGGTGACATTGCATGTGTATTCTTTTCCTAAACCACATGGATCGACTGGTGAGATTTCGATGTGTGTTCTTTTCCAAAACCACATTGATCTACTAGAGTCATTACATGTGTGTTCTTTTCCTAAACCACATGATCCACTTGTGAGATTTGCATGTGTTTTCTTTTCCTAAAACACATTGATCCACTAGAGACATTGCATCTGTGTCCTTTTCCTAAACCACATGGATCCACTATGACATTGCATATGTGTTCTTTTTCTAAACCACATGGACCCCTGTTGAAAATCGTGGCCCACGGCTCCGTCGAATCCTAGGACGACTCTCTGGCAGGAGTGTTCAGTTCATCCTCCTGTAGAGACAAGGAAAGGGGAACCCATTTAGATTCTTGGCTTCATTATTTTAATTAGAACACAATAGACTTGAGATGGGTGACGAATTCCTTGTCAACTTCTTCTCGAATTCCTTCACCTCTCGATCATCGGTGATGAACTCCCCCGTTTCCTTGTCCAGGTAGTAGCGGGCCCGGACAAAGTGCCTAAGCTGCAAGTCCATGATTTTAAGCCAAGGGTTTTCTTTACCCAGGTGTTCAAGATCAGCGTCCTCCTTGTCCCAAATCGTCTGTTTCCCTATGTAACCGCCGCTTCCAAGGTGGTGGTTACCTATGTTCTATTCATGCATACTCCTACCCCATTTAGTCCATTTTATAGCGTCTTCGGTAGCTATATCTGCCTTGAATATCTTAAAATCCTCTTTGTCGAGCATCAGATTTTTCTTACTAATAACCTCCCAGCTTTCACCTTTGTCAATGCTATTCTTTACCCGGGTTTTCCAGCTACTCAAGGTGTTGCTCATGAGGGCTAGTTTGTTCACCGGGTCAATGCTATTCTTTACCCGTGAGGGCTAGTTTGTTCACTGTGTTCTTTCTCTCCAGGTTTCTAAACCGCTATGGGAATCTGTATTGCTTGTGAAGCTTCTTAAGGAGGTTATCGACCAAAGCTGCATTGTCAGCATGTCTGATGTACTTCGTGTTGATCGACATGCTTTCCTGGACGATGCACCCAAGTTGCAGGCCATACCCTTTGGCAAAAGCCTCTGGCGCAATGGGTTTGCCACTTTCTGTGACTTCAGTGAACTCATGTAGACGGTCGCGAGCACTAGCACCTTCCGATCCTTCTTTTCCTTCTTCTTCAGAGAAGCGGTCGGGCTGCCGCTACCGCCATCCATGTGCTCGCCACCATGGGTGTGGGTGCTTCTATTGGTGGTGTCATCCTCTTCGCCGCCGTCTTCACTAGTTTCATCGTAGTCGTCTTTGTTCCCTCGTCATCAGGATCTCCTCCCTCATTGCCCTCAGTAGCTCTGGCGGTAGTCGCCTCCTCCTTCGGTGGTTGTGTCATCCTCATCTCATCCTCCTCCTGTTATTGGGACCCTCGCCAGAATGACTCGTTGGCCTGTCTAGATTGTTCTTCGACGCTCTTCTTAGAAGGGTCGTCCTTGTTGTTGCCCGACATGTTTACACTCTATTAAAAAGAGGCAAAAAGTTAGCACAAATCTCGGCTGAAAAATTCGGCATGACCTTTGCTAATTTTTTGACCTAGGAGTGCCAATTTCTCAACCGAAACGGAAGGGAATCGACACTTCGGGAGAAATGGGTAACTCAATTGAAGTCCTTGCAACATTCACACACAAGAAGATAGCCCCATTCACAACCCCCATCCACAGCCACATGGAATCATATAACACCATATAGTACCAGATATTGAATCAAATAGTAGTAGTAATAGCATACATAGTACCAATGGAACCAGATATTCAATCATTCACAGGACCATAACTGTCAGCAGTAACCAACAGACTATTTTATCAAACAACAATGATATATCATAAACTGGATAACAATATACCATAAGCAGCCTATTTTATACCAGCCATATGCTCCTCACTTTACAAAATCCATCAGAACACCAAGAGATGGTTACAAGACTGTAGCCAAAGTTCAAGAACTACCAAGAGGTCACCAGGGAGAGGAGCTACCACAATAATCTTCTAGCATCTGCCTTAGAACAAAATCTAGCACAACAAGAATATCTAGTTTAAAGTGGACAAGAGGAGTGTATAGAACAATTGTGATGTTGTTGGACAGCAACCAGATTTGTCCAGTATCAAGCCAATTAACCACACAAACCCTACTATAGGATCCGATCATGTATGCACGTGATCTGTTGGTCACTAGTAGTAAACAAAAAGTAAAGTAGAAACCACTAGTAGTAAACAATAATAAATCACTTATTTTCTTGCACTTGGTTAAGTTGTTGATCTAGCACACTTGTGTGATGTTAACAAATGGTTGCAGCATACATTCATTATATATTTGTACTGCAGTATTTCACATACACCTGATCTGTGGGATATATATGAGGAATATATGCATCCTAGAAGGGATTCATCCAACTAGCTAACAATAGTGCGTGTTTAGTTGTATCTTAATCATAAAAGCTACTAGAGGTTGTAAGCATATAAAAACCAATGTTTTATTTTAAAATAAAACAAAGCATGTAGCTCCAGTAAGTATAGTTGGAGCATGGGTTGTCCTGCAACATTAAAACCAAGGATCCTAAATGTAACAAGCCAACAACAATAATAATAAAAAAGAATTATCCCCAATCTAGATTTGTTCTAACACTAGGTTGACTACATTGTGATCTAAACAAGTTATGCCTTATTAAGAAATCATCTCATCAGTAAGGTCAATAGAACCTAGCTATACAATAGACATATCTTTATACTTGATACATACATTTTACCATGCTAACATGATCAAACAGCAACCATAAGTACAACATTACACATTAATTAAATCTTTGTCTAGGAATAAAATATGTATTCTCTATTTTTAATTTAAGGTGCTAGGCATTATACACAAGTATCTTTTAAGCTTGCTTGGATACACTACTGACCAGATGTAGCAGTACCAATACAAGATGTAGCAGTACCAGTTTTGCAAGATTTAATGTATTTTGTCTTCAGAAAAAGAAAACACTACAAGATGTAGCAGTACTAGTTATGCAGTTTCACTACTGACCATATGGATCATAACCATCGCTCCAACTCTGAATATGAAATAAGCAAAATCCTAACTGTCATCAAATGTTTCAACTACATGTTTTAAAGTGTACTAAATAGAGCATCGTTGTGAATGAAGCCTCTAAACTGTAGATCTGGCTGTACATTATTACAACATGTTTCCACAAATTGCAAGATTGAATTTCATCTATTTTGCAAAATTGAAAATGATATGTAGAAATAAACACGATGCAGCAAACAAAACTAATACGATGATAGAAACAATTGAAAAGCTTTGAATTGTACCATAAGAAAGTAGGTAGATAACACCTCAACTGTGGTTCTTTATCTCAAGAATGTAGCAACCTAGGGTTCCTACCAGTTCAGCCAAGAAATGTGACTTGGAAATACACTCTGCCTAGGGTTCCTACTAGTTCAGCCAAGAAATATCGGTATAGAGGGTTCCTACTAGGGTACAGAGAGCTAGGGGAAGGACGGCGATTACGTAGGGCCGATGGACACCGAACGGCAAGGTGGATGCTATCTGGTGGATGACGGATGGCGAGGTGGCTGATCCTCCTGTGTGCTGCGGATGGGCTCCTCCTCCTGCGCGCTGCGGACGAGCTCCTCCTCCTGCACGCTGTGGACAGGCACCAATGGTGGGGGTGGCTCTCCTCCACGGGCTCCGGTGGTGGGGGCGGATCTCCTCAACGGGATCCTCCTCCACGGGCTCCAGCGGGGGCGGGTGTGAGAGAGCTAGGGTTTTTCGGGCGGTTGGGGAAAGAATTAGTGGAAGGGGAAAGGGGAGGGGGGCGAGCCGCTGATTTGACTAAGTGCCAAGGTTCTGTGGCGCATTTCTCTGGGATGCGCCACAAAAGTTGAAAACTTCCTTGGCGCATTGCAGAGAACTACGCCATAGAACCTTGGCAATTAGTCAAAACAGCGTGGCGTCGTAGTTTGACAAGATCGCATACATGTCCTAGTGGTCTTGCTCGCTAGCTCTCAACCTAGGGCAGCTAGGTTCGAATCCTAGTTGTCTCAGACTTTTTTTCCTTTTTTAAAAATAATTTTAGTTACACACATATGCATATTTATTAAAAAAAAGCAAGAACATATACACACATATACATATTTATTCAAAAAAAGCAAGAACATACACATGCATACTTATTCAAAAAAACCTCCTGAATCATATATATATGTGTGTGCTTGTCACACACAAATTTGAATTTGTATACCCACATGAATATCATATTATATGTTTTAGTCTCTAACTAATATATATTTGCGAGCACACATATGAATTAATACACAAAAAAGGTCACACGTCGTCATGTGATGTGCTGAGCTAGCGTCTCTTCACAATCTTCTTGCCCTTTTTCATCGCCGTTGAATACTTTAGCCCGTGCACTTTGAGATTTCTTCTTGTGAATGGACAACCTTTAGTAGGTAGTGTGGTCTTCCTTCTTAATTTGGTAGCAGTAGGCATGTCGAAGTACTTATCGAATTCCTCTTCGATCTTCAGGTGTCCATTCTTGTCAAAATTTTGCTCGTTCGCGGCTCCTTCCATTCTGATGATGCTCCTCTTGCCCCTCCTAACTACAACACGGTTGGGCTTTGACTGGTCGGTAATAAAAAAGCATTGATCAAATTGGCTACCGAGTACCCAAGGCTCATTTTTGGCGAAGGCGTTCTTCATCGATTTGGCATATGGTATACACGTTGTGGTGAAATACCGGCCTTCTTTTTCAACGTTCTTGGCCCATGTAACACGGAACATCGGTACGATCTCTCCACAATAGTCGAGCTCCTATATCTCCTCGACCATTCTGTAAAAATCTTTCCATGATAGTAGTCTCGTCATCAGCGAAGGATAACATAGTTACTCCTGAGTTTTGATATTTGTTATTCCTGTCCTTTTCCTTGGTGTAGAATTTGTAACCGTTTATGTCATATGACTGATAGGTCCTTAGGTTGTGCCCTGGGCCCTGCGATAAGGAGAATATGAGTTTTTGATCTTCCATAGAAGGCGTCTGTGGGGGATTGTCCAGTTTCCTTTTGCTTGAACCAACCCGTGAAGCTAGAGTTGTGCTCTCTGGTTACGTCTCCCTTCTTCCTCGGCTGGCCCTGGTTGACGTAATCCTGCTCTATTAAGCTTATGTGCTCTTCCACCCAAGGGCCAACCAATTCAATATGCTATAGCGTGACTCGGTGTGCCCTGTCAAAGTCGTTGCGTTGACCATCAATGCCGACATGTAGTGAGCGAGCCCTCTCGGTGACCATATCCATCGAGCCTGCCAAGGTGCTTCTTGGTGGGTATTCCAACATCCTTGGTCTCTGTGGTTAGATAATTCTGGCAGAAGGAGATGCACTCGTAGATCAGAAAGCTCTTGGCTATGCTTCCATTTGAACGGGACATGTTGCGAATGAATCCTTTGATGACACTTTTTATCCTTTCAAACGGCATCATGTTGTGCAGGAATGTCGGCCCGAGATGGATGATGTCATCCACGACATGTACAAGCAGATGCACCATGATGTCGAAGAATGCGGGCGGGAAGTAAATCTCGAGCTCGCATAGTATCAGCATGATCTCTTCCTGTAGCATATCGAGATTCTTCACACCGATCGACTTCCTAGATATGACGTTGAAAATTTTGCAGAGGCCAAATAGCGTCTCACGGACATGCTCGTCCATTACCCCACGGATTGCAATAGGGAGTATCTACGTCATCAGCACGTGATAGTCGTGAGACTTCATACCACTGAACCTCTTCTTTGCCATGTCCAGATATCTTCTTATCTTCCCTGAGTAACCGTGAGGAACCTTCACTCCTAGGAGGCACCTGAAAAACTGCTCCAACTCCTCAAGACTCAGAGTGAAGCAGGAGGCGCGAAGCACCACCTCATTCTTCTTAACTCTTTTGCAGCGACCTTGAGTCCCTTCCATCTGATCATCATCATCATCACTATGAGGGTACTGAAGATATTTCTTGATGCCAAGCAATTTAAGGTCCTTTCTTTCTTTTGGACCATCCTTGATCCTCTCCAGCATGTTTGATAGAGTGCCAAGAAGACTCTCGGTAACGTTCTTCGTGATGTGCATTACATCGAGGCTATGGGGAGTGTGGAGGAACTTCCAGTACAGCAGGCCCCAAAAAACAGACCTTGGTTTCCATACACCCAGTAGCGGCTTTGTCCTCAGTTGTTTTTTCCCGGCATAGGGCAATCTACTGAATTATTCAAAAGCTCCTCGATTTCTTCATCTCTCCTCGGACGTGTTCCTCTTTCGAGCTTGTCCTTACCATTGAACAGGTCACCGCGTTTTCTTCACGGGTGATACATGCGGAGCCACTTTCGAGTACCTTGGAACATGGTTTTCGAAGACCCGGGATCCCTTGCTAGCTAGAGATGTGGTGTCTCATCCATGCACTTCACACATGAATTTTGTCCGTGGTTCACCTGGGCTGATACATATGCGTAACCAGGATAGTCCTACACCGTCGTGAGCAACGCGTGTCTTAGTGGGAAATATTCTTTAGTGTAGGCATCCCATGTATGGGTCGGCGACTCCCACAAGCTGGCTAACTCCTCTCTCAACAGCCCGATATACAGATGCATATCGATATCTGGTTGTTTCGGCCCCTGAATAAGAATGATCATGTGTATGTACATTTTCTTCGTGCACAACCATGGGGGGAGGTTGTACGGCCATAAAAACACGGGCTAGGTGCTATGCGTGTTACTCTAGTTTCCAAAACGATTGGGTCCATCGGTGCTCATACCCAGCCTGACATTCCTTGAATCGCCCCCGAACTCTTCGAACTCGATGTCTAATGCATTCCACTGGCTAGTGTTTGAAGGGTGTGTCAGGATCTTCCCCTTCTTAGGATCATCTTCATGTTTCTCCCTTTCCGCATGCCAGTGCATGAGCTTTGCTTCCGTAGGATCTACGAAATATTGCTGCGGATGGGGGTGGGGGTGATATGAAAGTACCATACGACTTTTTGAGGAACTTTCTTATTCCCTCCCTTGTACCATCCTTGGCCGCACACCAGACATGTGGTTCTATCCGCGTACACATTTCGATAAAGTGTGCAATCATTTATGCATGTGTGGTATTTAATGTGTGGTAGGTCGAGAGGGCACACAATTTTCTTCGCCTCCTCGATACTTCTTCGCAATGTGTTCCCCTTAGGAAGTCGGTCGTGCTAGTATTCCATGTTTACGTTGAAGCTCACATCGGTCCATTTGTGTCTGGCCTTCATCTCCAGAGCCATGAGCAGTACACTCAAACATGTACCCTCGGGGCGACACCCAGGATATAATGGAGTCATCCCGTCTATCTCCATTTGGGATAGCTTGGCTTTCTCTCTGGCTGCAACTTTGGCGTTGCTCGTCTCCTTGAGGAGCAGTTCTTGAACATGAGGGTCCTGCAAGGCCGAAGTTAGCAATGTTTGTGTGTTCGCGTCTTCTCCTTCTTCATGATGATCATGCCCGTTGGCATCTCCTTCTTCATCATGATCATGCCCTTCGCCATCTCCTTCTTCATGATGATCATGCTGATCATGCCCGCCGGCATCTCCTTCGTCATGATGATCATGCCTAGTAGACTCTTCATCTTCTCGCTCGCCCACGTCTCCGTGACCAACAAGTCCTGCCGGCGCCTCATTGAGGTCGCGCGTGAAACCGCTCCTGAGCAGGTGACACTCTAATTGTCCAGAATTAGGGTCGATCTAGCACTGAAGTTTGCATGTTCAACATGGACATCTTATCATGGTCTTGTTGTTCAGAATCATGTCTTCCTTCGCGTCTTTCTTGTACCTAGAAATTTGACCTTCGCTCATCGTGACGACCATGGTTGCCTGAGCGATCACAATAGGGAGCAGGTTAGAACCACACCATATGCACACACACATCCATGAATGCTAGACGGAAAAATGCGGCATGACCTTTCCTAAAATTAGGACATATGGTAGTTCAAAAATTTGCCAAAATGGAAATGAATCAACATTTCGGCAAACACCCATGCACCACACCATCCGGGACAACATCAAGCAAGCAACAAAAAACTTCCTCCCAATGCAAACATTCATGCACCACACAAGCATCATCTCGCCATGCATCACACACACCGCCCGCGCGACAAGCTTCACCTACATGTTCATGGCCAAGTACTCACCTAGTAGACTCAATAATAGCGACACGAGACCGCGCGATGAGAGAGGTAGGACAAATAGGTCTACAAGTTGGTGGAGAGGAAATTCGTAAACAAATAGAGATGTGAGAGAGAAAAGTAAGGAACTTTTAGATAGACAAGTAGGAGGGAGGCTTACACTTACCATTCTATGGACTAAAGTAGGTTTAGTTACAAGAAAATGGAGAAACTATTCGCAAAATGGGGTAGGAGGGAGGAGGAAGACGAGCTGGGAGGAGGTAGAAAGGAAGATGAGATGTGAAATGGGTGGTGGTGGATAGAGGGGGTGAGCTTACCACCTTTTTGCACATGGATCTAGACACCTTGTTCTGTGGCGCATATAGATGTTATGCGCCATAGATGTTCAAACTTGTGTGGCGCATATTGCAATATGCGCCACAGAACAAGGTGGTTCACTTTAAAGTGGTGGGACCCAGGTCAACTTTCTGTGGTGCATGTGTGGATATGCGCCACAGAAACCAAACATTTATGTGGCGCATATTCACCTATGCGTCATAGAAAGTGGGTCAAAAAGATTCAGTGGTGGGGCCCGCCTCCACTTTAGGTGGCCCATAAGGGAATATGCACCACAGATCTTTTCACTTATGTGGCGCATATGCAGTTATGCGCCTAAGAAAGTCGATCGCCCCACCCCGGTTGGCGGGTCCCACAATACTTCTGTGGTGCATGGATACTGAAATGCGCCATAGAGTTATTTAGTTTCTATGGTTCATTTTCCATAGTGCTTCACTCATACTTATTTGTGGCACCTGGTTTTACATATGCGCCACAAAATATCTTGTCTACCTATAGTTGTTTTCCTAATAGTGTATGTGTTCTTTTCCTAAACCACATGGATCCACTAGTGACATTGCATGTGTATTCTTTTCCTAAACCAACTTGGATCCACTAGTGACTTTGCATGTATGTTCTTTTCCTAAACCACATGGATCCACTGGTGACATTTGGATGTGTGTTCTTTTCCAAAACCACATTGATCCACTAGTGTCATTGCATGTGTGTTCTTTTCTTAGACAACATTGACCCACTGGTGACACTGCATGTGTGTTCTTTTCCTAAACCACATTGATCCACTAGAGTCATTACATGTGTGTTCTTTTCCTAAACCACATGATCCACTTGCGACATTTGCACGTGTGTTCTTTTACTAAAACACATTGATCCACTAGAGACATTGCATTTGTGTTCATTTCCTAAACCATATGGATCCACAGTGACATTGCATGTGTTTTCTTTTTCTAAACCACATGGATCCACTAGAGCCATTTGCATGTGTTTTTTCCTAAACCACATTGTTCCACTAGTGAGATTTGCATGTGTGTTCTATTCCTAAACCACATTGATCCACTGGTGACATTTGCATGTGTGTTCTTTTCCTAAACCACATGGATCCATTGGAGTCGTTGCACGTGTGTTCTTTTCCTAAACAACATTTATCCACTAGTGTCATTGCATGTGTGTTATTTTCCTAAACAACATGGATCCACTGGTAACATTGCATGTGTGTTCTTTTTCTGAACCACATGGATCCACTAGTGACATTGCATGTGTGTTGTTTTCCTAAACAACATGGATCACCTAGAGTCATTGCATGTGTGTTCTTTTCCTAAACCACATTGATCCACTAGTGTCATTGCATGTGTCTTTGTATCCTAAACCACATTGATCCACTGGTGACATTTGCATGTGTATTCTTTTCCTAAACCACATTAATCCACTGCTATCATTGCACGTGTGTTCTTTTCCTGAACCACATTGTTCCACTAGTGACATTGCATGTGTGTTCTTTTCCTAAACAACTTGGATCCACTAGTGACATTGCATGTGTATTCTTTTGCTAAACAACTTGGATCCACTAGTGACTATGCATGTATGTTCTTTTCCTAAACCACATGGATCCACTGGTGACATTTGGATGTGTGTTCTTTTCCAAAACCACATTGATCCACTGGTGTCATTGCATGTGTGTTCTTTTCTTAGACAACATTGACCCACTGGTGACACTGCATGTGTGTTCTTTTCCTAAACCACATTGATCCACTAGAGTCATTACATGTGTGTTCTTTTCCTAAACCACATGATCCACTAGTGACATTTGCATGTGTTTTCTTTTCCTAAAACACATTGATCCACTAGAGACATTGCATTTGTGTTCATTTCCTAAACCACATGGATCCACAGTGACATTGCATGTGTTTTCTTTTTCTAAACCACATGGATCCACTAGAACCATTTGTACGTGTTTTTTCCTAAACCACATTGTTCCACTGGTGACATTTGCATGTGTGTTCTTTTCCTAAACCACATTGATCCACTTGTGACATTTGCATGTGTGTTCTTTTCCTAAACCACATGGATCCATTGGAGTCGTTGCATGTGTGTTCTTTTCCTAAACCACATTTATCCACTGGTGTCATTGCATGTGTGTTCTTTTCCTAAACAACATGGATCCACTGGTAACATTGCATGTGTGTTCTTTTTCTGAACCACATGGATCCACTAGTGACAGTGCATGTGTGTTCTTTTCCTAAATAACATGGATCACCTGGAGTCATTGCATGTGTGTTCTTTTCCTGAACCACATTGATCCACTTGTGTCATTGCATGTGTCTTCGTTTCCTAAACCACATTGATCCACTAGTAACATTAGCATGTGTGTTCTTTTCCTAAACCAAATTAATCCACTGCTATCGTTGCACGCCTGTTCTTCTCCTGAACCACATTGTTCCACTAGTGACATTGCATGTGTGTTCTTTTCCTAAACCACATGGATCCACTTGTGTCATTGCATGTGTGTTATTTTCCTAAACCACATTGATCCACTAGTGTCATTGCATGTGTGTTCTTTTCCTAAACCACATTTATCCACTAGTGACATTTGCATGTGTGTTCTTATCCTAAACTATATGGATCCACTAGTGACATTTTTATGTGTGTTCTTTTCCTTAAACACATGGATCCACTAGTGACATTTGCACGTGTGTTCATTTCCTGAACCACATTGATCCACTAGTGACATTTGCATGTGTGTTCTTTTCCTAAGCCACATGGATCCACTCATCACATTTGCATGTGTGTCCTTTTTCCTAAACCACATTGATCCGCTGGTGACATTTGCATGTGTGTTCTTTTGCTAAACCACATTGATCCACTAGTGTCATTTGCATGTGTGTTGTTTTCTTAAATCACATCGATCCACTAGTGTCATTGCATGTGTGCTCTTTTCCTTAACCACATTGATCCGCTAGTGACATTGCATGTGTGTTCTTTTCCTAGACCACATTGATCCACTAGAGTCATTACATGTGTTTTCTTTTCCTAAACCACATGATCCACTTGCGACATTTGCATGTGTGTTCTTTTACTAAAACACATTGATCCACTAGAGACATTGCATTTGTGTTCATTTCCTAAACCATATGGATCCACAGTAACATTGCATGTGTTTTCTTTTTCTAAACCACATGGATCCACTAGAGCCATTTGCATGTGTTTTTTCCTAAACCACATTGTTCCACTAGTGAGATTTGCATGTGTGTTCTATTCCTAAACCACATTGATCCACTGGTGACATTTGCATGTGTGTTCTTTTCCTAAACCACATGGATCTAGACACCTTGTTCTGTGGCGCATATAGATGTTATGCGCCGTAGATGTTCAAACTTGTGTGGCGCATATTGCAATATGCGCCACAGAACAAGGTGGTTCACTTTAAAGTGGTGGGACCCAGGTCAACTTTCTGTGGTGCATGTGTGGATATGCGCCACAGAAACCAAACATTTATGTGGCGCATATTCACCTATGCGTCATAGAAAGTGGGTCAAAAAGATTCAGTGGTGGGGCCCGCCTCCACTTTAGGTGGCCCATAAGGGAATATGCACCACAGATCTTTTCACTTATGTGGCGCATATGCAGTTATGCGCCTAAGAATGTGGATCGCCCCACCCCGGTTGGCGGGTCCCACAATACTTCTGTGGTGCATGGATACTGAAATGCGCCATAGAGTTATTTAGTTTCTAAACCACATGGATCCACTAGTGACATTGCATGTGTATTCTTTTCCTAAACCAACTTGGATCCACTAGTGACTTTGCATGTATGTTCTTTTCCTAAACCACATGGATCCACTGGTGACATTTGGATGTGTGTTCTTTTCCAAAACCACATTGATCCACTAGTGTCATTGCATGTGTGTTCTTTTCTTAGACAACATTGACCCACTGGTGACACTGCATGTGTGTTCTTTTCCTAAACCACATTGATCCACTAGAGTCATTACATGTGTGTTCTTTTCCTGAACCACATGATCCACTTGCGACATTTCCACGTGTGTTCTTTTACTAAAACACATTGATCCACTAGAGACATTGCATGTGTTTTCTTTTTCTAAACCACATGGATCCACTAGAGCCATTTGCATGTGTTTTTTCCTAAACCACATTGTTCCACTAGTGAGATTTGCATGTGTGTTCTATTCCTAAACCACATTGATCCACTGGTGACATTTGCATGTGTGTTCTTTTCCTAAACCACATGGATCCATTGGAGTCGTTGCACGTGTGTTCTTTTCCTAAACCACATTTATCCACTAGTGTCATTGCATGTGTGTTATTTTCCTAAACAACATGGATCCACTGGTAACATTGCATGTGTGTTCTTGTTCTGAACCACATGGATCGACTAGTGACATTGCATCTGTGTTCTTTTCCTAAACAACATGGATCACCTGGAGTCATTGCATGTGTGTTCTTTTCCTAAACCACATTGATCCACTAGTGTCATTGCATGTGTCTTTGTATCCTAAACCACATTGATCCACTGGTGACATTTGCATGTGTATTCTTTTCCTAAACCACATTAATCCACTGCTATCATTGCACGTGTGTTCTTTTCCTGAACCACATAGTTCCACTAGTGACATTGCATGTGTGTTCTTTTCCTAAACATCTTGGACCCACTAGTGACATTGCATGTGTATTCTTTTGCTAAACAACTTGGATCCACTAGTGACATTGCATGTATGTTCTTTTCCCAAACCACATGGATCCACTGGTGACATTTGGATGTGTGTTCTTTTCCAAAACCACATTGATCCACTGGTGTCATTGCATGTGTGTTCATTTCTTAGACAACATTGACCCACTGGTGACACTGCATGTGTGTTCTTTTCCTAAACCACATTGATCCACTAGAGTCATTACATGTGTGTTCTTTTCCTAAACCACATGATCCACTAGTGACATTTGCATGTGTTTTCTTTTCCAAAAACACATTGATCCACTAGAGACATTGCATTTGTGTTCATTTCCTAAACCACATGGATCCATAGTGACATTGCATGTGTTTTCTTTTTCTAAACCACATGGATCCACTAGAGCCATTTGCATGTGTTTTTCCTAAACCACATTGATCCACTGGTGACATTTGCATGTGTGTTCTTTTCCTAAACCACAGTGATCCACTTGTGACATTTGCATGTGTGTTCTTTTCCTAAACCACATGGATCCATTGGAGTCGTTACATGTGTGTTCTTTTCCTAAACAACATTTATCCACTGGTGTCATTGCATGTGTGTTCTTTTTTTGAACCACATGGATCCACTAGTAACAGTGCATGTGTGTTCTTTTTTTGAACCACATGGATCACCTAGAGTCATTGCATGTGTGTTCTTTTCCTGAACCACATTGATCCACTTGTGTCATTGCATGTGTCTTTGTTTCCTAAACCACATTGATCCACTTGTGTCATTGCATGTGTGTTCTTTTCCTAAACCACATTAATCCACTGCTATCATTGCACGCCTGTTCTTTTCCTGAACCACATTGTTCCACTAGTGACATTGCATGTGTGTTCTTTTCCTAATCCACTGCTATCATTGCACGCCTGTTCTTTTCCTGAACCACATTGTTCCACTAGTGACATTGCATGTGTGTTCTTTTCCTAAACCACATGGATCCACTTGTGTCATTGCATGTGTGTTATTTTCCTAAACCACATTGATCCACTAGTGACATTGCATGTGTGTTCTTTTCCTAAACCACATTTATCCACTAGTGACATTTGCATGTGTGTTCTTATCCTAAACTATATGGATCCACTAGTGACATTTTTATGTGTGTTCTTTTCCTGAAACACATGGATCCACTAGTGACATTTGCACGAGTGTTCATTTCCTGAACCACATTGATCCACTCATAACAGTTGCATGTGTATCCTTTTCCTAAGCCACATGGATCCACTAGTGACATTTGCATGTGTGCCCTTTTTCCTAAACCACATTGATCCACTGGTGACATTTGCATGTGTGTTCTTTTGCTAAACCACATTGATCCAGTAGTGTCATTTGCATGTGTGTTCTTTTCTTAAATCACATTGATCCACTAGTGTCATTACATGTGTGCACTTTTCCTGAACCACATTGATCCGCTAGTGACATTGCATGTGTGTTCTTTTCCTAGACGACATGGATCCACTAGAGTCATCGCACGTGTGTTATTTTCCTAAAACATATTAATCCACCGGTGTCATTGCATGTGTGTTTTTTCCTAAACAACATGGATCCACTAGTGACTTTGCATGTATGTTCTTTTCCTAAACCACATGGATCCACTGGTGACATTTGGATGTGTGTTCTTTTCCTAAACAACATGGATCACCTGGAGTCATTGCATGTGTGTTCTTTTCATGAACCACATTGATCCACTAGTGTCATTACATGTGTCTTCGTTTCCTAAACCACATTGATCCACTAGTGACATTTGCATGTGTGTTCTTTTCCTAAACCACATTAATCCACTGCTATCATTGCACGTGTGTTCTTTTCCTGAACCACATTGTTCCACTAGTGACATTGCATGTGTGTTCTTTTCCTAAACCACATGGATCCACTTGTGTCATTGCATGTGTTTTATTTTCCTAAACCACATTCATCCACTAGTGTCATTGCATGTGTGTTCTTTTCCTAAACCACATTAATCCACTAGTGACATTTGCATGTGTGTTCTTATCCTAAACTATATGGATCCACTAGTGACATTTTTATGTGTGTTCTTTTCCTAAAACACATGGATCCACTAGTGATATTTGCACGTGTGTTCATTTCCTGAACCACATTGATCCACTAGTGAAATTTGCATGTGTGTTCTTTTCCTAAGTCACATGGATCCACTCATCACATTTGCATGTGTGTTCTTTTTCCAAAACCACATTGATCCACTGGTGACATTTGCATGTGTGTTCTTTTGCTAAACCACATTGATCCACTAGTGTCATTTGCATGTGTGTTCTTTTCTTAAATCACATCGATCCACCAGTGTCATTGCATGTGTGCTCTTTTCCTGAACCACATTGATCCGCTGGTGACATTGCATGTGTGTTCTTTTCCTAGACCACATGGATCCACTAGAGTCATCGCATGTGTGTTCTTTTCCTAAAACATATTAATCCACTTGTGTCATTGCATGTGTGTTCTTTTCCTAAACCACATGGATCCACTGGTGACATTGCATGTGTGTTCTTTTCCTGAACCACATGGATCCACTAGTGGCATTTGCATGTGTGTTGTTTTCCAAAATCATATTGATCCACTGGTGTCATTATATGTGTGTTCTTTTCCTAAACCACATTCATCCACTTGTGACACTGCATGTGTGTTCTTTTCATAAACCACATTGATCCACTGGAGTCATTACATGTCTGTTCTTTTCCTAAACCACATGGATCCACTTGTGACATTTGCATGTGTTTTGTTTTCCTAAAACACATTGATCCACTAGAGACACTGCATGTGTGTTCTTTTCCTAAACCACCTGGATCCACTCGTGACATTGCATGTGTGTTCTTTTCCTGAACCACATGGATACAATGGACTCATTGCATGTGTGTTCTTTTCCTGAACCACATTGATCCACTTGTGTCAATCCATGTGTGTTATTTTCCTAAACCACATGGATCCACTTATGACATTGCATGTATATTCCTTTCCTGAACCAATGGATCCACTTGTGACTTTGCATGTTTGTTCTTTTCCTAAACTACATGGATCTACTAGTGACATTTGGATGTGTGTTCTTTTCGAAAACCACGTTGATCCACTGGTGTCATTGCATGTGTGTTCTTTTCTTAAACCACATTGACCCACTAGTGACATTGCATGTGTGTTCTTTTACTAAACCACATTGATACACTTCAGTTATTACATGTGTTTTCTTTTCCTAAACCACATGATCCACTTGTGACATTTCATGTGTTTTCTTTTCCTAAAACACATTGATCCACTAGATACATTGCAATTGTGTTCTTTTCCTAAACAACATGGATCCAATGGAGTCATTGCATGTGTGTTCTTTTTCTAAACCACATTGATCCACTGGAGCCATTTGCATGTGTGTTCTTTTCCTAAACCACATTGATCCACTGGTGACATTTGCATGTGTGTTCTTGTCCTAAACCACATTGATCCACTAGTGACATTTGCAGGCGTGTTCCTTTCCTAAACCACATGGATCCACTTGAATCATTGCATGTGTGTTCTTTTCCTAAACCACATTGATCCACTAGTGACATTTTCATGTGTGTTCTTTTCCTAAACCACATTTGCGTTTGTGTTCTTCCCCTAAACCATATTAATCCACTAGTGTCATTGCATGTGTGTTGTTTTTCTGGACTACATTGATCCACTAGTGACATTACATGTGTGTTCTTTTCTTAAACCACATGGATCCACTTGTGTCATTGCATGTGTGTTATTTTCCTAAACCACATTGATCCACTAGTGTCATTGCATGTGTGTTATTTGCCTAAACCACATTGATCCACTACTGACCTTTGGATGTTTGTTCTTATCCTAAACCACATGGGTCCACTAGTGACATTTTTATGTGTGTTCTTTTCCTAAACCACATGGATCCAGTGGCGACATTTGCATGTTTGTTCATTTCCTGAACCACATTTTTCCAATGGTAGCATTTGCATGTGTGTTCTTTTCCTAAACTACATGGATCCACTCGTGACATTTGCACGTGCTTCTTTTCCTATACCACATTGATCCACTAGTGACATTTGCATGTGTGTTGTTTTCCTAAACCACATTGATCCACTAGTGTCATTTGCATCTGTGTTATTTTCCTAAACCACATCTATCCAAAGGTGTCATTGCGTGTGTGTGATACGTCCAAAACGTATCTACTTTCTCGAACACTTTTGCTATTGTTTCTCCTCTAAACTTATGTGATTTGGATGCAAGTAACACGGACTGGCGTTGTTTTCATCAGAATTTCCTTGGTGTCTACTTTTTGTGCAGAAAATCAACTATCAGGAAAAATCCCAGAAAATATGCCAAAAATCCTATTTCACCAGAAGACTCCCGGAGCCAGAATACGAGACGGAGGGGGGCTAGGCCCAGGCCACACCATCTGGCCGTGCGGGCTAGGCCTGGCCGCACCATGGGTGGTCTGGCCGCCCCAGACACCCCCCGGTCTCGACCTAAAAACTCAGGGCGGTTCGACGTTTTTCTAGAAGGAGTTCCGCTCTCCCGCCACCACCAGATTCCATGAAACAGCACCAGAAACTCCATTCTAGCGCCCTGCCGGGACGAGGATTTGGAGGAGATCATCACCATCATCATCACCATCACTTCTCCATCGACCATCCATGTTTCCCCCATCTATGAGTGAGTAATCCCCTTCTGTAGGCTATGAGGATGGCATGGAATGGATGAGATCGTTCATGTAATGGTATCGACAAGAATTAATTGCCAGTAGTTCCCTTGAGGCCCCGCAGCAAACGGGCTGACAGGACAAAAGATGTTCTGCAAGTTCTCATTGCGAGCACGTATGACTATATATGGAACACATACCTAGGATTATCTAGTACTTGGATGCTTTATCTTATTTATCTGCAATTGCCCTATGTTCTGATTGCTATGTGAATTGTCTTGTCTATGCAACACCCGTCCATCCATCCCTATTCCTACCGCACTCAAATCCTACTGTTTACTGCTATTGTTACTAATGTCTTTACTTTACTATTGCTTTTACTTTACTATTCCTACTACAAAACTATTGCTACTGATAAACTGTTGTGAGCAAGATTGTTTCCAAGTGCAGCTGAATTGACAACTCAGTTGTTAAGGCTTATAAATATTCTTTCGCTCCCCTTGTGTCGAATCAATAAATTGGGTCTCACTTCCCTGGAAAATACTGCGATACACCCCCTATACTTGTGGGTCATCAAGACTATTTTCTGGCGCCGTTGTCGGGGAGCATATCTTTATTTATTAAGTTCACTTGGTGTGGGGCCCCCGGATTAATCCTTCGAGAATCCATGTTATGCATACAACCACGATCCCATGATCAGTTAGTTGTGGCACATAACCGACAAGTATCAAAGTAAACATCCAATACATGTCATACCTTATTTGCCATTATGGCTACATCGATCAATCATCAGCGGAACTTCATTAAGCATAGAGCCCGAGCCATGCCTTATCCTACATGCAACTGACTGGGAGAACGTCCTAGCTCGCTTAGTCATCTACGTCACCTTCTTC
This sequence comes from Avena insularis, assembly GCA_023614405.1. Lineage (NCBI taxonomy): Eukaryota > Viridiplantae > Streptophyta > Magnoliopsida > Poales > Poaceae > Avena > Avena insularis. The sequence goes on along the minus strand of JAJUPC010000209.1, from coordinate 471,777 downwards.
TTGATATCTGACCAAGTTAATAGCCAGGGACAATGCCAGTGAGTACTTTGAATGTACTCGCAAACCACCCTAAGATTACAGTAATAGCAAGAGGATATGCAGTATGGCTGTGGTAGTAGGAGGGCTCCAAGAGAGGTTATTTTGTCAATTAGTTTCTCTTCTAGATATAGCATCTACATATCTTTGTTGAAAACCTTTGTAAACATTTTGGAAACCTTTTTGAAAAGTTTTGGAAAACATCAGGACTGGGTCACCCATTTGTTCCCGTCTTCAGGTCGTCCCACGACCAAACTCCTTTCTCCTCCTTCCGACCATCCCATGGTCGAAACCTTTCTCCTTTACGACCATCCCATGGTCAAAACATTTCCAAAGCCATTTCTTTTCCGAAAACCTTTTTGAAAACAAAACCAGCACCGCTCTACAGTAACCTTCCCAACCGTCCATGACCGCGGACACGGCCGAATAGATTTACACTCTGCAGAAGTTGTACACTTTACCCACACCATCCGGGTACACTACCCTGATCTACCCCGATCGGGGGTCGTGTAACCGATCAAGACTCTCCGGATGCCACTCCAATACAAGTGCCTACCCTATGAGTGTTGTTCCCCTCAACACCGGGACGTCGGATACGGAGGACCAACTAGAGCGCATTTTGCACTTCCCAAGTGTGCGCTTTCAATGAGGGGCTCATAGTAACGCGTGGAGGTCCGTAAACCTTTCGTTCCTTCTCCAGGTCGATGTCTCACATGGACCCTTATGTGAGAAGGCCCACCCTCCCGGGATTTTTCCCCTGTAGTTGTTGCGAGGCAGCTTATACCAGAATAGACAAACATCAAATCTAGCCCTGTCCCATTCCAAAGTAATGTGGTTTCACAGGGTTAATTGTTCTAGCAAAACTGCAAAGAACCGGGTGCGTTTTTGTGAGGTAAGGAGTATCATATGGCATACACTCACATGCACAAGCACAAACAAACAACAAGCAAACACTGCAACAATGAACAAGAAAAAGTTTTTGTTCCCCCTGATTTTTGCATTCTAGACAACTAATCAAGCTTGCAGAAATTGGGATGTTACAGACCTTTACCCCTTAAAAGAATCTCGTCCCGAGATTCAGGAGAGTAGGGTTAGGGGATTTTGAGTCAGGTTGATACTAGGTGTCTTACGCGTACTATCTTACGGACTCCATCTTTGAAATTGACTACTCTGTCGATGAAGTTGGGTTTCGGTCTTCCGAGATGCATGAAGAGTTGAGCAGAGTCCGGCCTTGAATTCAGGGAATGATCTTATATTCCTTCGGGGCTCGATATCTCGAGGGCTTAGACTAGGCGGACTATTGGGATTCTAAACTTCAAGGAGTACTCGTCTAAGGATAGAATTCTACACCTGGGTGTACCTATCTCTAGGGATTCACAGCTTTTCCTTATGGTCGTAGCGTAGCCTGGTTGCCGGCTTTACGGTCGCGACTCCTGAGTTTGCTTCTGGTGAAAGGTTACCCTGGTTTTGGTGGGAAAGACACAGTCTTTCCCCCTTAGGATTAGACTAGGTTAGCTCGGGGATAACATGTCCTTCCTTCTTGAAGTCATTGGATGAAGTTTGGAAGACTGTCGTCCATCCTTCTCCTGGAGTCGAGGTCTACAGAAGGTGTCAGTGAAGCTATGGCCTACGGGGCGTATATACTACTATTATTCATACTTAGCCTGGTGGAGTCATTGGAGTCTCACGTCCTCAAAGCATTGAGGACCTAGGGGTTAGCGGTTCGGCGGTCCTTCGGGTGGGTCTTCAGCTGACGTAGCGGAGGGACTTTGTAGAATCTTCAGTTAGTTTCTCATCGGATAACTCACGGGTTGTTTCTTGGAGAGAAGACTTCGGATCCGGGAATATTTTATGAGGTATCTTCTGGTAGACAGTCTTCTGGAGATTGAGTGGAAAGACGCGGTCTTTCCACCTTAGAGCTTCACTAAGGTTCATCAATAAGGGTGCGGATCTTCTGTCTTGGAGTGCTGACCGATGTTAGTGGAAGGATATATCTTACCTGAATATTGAGCTGAGGTCTTCGAGCGATGCCCTACTTTGTCAACCTTAGCGGGGTGGTTTCCTAACGTAGCCTTTAAGGGGTTAGCTCAAGGTAGATTAGCGGTTTACGACTCTTCTTGCTAGTAGTTAGTCAGGGTTGAAGCAGTCAACGTCGGGTAAGTGGTCTTCATTGGCATTTGTTGTGTTGCTTCTACTTGATGGCGGAGTGGACTCGTTATCTTCACGCTTCCTTAGCATTTGACTTCAGGGGTGGTTCTGACCTTCTAGGGAGGATCATTCCGTTCATTTGGATTAGTTAGTCTCCTGAGGTGGTTAGAAGCTCTAATACACCAAAGGTTAGTGTGGTTAGGTCTTCACTTCTTGTCTTGGTTGACTTATCGGGTGGTTTCGTGTGGATATTGAGGATCCTTCGGTGATTGACTTCCGGCTTCAACGGGATTCTTGCTATAGTAGACTGAGGAACAAGGGAGTGTGGTGTTATTGACGGGTCTTGCAGGGAGAGTTTGATGAGATATGCTGTCCTGGTGAGGTGAGGTCTTCAAGTTGTTTCTGTCTTGACGATGTCGAACTCCTGGTTCTTGCGATGCTTTTCCACTCATATACTCTCGAGGTTAGTCTGGGTCTCATTACCGACATCTAACACAAGAATTTCTTGAGTTACTAGGTGGGTTATCGCTTCTTGAGTCTCATTTTTAAGGAGGTCAAAGGAAACCAGAGCGTATAAACAAGGTGAACAGAGCGAGGGGATCGCCATGTCCTCGGCAAACATCACACATCAAGCAACACAGGATGCACTTAGGCAAGCAAGCACGGTCAATGCCAGGGACCAAGGAGTTAACTACTAACGATGTAGGGGAATCCTATTCTTAGGACTATTGTCCCTAGATATCGTCTTTCTTCAGGTCAGGGTCACTATCTTGCAGATGAAGCCTTCGTCGTATCTTGGATGCTTCTTGATAGTGCAACACTTGATGTCTTATGGGGATTCCGCTGGTAGAGCAATATTGTAGTCTCCTTGTGTTTGCTGGTAGTTGCTTGTCTTCATCTTGTTCTCATTGCCTTTACCGGGTTCTAGATCATAGTTATTTAAAATTCGTAGGTTTGAAGTTTGGACGAGAGTTAGAGGAAACCATTTTCTAAGCATTTACTTAGAGTAAGAGAAGAAGTAGAACTTTTTGAAACTCATCGGGAAACTAGTTTTAGAAAGCTGGGTTTCCAAAATAAGGTTCCTGTCTAGCGACCATCCTAACTAAGGTTCCCCAATAGTCAGGATGGATCTGATACCAAGTCTGTGGGGCCCCCGAATTAATCCTCCGAGAATCCCTATTATGCATACAACCACGATCCTATGATCAGTTAGTCGTGGCACATAACCAACAAATATCAAAGTAAACATCCAATACATAATGAATACATGTCATAACTTATTTGGCATTATGGCTACATCGATCAATCATCAACGGAACTCATTAAGCGTAGAGCCCGAGCCATGCCTTAACCTACAGGCAACTGACTAGGAGAACGTCCTAGCTCGCTTAGTCGTCAACGTCACCTTCTTCTTGATATCTGACCAAGTTAATAGCCAGGGAAAATGCCAGTGAGTAGTTTGAATGTAGCCAAGGTGTAGCAAGCATTTGCAACCTTGGGAATTGGGAATACAACTTGAATTAGATGGAAAAACAAGGAATTGAGGATCTAGGGTGATGTTATTTTCATACCATCAGAACATGGTTGTATCTTGGACCTCAGAGATCCCATTGGAACATGGGGTAGATTGTTAGTTAGACAAATTCATGCACATCAACATTGTTTAGGGGTTTAAGCTTGATATTGCTTGAGTTCACCAAGATGTTCTTTCAAACTTTGAATAAAATAAGCTTGCCAAAGCAGATTATCAACTAGCCTTCAAAACCTTGTGGGTTTATGAGGCACCAAGATCCACTTGGAACAAGTTAAGTAGACATTGATAGACCTATATGAGTAGAACACAACCATGCAAAGACTTGGTCCATAGAAGGTTCGATGATAGTGTGAGCTTCTGTCAAAGTAGGCATGATGACTAGATTTGTAGGAAAAGTTATTTTCTTGCCTGCAAAACCATCAAGAACAAGTAGGTTGGAGGATGATCTATCCAAGGGAAAGAGTGGGCCTTGGTAGTCCTTAGGATGGTTAACAATATGGTTCAGATGCATTTTAAAAAATGTACAAGGATTGAGAAAGGGAGGCATTCGAAAAAGGTGATCTACGGTTTTTGACTAGAATGTGGGTGGTGATGATTTTGATGGGTTTCAAGGTTCCAAAGCATCATCAAGTGGATGATGTTGAGGTGTAGATTGAGTAGAAAGGATCCTTGCTTGATATTGGTCTTCATTGACATGGAAACTTCTAGAAGGGATATATTCATAATTGAGCTGGTTAAGGGTTTTAGATGATCACCTAGTATCTAGAGATTAGATCTTGCTTTGTGTTCTTGCTTAGGGTGTAGTGATTTGGAAACCTCTTGATCCTAGTGATGAGCTCCTATAGTATCTCATACTATCTCCTAAGAAGACAAATCAAGCAGCAGATCAAGGCAATTCATCTTATAAAATAAGCAGATCTACTACTAGGGTTACCATCAAGCTTAGCTTGAGGTAAGGTTGAGGCATTTTGAAGAGGATGGATTTTGAAGAGATGAGAGTCCTTGGTATCTCTACCAAGAGTATAATTCAAAAGTTACAAAGAGGTTTTGGAGATCCTAGAGGTAAGAGTAGTTGAAGGTTGTATCTTGAAAACATAAGGAGTTTATAGCTCTTCATAGTTTTGCCAATGGAAGCTACTAAACTAGTTTTGGTTACCCCAAGCATCTTGGCTCATGTTTTGAAATGCCAGAACATTTTAGAATATGTAAAATGAGCCAGGATAGTTTGGTTAGATAGCTTGTCAACTGATGGTGAGGTAAGGAGTATCATATGGCATACACTCACATGCACAAGCAGAAACAAACAACAAGCAAACACTGCACCAATGAACAAGAAAAAGCAGACACGGCTATTTGAATAGATTTACACTCTGTAGAGGTTGTACACTTTACCCACACCATCCGGGTACACTACCCTTATCTACACCGATCAAGGGTCGTGTAACCGATCAAGACTCTCCGGATGCCCACTCCAATGCAAGTGCCTACCCTATGAGTGTTGTTCCCCTCAACACCGGGACGTCGGGTACTGAGGACCAACCGGAGCGCATTTTGCACTTCCCAAGTGTGTGCTTTCAATGAGGGGCTCATAGTAACGCGTGGAGGTCCGTAAACCCTTCGTTCCTTCTCTAGGTCAATGTCTCACATGGACCCTTATGTGATCTAGACAAACATCAAATCCAGCCCTATTGTAACATCCCAAAACTTTAATCCAAGCTTATCAAGATCCAAATCATCAAATTTAGGGTTAACAAAAACTTTTTCTATTTAAAGTATTTAAGCAAGCATATAAGAAAGGCCTTATTTTGAAATCTTGGTGAATGGTCACCATTGATTGATCCATTGGTTGTAAAATGTTTCTATGGTAAATTAAACATCATCTAAATCATTCCCAAGCAAATCCCAAAGACAATCAAATAAAAAACAATTAAAAATGAGGAATGGTCATTTTGGTCATTTTAATCCACTACACTACTTTGAGTGTTCCTAGCACTCATTTCCCAACAAAAATAATTCTGGATCTTTGCACCCCTTGCTAGTACACATAATGAGGTACCAAGGCCCACTTTGTGATCTGCTAAAAATATTCAAATACTTATTTTAAATGACAGTTTAAAATTGAATTCAATGCATATGCCTAGATCACCCCTATTTAAAAAACCATCCAATTGAACTCCATTTTCAAAACCCTTGCAACCAGAGACTACCTAGTACTAGTGGAGATCACTCAAGAATTTTGAACCCAAAATTCAAATTTTTGCTTCTTGCGGCCATTATGTCGAGCAGGTGGCAGGCACAAATCTTGCAAATCTTAAAACACTATAGTGAGCAGTAGTTTTGGTCACCATTTGGGCCTAACTTGGTCTCCTAGTTCCCCAAGCTAGAACCCCGGCCCTAACCCTCTCTCCCTCTCCACTGTCTGCTCCAGTAGCTTGCCGCCCGAAGCCTTGCCCTAGGTCGACCACGGACCGCTTGCCCCAGCCCGTCCCACGCTCTCCTTCGCTTGCTGGGAGATAGGGGCCATCACACTGCTTCGCCTCGACCAGCCCCCGACCAAAAACGAGCGGAAGACAAGCCTCCATTGCTCGCGCCCTTGCCGCTGTCCGCCATGCCGATCACACTGCAGCGCCACGCCCGCTAGAGCCACAGACCGCGCCTAGCTCTAGCTTTGCGTGTCAGCAGCCGCAGCAGGCCCAGCAACCGCCCAGACATCATCGTTCGCCGCCTCGCGACAAACAGACCGGAGGATCAACATCGAACACTACCGTCTGCGCGTAGTTCATCACACGCTCCTGACCAGTAGACACCTCGCCTTGCCACGCCTTTAAGCCTCAGAGGACCGTCGCGGAACAGAGCACCCAACGCCGCCCTTGCCCATGCTGAGAGAGCCCTGCATCATCGTCACTGATGACCTAACCATCGCCTGTTCTGTCCCTTCGTCGACCCTATATAAAGCGGCCACCCCAGCACCATTTCTCCCCACTCCCACACTCCTCACCTCTCACTGAATCTTACCCACCTCTCGCTGAAGCCGCTCGAGCTCTGTCTCGCTGGAATTGAAGCCGATGCCGCCGCAGTAAGAGGAGAAGGGCGTTGGCGATTTAGAGCACCCCAAGCTCCACCGCAACCGCGGCTTGCCTCACCATCGTCTACCAGCCTGCTTGCCCGCCTTGCCGACCTTGCTGGATCCCTGGTAAGCCCCCAATCGACCCCCACCGCCACGAATAGGTCACGTTCTCGTCGGAGTGATCCGTCGTCGACGATGACTCACCACCGTTGGATCGTCTTTAGATCGTGTGGCCTAGGATGCTAGATACCATTTCGGTTAGGTTATGCCGCTAACCGGTGGAGCCCGCCTGTCAGGTAGCCCACTGCGCGTGCTGTGCATAGCTGGGCCGGCCCAGTTAGTTCCCGCGCGTGTGAACCTTTCAAATTTAGTTTTTTCTATTTAGAGTTAATATAGTTTCTGTCTACTAGTTTAAAAATCAATTCTAGGAGTTTGACAACTCCAAATTGCATGATACCAATTTTGCCTGCAAGGTATTGAAATTATTTATTCAAGCCCGTTGGATTTAATTCAATTAGAGTCATAGATCTATCCTAGTAAAAATAACAAACAGAAGCATCTGCACCTTGCAACATTTTTATAAAATCAACCAAGTTAGCTTTTGAGTTGATTCCAACTCTCAAAAATCACATTTCATCATACCTATCTGAATATGTAGTAATATTAAGGTTTATATGCGGTGAATTTGGACTAGTACCAAAATAATGCTATATAGGCATTTATAGTCACTTTAAATCATTAAATGATGAACTTAAACCAAATTTATTATGATACAACCCTTAAATTACATTCCCACATGTTAGAATATGTGGTGATGACATGTGTCCACATGATCCCATATTTTAAGTGGTGAATATTAAATCTTAGTTAATTTTTCAATGAGTAGAAATTACTTTTCTAAAATAAAAAGGAGGAAACTATTGAATAAAACTTGTGATGCTTGTGATGATAATAGATCATAAATTGGGTGCCTTAGAGTACTAAGTAAAGTAGTTAAGTATTGTTTGGTGATTGTGTACTTCGTATGTATTTAGAGAAGATAGTATCGACCAAGCTTATGAGGAGGAGGAGTTCTACCAAGAAGAAGAAGAAAACTTCAGCCACTGCACCAACCAAGGCAAGCTATTATTGGCAAGCTAACCCTTGCTAAACTTACTTTAGAAAGCCACCATTAACAATGCAAGCTAATCCTTGAAATCTAGATAACCCAAGCAAAGATGCTTTAGGCCTGGTTTAATCATACCACTTGGACTAGTAGTTACCCCAAGTCTTACTTTCAAGCTTTACTTCCTTTACTTTACACAGAGTCCCTTACTTGTTTTGAAGGTAGCATAAAGAGTATAAAACTTGACCTATTTAGATAAGCTTTAGATGTCATTCTATGGCATGAGATTGAACCGATCATCTTTCCACCTTAGTGAACACTCTTAACTTAGTAGTTTAGAGTAGATCAAAACTTGAGTCACTTTAGATGGGAACACTTCGTCAAAATGAATTATGAAAACCTTGGAATGAGGAGTCATACTATTGAGATGTTTTGGACATGTGTTGAGAAACACAAATGGTTTATGATGATGAAAATGTTGAGGCACGAGCCTTAACCTTTTTATAAAACTGATGGTTGGATTCGGATGCGGTACCATTCCAAATTTACCGTACAACCACACTACCTGAATTGGGTAAGGCATAGGCAGAAGTTTATATGCATTAGTATTAGTTCCCTTGTGGGAGAGGTTTGAGCTGAGGCTACCTCTCAATGTTGTCCACCTATGCACTGCCCAAGATGACAGATGGTCATGGTTGGGAGGCCATGCTCATAGGAGAGGTGCTTATACTAGGGTGTGTAAAGGAAAGGTTATGTTTGATTATCTTCATACTAAGTATGATGATTCAGGGTTATCCCTGATAGATGTTTCGAATCTTGTGGTGAAAGTGTACCACTTCTGCAGAGTGTCAAACTATTCGACTAGCCACGTTCGCGGTTATGGACAGTTGGAATGGCCATACTGTTTCGTTGTTAGATGTTTTCAAAATAACTCATGAATGAATGATGAATCTTGACTTGACCACAACAGGGTTGTGTTTATGACACTAGCTTCCCACCATAAGTGATTCTAGAACTTTATTTTATCGTTCTTTGCTTCAGAACTCAGCTTAGGTTTCAAACTTAACTTTATAGTTAAACTTAGATTTAGCACTTTAACTTAGCACTATACTACTTGTTAGTGGTAGTTTGCGAGTACCTAAAGAGTACTCATGGCTTTTCTCCTTGGATATTCTCATGGCCAGACTATGAAGGAGACTATCAAGATGATGGCCAGCAGGACGACTATGATAACTAGGACTATCAGACTTTGTCAGCATTGCCTGTGCCCCTGAAGATGGATCGTACCGCTACGCTTATCTTTTATTTCCGCTGCTTGTTGTATTAAGACTGGATCATGAGATCCTTATTTGTGTAAGACCTTATGTATGGTTTGTAATGGATGATGTACTGTGATATCCAATCCGTTATGTCTCGCAAAAATGGTAATCCTGGGATTATGAGGTATGGCATAACGAGCATCTGGGATTAAAAATCCGGGTGTTGACAGGTTCGTATCATAGCCATCCTGACCATAGGAGACCCTAGTTAGAATCAACGTCCGAACCAAGAACTTAGTTTCAAAACCAAAAGTGAGTATTTACGAAAAACTATCTCCTCTCTTATCCTTGAGAAGTCATTCTTTCTCAAAAAATTCATGTTCCTCTAAATTCTTACATTACTACTTAAAATTTGACACACTTGATCACCTCACTAATTTCCTCATCCTTAATTCTTGTAGATGGAGACTCAGTTCAACAAGTTTTACCAGTTGGGAAACGGAGGTCAGCTGATCTTCGAGAGGGATCTGGATTCCTTATCGGAGTTATTGGGACGCTCGCATCCGGAGTTTCTTGGAGCTCAACTTCCAGGACCCCCAGGAGGAGACCTCGGGCTAGTCACATGGATCTTAGAGGAAGCATCGAAGCACCAACTTCTGGGAGAATCTAGTTCTCCGTGAGAGAGAACAACTGGCTAGATGGATTAGCCAGGGCAATGCATGACGCTCTCGCACGCCTATCTGCCCTCAGCGTCAACCAACTCCAGGGAACCCGTTTCGCTCACTATGCAAGACGTGACTTCATGGGAATGCCGATGGAGATGCCAAGTCACCTAGAGTTTAGGCGTCAAGGGGAGAATCTTGACTTCTGGCTGCACGATAGACAGCAGGAACTGGACAAAGCCAGGGAGTTAGCCAACCAGAACCGTGCCATTGCCGACTAGAAGGCCCAGACTTTCGCACTGCTCGTCCAAGATCATCAGTCTATTCGCCGCTAGCGTGCCAAGAAGGATCGCACCATTGCCCGTCTTTGCAAGAAGGTGGCCGACCTTGAGAAGACCGTCAAGGAGCAGGAAGCTCAGCTTGCAGCAAAGGAGGAAGAAGATGAGGGTGAAGACATCCAGGGAGACATGGATTCTTACCTTAGCAATGATGATGACTTTCTAGAGGAGGATGTTGTGGACTTTTACACTGACGATGAGGACTCCGACTTCATCGACGATGAGTAGATGCACTAGAGCATCGTCGTAGCATGAGATGTATCAGTCCCACTGTATCGTAGCTTGCAGAATGGTTTTTCAAACCATTTGTTTTACTTTGGTTGTTGTGGTGTGTGTTGTATCGTGTGCTTGTTTGCATGAATGAAATGAAGTTAGTTGCAAAACCTGAGTCTAACTCAAAGTTTTAGCTTTGAAACCAAAACCATGAACCTTAGAATTTCCCTCTTACCGCTTTATCTACCTCATTCTTCAGATGACTCGTGGAAACCAAGGAGGGAGCAGCTCGTCGCAAGACCCAATGCTGCAGATCTTGCAGAATCTCATCGCAGACCGTGAAGCAAGCAGGGCAGAACGTCAAGCCAACTTAGCAACACTGCAACAGATCGCCCAGATGGCTCTCAACAACAAAGGGCATGGTAATCAGGATCACCATGGATCCAACCTCAAAAAATTTCAGAATACCAATCCCCCAATCTTCAACCAATCTGAAAACCTGTTAGATGCTGATGACTGGTTGAAGACGATGGAAATCAACCTAGAAGTTGCAGGAGTTGATGAAAACGAGAAAGTTCTCTTTTCTACCCACTATCTGGCGGGAGATGCAAGAGCTTGGTAGACCAGTATCCGCAATATGAACCATGGTCAAGTTATGACATGGGAAGCATTCAAAGTAAAGTTCAGCCACACCCACGTGCTGCAGGGCCTAGTCAACCGAATGAGAGACGAGTTCCGCGAATCGAAACAAGGAAGAATGACTGTGGTGGAGTACCATGACAGATTCCTGTCACGTGCCAGATATGCACCTGATGAGATCAACACGGAGGCCAAGAAGAAGGAGAGATTCTTGAACATACTGCATGATGAAATGCAAATTGTCCTCATCAACATCCGTTTTCAGGATCTCGAAGAGCTAGTCGACTCTGCCATTCAGATGAAAGGGAAGATTAACCAGGCCAACAACAACCGCAAACATCGTATGATGCAGCAATCTAGATCCAGCAGTCACCAGAAGTACCGTCCCAACCCCTCACCAGGATATGCACCAAGGAACAACCGACCCTCAATGTCTGGCCCAAGCTACCCCAACCGTAGAAGAGGCAATATGAAGTCCGAAGGAAACTAGCACAACTTCGGAAATGCCAACAATTTCAACCGTGCACCTCCCAAGAACAACAACAACAACACTGCACCCAGAACTGGAAGCAATGTTGTGCCTGTCGCAGCAAAGGACAAGTCCTAGATCACTTGTTTCGAGTGTGGAGTGAAGGGTCAGTACTCCAATGAGTGTCCCAAAAAGACTGCGGCTAATGCCACTGTGAATGCCCCAGCTCAACAGCAGCATCATGTTCAACCAGGAAGAAGGTTTGCCCCAGGGAACCCTCACAACCGCAACGGTTGTCTCTTCCACATGAACGCCGGGGAAGCCTAGGACGCGCCAGATGTAGTGCTGGGTATGATTTCTGTCAACTCAGTTTTAGCAAGAGTATTGTTTGATTCGGGAGCATCGCATTCATTTGTCACCGATGAATTTGCATGCACTACTAAGATTCACCCAACCAACCTGAAGCATGTCATGATAGTTCAAATCCCCGGTTCCACGACAAAAGCTAGAAAAAATTGCAAAGCTGTGCCTATCAGAATACATGGGATAGATTTTTATGCCAACATAATTGTACTTGGAACCAAAGGATTAGAGGTAGTACTAGGTATGGACTGGTTGTCAAAGCATAAAGGACTGATAGACTGTGCTAAGAAAGCCATCACCATGACCTATTGTTCTGGAGTAACAGTAGAGCATATCTCTGAAACCTTACCCCGTCAATTCAAGTGCAACAAGAGCCTAGCCCTACCCACCATAGACCAAGTAAGAGTATTCTATGAATACCCCGACGTATTCCCAGATGAATTGCCAGGTATGCCCCCGGATAGGGATATTGAGTTCATTATCAAACTAATCCTCGGAATGGGACCCATAGTCCAGAGACCCTATAGCATGAACCCCTCAAAGTTAGTTGAGTTGAAGAAGCAGTTAGATGACATGTTAACAACAGGCTTGATTCAGCCAAGCGCTTCACCATGGAGATCACTAGTGTTATTCGTCGACAAGAAAGATGGAGGCAATAAATGCGTACAGATTCTGAAAGTTGAATGACGTCACCATCAAGAACAAGTACCCTTGCCAAAGATAGAGGATCTATTTGATCAGTTGATCGAGCCTGTATTCTCAAAGATTGATCTTAGGACTGGTTATCACAAACTTAAGATTCGTGCAACGGATATTCCAAAGACCGCCTTTACTACTCGCTATGGTTTATACGAGTATACGGTTATGTCTTTTGGATTGACCAATGCCCCTGCTTATTTCATGAATCTCATGAATAAGATCTTTATGAATTTCCTAGATAAGTTTGTAGTTGTGTTTATCGATGACATCCTTATCTACTACAAGTCAGAAGAAGAGCATGAGCAACATCTGAGAATCATCCTAGAAACCCTGAGAGAGCATCAGTTATATGCCAAGTTCAGCAAGTGTGAGTTTTGGCTGAAAGAAGTAGGATTCCTAGGACATATTGTGTCTGCTGGAGGAGTCTCTGTTGATCCCGCCAAGATCAAAGATGTCGAAAATGGGAAGCCCCAACCACCCAAACCCAAGTCCGTGCATTTCTCGGATTAGCGGGATACTACCGCAAGTTCGTCAAAGGATTCTCGAGCATCACCAGACCCATGACCCAATTGTTGAAGAAGGACAAGAAGTTTGAATGGACAGACAAGTGTGAAGCCAGTTTCCAGGAGCTGAAGAAGAGATTGAGATCAGCCCCAATATTGATCATGCCAGATATCAAGAAGACGTTTGATGTATATTGTGATGCATCCAAGATTGGTCTAGGATGTATATTGATGCAAGAAGGCAAAGTCATCGCTTATCTGTCTCGACAACTGAAGCAACATGAGCAGAACTATCTGACCCATGATCTTGAATTATCAGCCGTAGTGCTGGCATTAAAGACATGGCGTCATTATCTGATGGGTAATCGTTGTGAGATTTACTCAGATCACCAGAGCTTGAAGAATATTTTCACTCAGAAGGAGCTGAATATAAGGCAAAGGAGATGGATAGATTTAATCAAGGATTATGACCTTGACATTCACTATCACCCCGGCAAAGCCAATGTGGTAGTGGATGCTCTTAGCAGATTGCCGCGTAGGCTAAACAATATGATCAAGGAGAAGCAGCCCAGTTTGTATGAGGAGTTGGAGCAGTTCAGGACTGAATTAGTTAGCAAAGGATTCTTAGCTAGCATTGAACTTTAATGCACTTTGATTAGCCAAATAAAGGAAGCCTAGAAGGGGAATGAAAGTATCGACGGTATGAAACATCGTATTGGTACAGGAAAGGTACCTGGATTCACTAAAGACGAAGAAGGAGTGTTGTGGTACAAAGGACGTATCTGTGTACCAGCACATTCAGAGCTGAAGCAAGTTATCATGAAGGAAGCTCATGATACTCTTTATTCTATCCACCCTGGAGGAACGAAGATGTATCGGGATTTGAAAGAGCAATTTTGGTGGCACAAGATGAAGAGAGAAATCGGAAGCTACATCTCCAAATGTGACATCTATCAAAGAGTCAAAGCAGAGCATCAGAGGCCTGCATGACTATTGCAACCATTGTAGATTCCGGAATGGAAACGGGATTCCGTCGGAATGGACTTTATCATCGGTTTGCCTACTTCCAGTAGGGGAAATGACTCAATCTAGTTCATAGTTGATAGACTGTCCAAGATAGCTCACTTTATACCTATCAAGACTACCTACCAGAGTGCAAAGCTAGCAGAGCTGTACATTGCTAGGATTGTTAGTCTGCATGGAACCCCCAAGACCATAGTATCAGATCGAGGAACCCAGTTTACCTCGAGATTTTGGCAGAAAGTACAGGAAGGATTGGGAACCAAGTTGAATTTCAGCACCGCGTATCATCCGCAAACTGATGGACAGACTGAGAGAGTTAACCAGATCCTGGAGGATATGCTTAGAGCTTGTGTGTTCGAATATGGATCAAAATGGGAAGATTGCCTGCCTTTCGCAGAATTCTCATTTAACAACAGTTATCAAGCTAGTTTGCAGATGGCACCATTTGAGTTCCTATATGGAAGGAAGTGCCGAACCCCTTTGAATTGGTCACAAGTAGGAGAGAGTCAGATCATTGGACCCAACATTCTCCGAGAAGCCGAAGAGAAGGTTCACAAAGTCCGTGAGCACCTCAAGACCGCCCAATCCAGACAAAAGAGTTATGTTGACAAGAGAAGGAGAGACCTGACTTTCAATGTTGGAGATTTTGTATATCTCAAGGTTTCACCATTGAAGGGAACTCAACGCTTTAGTCTGAAAGGGAAGTTATCCCCCAGATATATCGGGCCCTTCAAAATTCTGAACCGTCAAGGAGAAGTATTGTATCAACTGGAACTGCCTGAAGAGATGTCAGCCATCCACAATGTGTTCCATATCTCGTTACTTCGCAAATGCCTAGAAGTGCCGGAAAAGACTGAAGTGTTCAAGAACATCGATCACAGAGCTATGGAGATCAACAATGACCTGACCTATCGGGAAGTGCCCATCCGTTTCTTAGAAGAAGCCTACAGAACCACCAGGACTCGGAGTATCAAGTTTTTGAAGATTCAGTGGAGCAACCATATTGAAGAAGAAGCTACCTGGGAACGAGATTTTGTTTAAGGGGGGAAGGTTTGTAACATCCCAAAACTTTAATCCAAGCTTATCAACATCCAAATCATCAAATTTAGGGTTAATAAAAACTTTATCTATTTAAAGTATTTAAGCATGCATATAAGAAAGGCCTTATTTTGAAATCTTGGAGAATGGTCACGATTGATTGATCCATTGGTTGTAAAATGTTTCTATGGTAAATTAAACATCATCTAAATCATTCCCAAGCAAATCCCAAAGAAAATCAAATAAAAAACAATTAAAAATGATGAATGGTCATTTTGGTCATTTTAATCCACTACACTATTTTGAGTGTTCCTAGCACTCATTTCCCAACAGAAATAATTCTGGATCTTTGCACCCCTTGCTAGTACACATAATGAGGTACCAAGGCTCACTTTGTGATCTGCTAAAAACATTCAAATGCTTATTTTAAATGACAGTTTCAAAATTGAATTCAATGCATATGTCTAGATCACCCCTATTTCAAAAACCATCCAATTGAACTCAATTTTCAAAACCCTTGCAACCAGAGACTACCTAGTACTAGTGGAGATCACTCAAAATTTTTGAACCCAAAATTCAAATTTTTGCTTCTTGCGGCCATTATGTCGAGCAGGTGGCAGGCACAAATCTTGCAAATCTTAAAACACTATAGTGAGCAGTAGTTTTGGTCACTATTTGGGCCTAACTTGGTCCCCTGGTTCCCCCGGCTAGAACCCTGGCCCTAACCCTCTCTCCCTCTCCACTGTCTGCTCCAGTAGCTCGCCGCCCGAAGCCTTGCCCTTGGTCGACCACAGACCGCTCGGCCCAGCCCGTCCCGCGCTCTCCTTCGCTTGTTGGGAGACAGGCGCCATCACACCACTTCGCCTCGACCAGCCCCCGACCAAAAACGAGCGGAAGACAAGCCTCAATTGCTCTTGCCCTTGCTGCTGTCCGCCATGCCGATCACCACAGGCGCCCGCGCTGAGCCCGCCGCAGACCGCGCCTAGCTCTAGCTTTGCGTGTCAGCAGCCGCAGCAGGCCCAGCAACCGCCCAGACATCGTCGTTCGCCGCCTCGCAACAAACAGACCGGAGGAACAACGTCGAACACCGCCGTCTGCGCGCAGTTCATCGCACGCTCCTGACCAGTAGACACCTCACCTTGCTACGCCTTTAAGCCTCAGAGGACCGCCGGGGCACAGAGCACCCAACGCCGCCCTCGCCCATGCTGAGAGCGCCCTGCAGCGTCGTCACTGATGACCTCACCATCGCCCGTTCTGTCCCCTCGTCGACCCTATGTAAAGCGGCCACCCCAACACGATTTCTCCCCACTCCCACACTCCTCACCTCTCATTGAATCTTACCCACCTCTCGCCGAAGCCGCTCGAGCTCTGTCTCGCCGGAATTGAAGCCGAAGCCGCCGCAGCAGGAGGAGAAGGGCGTTGGCGATTTAGAGCACCCAAAGCTCCACCGCAGCCGCGCCTTGCCTCGCCGTCGTCTACCAGCCTGCTTGCCCGCCTCGTCGATCTTGCTGGAACCCTGGTATGCCCCCAATCGACCCCCACCGCCGTGGATAGGTCACGTTCTCGCCGGAGTGATCCGCCGTCGACGATGACTCACCACCGTTGGATCGTCTTTAGATCGTGTGGCCCAGGATGACCGGTGGAGCCCTCCTGTCAGGTAGCCTACTGCGCGTGTTGTGCATAGCTGGGCCGGCCCAGTTAGTTCCCGCACGTGTGAACGTTTCAAATTTAGTTTTTTATATTTAGAGTTAATCTAGTTTCTGTCTACTAGTTTAAAAATCAATTATGGGAGTTTGACAACTCCAGATTGCATGAAACTAATTTTTCTTGAAAGGTATTGAAATTATTTATCGAAGCCTGTTAGATTTAATTCAATTAGAGTTATAGATCTATCCTAGTAAAAATAACAAAACAGAAGCATCTGCACCTTGCAACATTTCTATAAAATCAACCAAGTTAGCTTTTCAGTTGATTCCAACTCTCAAAAATCACATTTCATCATACCTATCTAGATATGTAGTAATATTAAGGTTTATATGAAGTGACTTTGGACTAGTACCAAAATAATGCTATATAGGCATTTCTAGTCACTTTAAATCATTAAATAATGAACTTAAACCAAAGTAATTATGATCCAACCCTTAAATTACATTCCCACATGATAGAATATGTGGTGATAACATGTGTCCACATGATCCCATATTTTAAGTGGTGAATATTAAATCTTAGTTAATTTTTCAATGAGTAGAAATTACTTTTCTAAAATAGAAAGGAGGAAACTATTGAATAAAACTTGTGATGCTTGTGATGATAATAGATCATCAATTGGGTGCCTTAGAGTACTAAGTAAACTAGGTAAGTATTGTTTGGTGATTGTGTACTCCGTATGTATTTATAGAAGATAGTACTGACCAAGCTTACGAGGAGGAGGAGTTCTACCAAGAAGAAGCAGAAAACTTCAACCACTCCACCAACAAAGGCAAGCTATTATTGGCAAGCTAACCCTTGCAAAATTTAATTTAGCAAGCCACCATTAACAATGCAAGCTAATCCTTGCAATCTAGATAACCCAAGCAAAGATGCTTTAGGCCTGCTTTGATCATACCACTTGGACTAGTATTTACCCCAAGTCTTATTTTCAAGCTTTACTTCCTTTACTTTACACAAAGTCCCTTACTTGTTTTGAAGGTAGCATAAAGAGTATAAAACTTGACCTATTTAGATAAGATTTAGATGTCATTCTATGGCATGAGATCCAACCCATCATCTTTCCACCTTAGTGAACACTCTTAACTTAGTAGTTTAGAGTAGATCAAAACTTGAGTCACTTTATATGGGAACACTTGGTGAAAATGAATTATGAAAACCTTGGAATGAGGAGTCATTCTATTGAGATGTTTTGGACATGTGTTGAGAAACACAAATGGTTTATGATGATGAAAATGTTGAGGCATGAGCCATAACCTTTTTATAAAACTGATGGTTGGATTCGGATGCGATACCATTCCAAATTTACCGTATAACCACACTACCTGAATTGGGTAAGGCTTAGCCAGAAGTTTATATGTATTAGTATTAGTTCCCTCGCAGGAGAGGTTTGAGCTGAGGCTACCTCTCAATGTTGTCCACCTATGTAGTGCCCAAGATGACAAATGGTCATGGTTGGGAGGCCATGCTCATAGGAAAGGTGCTTATACCAGGGTGTGTAAAGGAAAGGTTATGTTTGATTATCTGCATACTAAGTATTATGATTCAGGGTTATCCCTAATAGATGTATCGAATCTTGTGGTGAAAGTGTACCACCTCTGAAGAGTGTCAAACTTTTCGAATAGCCGCGTCCGCGGTTATGGACAGTTGGAATGGCCATACTATTTCTTTGTTAGATGTTTTCAAAATAACTTATGAACGAATGATGAATCTTGACTTGACCACAACAGGGTTGTGTTTATGACACTAGCTTCCCACCTTTATTTTATCTTTCTTTGCTTCAGAACTCACCTTAGGTTTCAAACTTAACTTTATAGTTAAAATTAGATTTAGCACTTTAACTTAGCACTATACTACTTGTTAGTGGTAGTTTGCGAGTACTTAAAGAGTACTCATGGCTTTTGTCCAGGGATATTCTCATGGCCAGACTATGAAGGAGACTATCAAGATGATGGCCAGCACGACGGCTATGATAACTAGGACTATCTGCCTTCATCAGCATTGCTTGTGCCCCTGAAGATGGACCCCACAGCTACGCTTATCTTTTATTTCCGCTACTTGTTGTATTAAGACTAGATCATGAGATTCTTATTTGTGTAAGACCTTATGTATGGTTTGTAATGGATGATGTACTGTGATATACAATCCGTTATGTCTCGCGAAAATGGTAATCCTGGGATTGCGAGGTATGGCATAACGGGCATCTGGGATTAAAAATCCGGGTGTTGACACCTGTCCCATTCTAGAGTAATGTGGTTGCACAGGGTTAATTGTTCTAGCAAAACTGCAAAGAACTGGGTGCGTTTTTGTAAACCTTTTTCCTCCATCTTTACTTCAACATTTTGTAAAACAAATCCTTTTTCTTT
The DNA here is from genome assembly GCA_023614405.1 of Avena insularis. Classification (NCBI taxonomy): domain Eukaryota; kingdom Viridiplantae; phylum Streptophyta; class Magnoliopsida; order Poales; family Poaceae; genus Avena; species Avena insularis. Next base: position 452,608 of record JAJUPC010000209.1, on the reverse strand, counting down.
CTCAACATCTCTTGGGAGGTCCCACCTCACCAAGGTGTTATCATAAAACAATTGGTAAAACTTTGTCGGGGTCTTCCCATCCTATAGCTTTGCTTCGGCTAAATCGGGGTCTCCAAAGGGTATGGTGGATTACACCATCTACCACACTAGGGACGAGTAGGTGTCATCAAGAGGGTTGTACTTAATAGCACACAAGTGTAATAGTTCGGAGGAGCTAACCACTACCATATACATCAACATATAGCAAAACAATGCAATTTTAAATAAACAGAAGATAAGACATGCATTAGTGAAACAGTAGGACAAGGCTTATGAGAAAGAAGTTGGCTTGCCTGAGATCAGTATTATGGCATGATTGTCCCTAGACTTCTTCTTAGAATACCCATAATAACCAATAATAATAAGATCTCTTCTTCTCGGCGTCAATACAAGCGCAACTATCGTCGTCATCGAGTATACATGCAGACAAGAAAGACCACAATCAAACAAAGGAATACAAGAATTATTACAATACAGTAAACAAACATACCACACATTACTCAAATCAGTAGGTTTTGAGAGGATTGGATTGAGGAGATTGAGATGGCCTTGGAAAAGGGAATGAACATCCCTTAGGGTTTATTGTCGAGGAACTATCTAGGAGGGGGTTTTGGGACCAAGGACATATTCTGTATGATACCATTGTATAAAAATAATACCTATAGGTAGATGTTGATAAAATGAAACCAACAAAAGTGGCTTCATTAATTTATCGCTTTTCTTTAAATAGTTATGATTTTCCTAGTGAAATAACTTCTAGTTTTAGGGAATAAATCACCAGAAAAGTTCTGGAGCTCCAAAAATTATTTCGTTGGAGGATTTGGTAGAGTTTTATATACTGAACCACTGAGAGTTGGAATCACTCAAAAATAATTAACAGAATGCCCTCAGGAAATTCCCAAATGCAGTTTTGGAGCTGTTTTGTCTTTTTCACTAGATTTAATATGAAGAAGATTTTGATTTCATTCCAAAGGAACATGGTAGGAATTTTTAATACCTTTTTGTAGTAATTAGATTCACTCTTTTTGGAGCTGAAGAGTTACTGAGGTGATTTTATTTGTGAATTAACTAAGCCCAGAACAGATTAATTCATGATCAATCCACATGGGGTTAGAAAATTATGGGCTCCTGGGGTTTGATAGAATTGGTATGCAGGTGTATAGGGAGTTGGAATTAGGTCAATACCAACTTTGGTTTTGCCTAGGGATTTTTCTAAATGCAGAAACTAATAGCTTTTGTTATTTTTACCTGGGCAAGCTAGGAAGCAAACTATTGTTGGGAAAAAGGGACATGCAAGGCATGTAGGATACCTTCCTATGCCAAAAGGATTCTATTCAAATGGAGTTTTAAAACTCACAGAAAAACTTTAATGGCAAAAAGGGCACACCTAGTTACAGGATTTACTGCAATTAAACTAAATTTTGATTTGGTCTATTTTTGGTACTACATGTTGAAGAGAGCCTTCAGGTATACTAGGAAAATTAGATCTAGACATTTTAAGACATATTACATTTTTCTTTTGAATTAAACCTTAAAGCTATTAAATAGATCTGGAAAATAAAAGATTAAAGAACAGCTAACAGGGTTGGCCCTTGCGTGGGGTTGGGATGCAGTGCGGGCCAGCCCAACATGCAACACTGGGGAAGTACACTCGTGGGGCTTTTAAACTCCGACAGCCGGGCCCGCTCGCTAGTGGGTGAGGGCAGCGAAGAGGTATGAGGGGATACCAGCCGTTCGATTAAACGGTGATGTACGGCCACGAGATTTTCTTATTTGCTGAGTCCGAGCGTGCGAGGAAGAACCCTAGGGCGCGCCGGCGGGGAAGGGGTTGCTCACCTGGGGATTCTCTGATGACGAGGGTGGTGCGGAGGTGAAGCGGTGCACCGCCGTGAGTTGAATGAGGGGTGGCAAGCTTGGCTAGACACCAGGAGGGGGGCTCGCGCACGACTACAGAGAGAGGGCCTGTTCGGTTGTTGATGGTGGCGAGGATTCCGGCCATCCCTAAGAGAAACGAAGGTAGGATTAGAGAGAATGGACCGCGATGAGCTCAGGAGGAGACATGCAGAGGGGTAGGAGTAGAGGAGGGAGTACACGGGCCAAATCTTGGAAATGGCCGAGAGGGGGAGCTCTCCTTCTCCAGTGACATGCAGAGGTAGGGGCTCGGTGAGGGCTCTGCACGGAGAGAGTGGAGGTGGGTAGGAAGCAAATGAGGGACGAAGAAGAGGCAGGGGAGCCTCTGGCTATAGATTTCGAGGAGGGATGGTCCACTATGGACCAGGTCCACCATTGGACAAGAGAGGGGGAGGGAGCAGGGGATTGGCTAGGAGGGGCGGTGAGGAGGTGTGTGGAGCCCTGGTTCGAGCAGAGGGACAGGGTGGTGGATGTTGCAGCAAGTTTTGTAGGGGCATGGCCTTAAGTGGTTGTTTCCTCTCTCTATCTACTCCCATACAAGCATAAGGAGAGAAAGGAGGGGGTAGCTACAGTGGTGCTACAGTGGTATCGACTAGACAGGGTGAGATTTGCTGTGCAAGCTTGGTTGACCACTTTAGGGGATGTTTGGTGGGGTGGTGTTTAAAAGGTTTACTTAGTTTGTAAATTTGATCACAATGGGGCTGGTGAAGGATGTTCAAGAATTTGCATTGGGCATGCTGGGGAAATGATATTGATAGGTATATGAGGTTAAGGCATAGTTGTAGGAATTTATTGGAATTTTTCAGAAGAATAGAAGTCCACTTAAATTCATTTATTCAAAAACTGTAGAAGTAGTTTATAGAAGCTCATTTGATATATTTACATTGGACAAGGTGGGTTTTTGAGTTGAGATGGTCCCAAATGTGAATACACACTTAGGGGAATTTTCCCAAGATTTATGGAGGTTTAAAAGTATTTAAAACTATTATTACTCCATTTCAGCCATTTAAGAAAAAGGGCAAAAGGAAATAATAAAGGATATCAAAAATATTTATCTTTGAGATAAGATAGGGTATGATATATGGATCTCAATTGATCCAAAAGTTGGAGAAGTGCTTTGACAAAAACCAAACTTTCCATTGAGAAAGGAGTGTTGGAGATTTTGTCTATTAAAGGAATTAAATAGATCTGGAGCCATAATAATTATGGATAATATTTTATAAATCTTGTTGATCAGGATATAACATGTAGACAAGGTGTAGCAAGCATTTTCAACCTTGGAAATTGGGAATCCAACTTGAATTAGATGGAAAAACAAGGAATTGAGGATCTAAGGTGTTGTTATTTTCATACCATCAGAACATGGTTGTATCTTGGATCTCAGAGCTCCCATTGGAACATGGGTAGATGTTTAGTTAGACCAAGTCATGCACATAAACATGTAATAGGGGTTTGAGCTTGATCTTGCTTGAGTTCACCAAGACATGCTTTCAAACTTTGAATAAAATAAGCTTGCCAAGGCAGATTATCAACTAGCCTTCAAAACCTTGTGGGTTTAAGAGGCACCAAGATCCACTTGGAACAAGTGAACTAGACATAGATATACCTATATGAGTAGAACACAACCATGCAAAGAGTTGGTCCATAGAAGGTTGGATGATGGTGTGAGCTTCTGTCAAAGTAGGCATGATGACTAGATTTGCAGGAAAGGTTATTTTCTTGCCTAAAAAACCATCAAGAACAAGTAGGTTGGAGGATGATCTATCCAAGGGAAAGAGTGGGACTTGGTAGTCCTTAGGATGGTTAACAATATTGTTCAAATTCATTTTCAAAAATGCACAAGGGTTGATAAAGGGAGGCATTCAAAAAGGTGATGTTGGAAATAGTTTTCCAGATCTAGGGTTATTTACTAGAATGTGTGTGGTGATTATTTTGATGGGTTGGAAGGTTCCAAAGCATCATAAAGTGGATGATGTTGAGGTGTATATTGAGTAGAAAGGATCCTTGCTTGATATTTTGTCTTCATTTACTTGGAAACTTCTAGAAGGGATATCTTCCGAATTAATCTAGTTAAGGGTTTTACATGATCACCTAGTATCTAGAGATTAGATCTTGCTTTGTATTCTTGCTTAGGGTGTCGTGATTTGGAAACCTCTTGATCCTAGTGATGAGCTCCTAGAGTAGCTCATACTATGTCCTAAGCAGACAAATCAAGCATTAGATCAAGGCAATTCATCTTATAAACTAAGAAGATCTAATACTGGGGTTACCATCAAGCTTAGCTTGAGTTAAGGTTGAGGCATTTTGAAGAGGTTGGATTTTGAATAAGATGAGAGTACTTGGTATCTCTACCAAGAGTAGAATTCAAAATCTTACAAAAATGTTTTGGAGATACTAGAGGTAAGAGTAGTTGAAGGTTCTATCTGGAAAACATAAGGAGTTTATAGCTCTTCATAGTTTTGCCAATGGAAGCTACTAAACTAGTTGTGGTTACCCAAGCATCTTGGCTCATGTTTTGAAATTCCCAAACATTTGAGAATATGTAAAATGAGCCAGGATAGTTTGGTTAGATAGCTTTTGTCAACTGATGGTGAGGTAAGGAGTATCATATGGCATACACTCACATGCACAAGCACAAACAAAAAACAAGCAAACACTGCACCAATGAACAAGAAGAAGTTTTTGTTCCCCCTGATTTTTGCATTCTGGACAACTAATCAGGGTTGCAGAAATTGGGATGTTACACTTGGATTCTCTATTGTTCACTGTTATCCATCCATCATGGGTAAGTCTCATGATGGCAAGGTTCCTATTTTACCATCCATTACAAGAAGAGGTACGGTTCTGAACACCTCTGTTGCTCTTGATTCACCATCTGTTACGAGTAAGCTCGTTACACCACCACATACACATGCTACACACACTACTACTACTGCTGAATCTGAAACTTCTGATACTTATGATGCTGCTTCTACTATGCTTGATAAGAGTGGTTCATTAGGTCCTTTCCTAGACACTACGATTGCTAGAACTATAGCTGGAAATACTGAAACTCCTAATGAGGACACTACTACACCTGTTAGTTCACCTAAGTCTAGTGAGAGCTATGATATTGAAGACGGTTATGTTGAGATGAACGATGAATTTATTAAGGAATGTAAAATGTAACATCCGAAACTTTAATCCAAGTGATCAAGATCCAAATCATCAAAATTAGGGTTAACAAAAACTTTTCCAATCAAAAATATGAAAGCATTCATATGTGTGTGGATGTAAATTAGGAGTTGATTTGAATTGCCATGATTAAGTGATCCATTGCTTGTAAAATGAATCTTACGTGAAATAAACATCATATAAATCATTCCCAAACTTTTCCCAAAGAAAAACAACTCAAAGTGAATAATTGAAGTGAATGGTCATTTTGGCCAAATTAACTATCATGCCTACTTTGGCTATTCCTAGTACTCAAAACCTAACAGAAACATTTGTGGATCTTTACACCCCTTGCTAGTACACATAATGAGGTACCAAGGCACACCTTGTGATCTTCTAAAACCAATCACATACTAATTTTAAATGATAGTTTAAAATTGAATCTATTTCATATGGAAACATCCCACTATTTCAAAAACCACTCAAACAAGTTCAATTTTCAAAACCCTTGCAACTAGAGACTACCTAGTACTAGTGGAGATCACTCAAAATTTTTGAACCCAAAATTCAAAAGTAAAGTTCATGCGGCCATTTCATCAAACACTTAGCAGGCAGAATTCAAACAAAACAAAATTCAGTATTTTAAATAGTGTTCTAGCCAAACATGTCTCCCATTTGACCTCCAGTTGCTCCCATTGTCTCCTAATGATCTGACCTTGCAATTACACCCCACTCCCCTACCCCCTAGTGACCTTGCCATGCCATGCCGAGCCCCACCTCGGCGGCCAACTTGGTCGCCGCCGTAGCAGACCACCTCCCCCTCTCTCTCCATGTCTAGCAGCTAGCCAGCACCTCACTGCCAGGGCGCCTTCCCAACTTAAGTGATTCTAGAACTTTATTTTATCTTTCTTTGCTTCAGAACTCATCTTACGTTTCAAACTTAACTTTATAGTTAAACTTAGATTTAGCAGTTTAACTTAGCACTATACTACTTGTTAGTGGTAGTTTGTGAGTACTTAAAGAGTACTCATGGCTTTTGTCCCTGGATATTCTCATGGCCAGACTATGAAGGAGACTACCAAGATGATGGCCAGCAGAATGGCTATAATAACTAGGACTATCTGCCTTCGTCAGCATTGCATGTGCCCCTGAAGATGGACCCCATCGCTACGCTTTATATTTATTCCGCTGCTTGTTGTATTAAGACTAGATCATGAGATCCTTATTTGTGTAAGACCTTATGTATGGTTTGTAATGGATGATGTGTTGTGATATCCAATCCGTTATGTCTCGCAAAAAATGGTAATCCTGGGATTGCGAGGTATGGCATAACGGGCATCTGGGATTAAAAATCCAGGTGTTGACAAGTTTGTATCAGAGCCATCCTGACAATAGGAGACCCTAGTTAGAATGGACGTCCGAACAAAAACTTAGTTTCAAAACCAAAGTGAGTATTTACGAAAAACTATCTCCTCTCTTATCCTTGGGAATTCTTTCTTTCTCAAATGTTCATGTTCCTCAAATTCTTACATTACTACTTAAAATTTGACACACTTGATCACTTCACTAATTCCCTCATCCTTAATTCTTGTAGATGGAGACTCAGTTCAGCAAGTTTTACCAGTTGGGAAATGGAGGTCAGCTGATCTTCGAGAGGGATCTGGATTCACTATCGGAGTTACTGGGACGCCCACATCCAGAGTTTCTTGGAGCTCAACTTCTAGGACCCCTAGGAGGAGACCTACAGTGGCTAGTCACCGCGGATCTTAGAGGAAGCATCGAAGCACCAACTTCCGGGAGAATTCAGTTCTCCGTGAGAGAGAACAACTGGCTAGATGGATTAGCCAGGGCAATGCATGAAGCTCTCGCACGTCTATGTGCCCTCAGCGTCAACAAAATCCAAGGAACCCGTTTTTCTCACTATGCAAGACGTGAATTCATGGGAATGCCGATGGAGATGCCAGGACACCCAGAGTTGAGGCGTCAAGTAGAGAATCTTGACTTTTTGCTGCATGACAGACAGCAGGAACTGGACAATGCCAGGGAGTTAGCCAACCAGAACCGTGCCATTGCCGACCAGAAGGCCCAGACTTTTGCACTGCTTTTCCAGGACCGCCAGTCTTTTCGCTACCAGCGTGCCAAAAAGGATCGCACCGTCGCTCGTCTTTGCAAGAAGGTGGCCTACCTCGAGAAGACCGTCAAGGAGCAGGAAGTTCAGCTTGCCGCCAAGGAAGAAGAAGATGAGGGTGAAGACATCCAGGGAGACATGGATTCTTTCCTCAGCAATGATGATGACTTTCTGGAGGAGGATGCTGTGGACTTCTACACTAACGATGAGGACTCCGACTTCGTCGACGATGAGTAGATGCACTAGAGCACTGTCGTAGCATGAGATGTATCGGTCCCACTGTATCGTAGCTTGCAAAATGGTTCTTCAAACCATCTATTTTCCTTTGTTTGTTGTGGTGTTTGTTGTATCGTGTGTTTGTTTGCATGAATGAAATGGAGTTAGTTGAAAAACCTGAGTCCAACTCAGTTTTAGCTTTGAAACCAAAACCATGAACCTTAGAATTTCCCTCTTACCCCTATATCTATCTCAATCCTCAGATGACTCGTGGAAACCAAGGAGGGAGCAGCTCATCGCAAGACCCAATGCTGCAGATCTTGCAGAATCTCATCGTAGACAGAGAAGCAAGCAGGGCAGAACGCCAAGCCAGCTTATCAACACTACAGCATATCGCCGAGATGGCTCTCAACAACCAAGGGCATGGAAATCAGGATCACCATGGATCCAAACTCAAAAAAATTCAGAATACAAATCCCCCAATCTTCAACCAATCTGAAAACCCGTTAGATGCTGATGACTGGTTGTAGACAATGGAAAACAACCTAGAGGTTGCAGGAGTTGACGAAAACGAGAAAGTTCTCTTCGCCACCCACTATCTGGTGGGAGATGCAAGAGCTTGGTGGACTAGTATCCGTAATATGAACCATGGTCAGGTTATGACATGGGAAGCATTCAAAGTCAAGTTCAGTCGCACCCACGTGTCGCAGGGTCTAGTCAACTGAATGAGAGACGAGTTCCGTGAATTGAAGCAAGGAAGAATGACTGTCGTGGAGTACCGTGATAGATTCTTATCACTTGCCAGATATTTACGTGATGAGATCAACATGGAGGCCAAGAAGAAGGAGAGATTCCTGAACAGACTGCATGATGAGATGCAGACTATCCTCGTCAACATCCGTTTTCACGATCTCGAAGAGCTAGTCGACTCTGCCATTCAGATGGAAGGGAAGATTAATCAGGCAAACGACAACCGCAAACACCGTATGATGCAGCAATCAGGATCCAGCAGTCACCAGAAGTAGCGTCCCAACCCCTCACCAAGATATGCACCAAGGAACAACCGACCCCCAGCGTCTCGCCCCAGCTACCCCAACCGTAGCGGAGGAAATGTGAAGTCCGGAGGAAACCATCACAACTCCGGCAACGCCAACAATTTCAACCGTGCACCTCCCAAGAGCAACAATAACAATAACAACAACAACAACAACAACACTGCACCCAAAAACTGGCAGTAGTGTTGTGCCTGTCGCAGCCAAGTACAAGTCCCAGATCACTTGGTTCGAGTGTGGAGTGAAGGGTCACTACTCCAATGAGTGTCCCAAGAAGACTGCCACCAATGCCATTGTGATTGCCCCAGCTCAACAACAGCGTCATGTTCAACCAGGAAGAAGGTTTGCCCCAGGGAACCCTCACAACCGCAACGGTCGTCTCTTCCACATGAACGCAGAAGAAGCCCAAGAAGCGCCAGACGTAGTGCTGGGTATGTTTTCTGTCAACTCAGTTTTAGCAAGAGTATTGTTTGATCCGGGAGCATCGCATTCATTTGTCACCGAAGAATTTGCATGCACTAGTAAGATTCACCCAACCAACCTAAAGCATGTCATGATAGTTCAAATCCCCGGATCAACTACAAAAGCTAGAAAAATCTGCAAAGCTGTACCCATCAGAATACATGGGATAGATTTTTATGCCAACCTAATAGTACTTGGAACCAAAGGATTGGAAGTAGTACTAGGTATGGATTGGACGTCAAGGCATAAAGGACTGAAAGACTATGCTAAGAAAGCCATCACCATGACCAGTAGTTCTGGAGTAACAGTAGAGCATATCTCTGAAACCTTACCCCATCAATTCAAGTGCAACAAGAGTGTAGCCCTACCCACCATAGACCAAGTCAGAGTAGTCTGTGAATACCCCGACGTATTCCCAGATGAATTGCCAGGTATGCCCCCGGATAGGGATATTGAGTTCATTATCGAACTAATCCCCGGAACCGGACCCATAGCCCAGAGACCCTATAGCATGAACCCCTCAGAGCTAGTTGAGTTAAAGAAGTAGTTAGATGCCATGTTAGCAACAGGTTTGATTCAGCCAAGCGCATCGCCATGGAGATCACCAGTGTTATTCGTCGACAAGAAAGATGGAGGCAATCGTCTGTGTACAGATTATAGAAAGTTGAATGACGTCACCATCAAGAACAAGTACCCCTTGCCAAAGATAGAGGATATATTTGATCATTTGACTGGAGCCTAGGTATTCTCAAAGATTGATCTTAGGACTGGTTATCATCAACTTAAGATTCGTGCAATGGATATTCCGAAGACCACCTTTACTAATCGCTATGGTTTATACGAGTATACAGTTATGTCTTTTGGATTAACCAATGCCCCTGCTTATTTCGTGAACCTCATGAATAAGTTCTTTATGAATTTCCTAGATAAAGTTGTATTTATCGACGGCATCCTTATCTACTCCAGTTCAGAAGAAGAGCATGAGCAACATCTGAGAATAATCCTAGAAACCCTGAGAGAGCATCATTTATATGCCAAGTTCAGAAAGTGTGAGTTTTCGCTGAAAGAAGTAGGATTCCTAGGACATATTGTGTCTGCCAGAGGAGTCTCTGTTGATCCCGCCAAGATCAAAGATGTCGAAGAATGGGAAGCCCCAACCACTCAAACCCAAGTCCGTGCATTTCTTGGATTAGCGGGATACTACCGCCAGTTCGTAGAAGGATTCTCGAGCATCGCCAGACCCATGACCCAATTGTTGAAGAAGGACAAGAAGTTTGAATGGACAGACAAGTGTGAAGCCAGTTTCCAGGAGCTGAAGAAGAGATTGATATCAGCCCCAATTTTGATCATGCCAGACATCAAGAAGCCATTTGACGTATATTGTGATGCGTCCAAGATTGGTCTAGGATGTGTATTGATGCAAGAAGGAAAATTCATCGCGTATCTATCTCGACAGCTGAAGCAGCATGAGCAGAACTATCCGACACATGATCTTGAATTAGCAGTCGTTGTGCTGGCATTAAAGACATGGCGTCATTATCTGATGGGTAATCACTGTGAGATTTACTCGGATCACAAGAGCTTGAAATATATTTTCACTCAGAAGGAGCTGAATATGAGGCAAAGGAGATGGATAGAGTTAATCAAGGATTATGACCTTGACATTCACTATCACCCCGGCAAAGCCAATGTGGTAGCGGATGCTCATAGCAGATTGTCGTGTAAGCTAAACACCGTGATCAAGGAGAAGAAACCGAGTTTGTATGAAGAGTTGGAGCAGTTCAGAATTGAATTAGTTAGCAAAGGATTCTTAGCTAGCATTAAACCTCAACCCACTTTGATTAGCCAAATCAAGGAAGCCCAGAAGGGGAATGAAAGTATCAACGAAATCAAACGTCGTATTGATACATGAAAGGTACCTAGATTCACGAAAGACGAAGAAGGAGTATTGTGGTACAAAGGACCTATCTGTGTGCCAGCAGATTCGGAACTAAAGCAAGTTATCATGAAGGAAGCTCATGATACTCTTTATTCTATCCACCCCGGAGGAACGAAGATGTATCAGGATTTGAAAGAGCAATTTTGGTGGCACAAGATGAAAAAAGAAATCGGAAGGTTCATCGCTAAGTGTGACATATGTCAAAGAGTCAAAGCAGAACATTAGAGACCTGCAGGATTGTTGCAACCATTGCAGATTCAGAATGGAAATGGGATTCCGTCGGAATGGACTTTATCACCGGTTTGCCTACTTCTAGTAGGGGAAATGACTCAATCTGCGTCATAGTTGATAGAATGTCCAAGGTAGCCCACTTCATACCTGTTAAGACTACCTACCAGAGTGCGAAACTAGCAGAACTATACATTGGTAGGATTGTCAGCCTGCATGGAACCCCGAAGACCATAGTATCAGATTGAGGAACCCAGTTTACCTCGAGATTTTGGCATAAAGTTCAGGAAGGATTGGGAACCAAGTTGAACTTCAGCACCGCGTATCACCTGCAAACAGATGGACAGACTGAGAGAGTCAACCAGATCTTAGAGGATATGCTTAGAGCTTGTGTTCTGGAATATGGATCAAAATGGGAAGACTGCCTGCCTTTCACAGAATTCTCATATAACAACAGTTATCAAGCTAGTTTGCAGATGGCATCATTTGAGTTCCTATACGGAAGAAAGTGTCGTACCCCTTTGAATTGGTCGCAAGTAGGAGAGAGTCAGATCTTTGGACCCAACATTCTTCGAGAAGCTGAAGAGAAGGTTCACAAAGTCCGTGAGCACCTCAAGACCGTCCAATCCAGACAAAAGAGTTATCTGACAAGAGAAGGAGAGACCTGACTTTCAATGTCAGAGATTTTGTGTATCTCAAGGTTTCGCCATTGAAGAGAACCCAAAGCTTTAGTTTGAAAGGAAAGTTAGCCCCCAAATATATCGGGCCCTTCAAAATTCTGAACCATCAGGGAGAAGTATCTTATCAACTAGAACTACCTGAAGAGATGTCAGCCATCCACAATGTGTTCCATATCTCATTACTTCGCAAATGCCTAGAAGTGACGGAGAAGACTAAAGTTTTCAAGAACATCGATCACAGAGCTGTAGAGATCAACAATGACCTGACATATCGTGAAGTACCTATCCATATCTTGGAAGAATCTTACAGAACCACCAGGACCAGGAGGATAAAGTTTATCAATATTCAGGGGAGCAACCATACCGAGGAGGAAGCCATTTGGGAGGGCGAAGATTACATTAGCACAGAGTTCCCAGATCTTTTTAGTTCCTAGTTTTCTTTGTAAATCTCGGTACGAGATTTTGTTTAAGGGAGGAAGGTTTGTAACATCCCAAAACTTTAATCCAAGTGATCAAGATCCAAATCATCAAAATTAGGGTTAACAACAACTTTTCCAATCAAAAATATGAAAGCATTCGTATGTGTGTGCATGTAAATTAGGAGTTGATTTGAATTGCCATGATTAAGTGATCCATTGCTTGTAAAATGATTCTTAGGTGAAATAAACATCATCTAAATCATACCCAAACTTTTCCCAAAGAAAAACAACTCAAAGTGAATAATTGAAGTGAATAGTCATTTTGGCCAAATTAACTATGATTCCTACTTTGGCTTTTCCTAGTACTCAAAACCTAATAGAAACATTTGTGGATCTTTACACCCCTTGCTAGTACACATAATGAGGTACCAAGGCCCACCTTGTGATCTGCTAAAAACAATCAAATACTAATTTTAAATGACAGTTTAAAATTGAATCTATTTCATATGGGAAGATCCCACTATTTCAAAAACCACTCAAAAAAGTTCAATTTTCAAAACCCTTGCAACCAGAGACTACCTAGTACTAGTGGAGATCACTCAAAAATTTTGAACCCGAAATTCAGAAGTAAAGTTCATGCGGCCATTTCATCAAACACTTGCCAGACAGAATTCAAACAAAACAAAATTCACTATTTTAAATAGTGTTCTGGCCAAACTTGTCTCCCATTTGACCCCCATTTTCTCCCATTGTCTCCTAATGATCTAACCATGCAATTACACCCCACTCCCCTGCCCCCTAGTGACCTTGCCATGCCGAGCCCCACCTCGCCGGCCAACTTGGTCGCCGTCGCAGCAGACCACCTCCCCCTCTCTCTCCATGTCTAGCAGCTAGCTAGCACCTCACCGCCGCCCACTGTCCCCTCCCCGAGCCAGGCCAAGCCATGGACCACTGCCAAACCACCGCGCCCAGTGCGACTAAGCCATGCCAAGCACGTGCCAGAGCGTCGCGCCCGACACGCGTGCCCAAGCCGCCGCTCGACCGCAGCCCGCGCCCATCGCGTCGCCACGACCCAGGGGCACGCCAGACACCCCCATTTGCCGTCCAACGAACCACAGCCACCGCTCACCATAGAAACCGCCGCGTCTGCCGCTCAGAGCGCCAGCTCCGCCCGACCGCATACCACCGCCCCTAAGCCCGAATTAAAGCCCTAGAGCACCACCAGGAGACCGTGCATCGATCGCCGCCCGCAGCCATGTCGCCGTCGTCGACTGGCCATGCCGCGCTGTCCTGCCATCAAGCCTATAAAAGGAGAGCACCCCCAGCCGTTTGCAGCACACTACTCCACTCCACTCACCTCACTGATTGTCCCACACCTATAGCCGGAGCACGGGGAGCAGCAGCTCGCCAGAATTGTACTGGCGCAGGCCGCCTCTGGAGGAGAAGGGCGCCGCTGATTGCGACCACCCCCGGAGCTGCCTCGACCGTCCCTGAGCTTGCCGTGGACCACCTGACCATTTGCCCGCCTCGCTATTGTCGCTTGAGACCTGGTACGCCCCCTATGCACCCCCACTGAGCCGCTAGGGTTAGAGCTCGCCGGTGACAGGTCCGTCGTCAACGACTATCCCCAGCCGTTGAATCCCACTCTAATCCAACTTCCCACATTGCCCCGTACCGCTTCACGCGTTATGAGCCGCTGACTGGTGGACCCTCCTGTCAGCTGAGCCCCGCGCTGCGGAGTGACATTGGGCCGGCCCGCTAGCGTTTCCCGCGCGACCCAGTTAGTTTGAATTAGGATTTTTCTTTTTAGTTTAAACTTAGTTCTGTACCTTAGTTCAAAATTAAATTTAGAGAGATTTACAAATCCAAATGGAGTGATTCCAATTTTGTTAGAAAGCTACTGAAAAGGCCTATCCAAGCCCGTTGGATTTAATTCATTTAGAGTTATAGATCTCTCCTAGTAAAAATAATAAAACAGAAGCATTTGCACCTTCCAAGATTTTTATAAAATCAGCCAAGATAGATTTTGAGTTGATTCCAACTCTCAAAAATCACATTTCATCATACCTATCTGAATATGTAATAATATTAAGGTGTACATGCAGTGACTTTAGACTAGTACCAAAATAATGCTATATAGGCATTTCTAGTCACTTGAAATCATTAAATAATGAACTTAAACCAAAGTAATTTTGATCCAACCCTTAAATTACATTCCCACATGTTAGAATATGTGGTGATTACATGTTCCCACATGATCCCATATTTTAAGTGGTTAATTTTTCAATGAGTAGAAATTACTTTTCTAAAATAAAAAGGAGGAAACTATTAAATAAAACTTGTGATCCTTGTGATGATAATAGATCATCAATTGTGTGCCTTAGAGTACTAAGTAAACTAGTTAAGTATTGTGTGGTGATTGTGTACTCCGTATGTATTTATAGAATATAGTATCGACCAAGCTTACGAGGAGGAGGAGTGCTACCAAGAAGAAGAAGAAAACTTCAACCACTGCACTAACCAAGGCAAGCTATTATTGGCCAGCTAACCCTTGCAAAACTTACTTTAGAAAGCCACCATTAACAATGCAAGCTAATCCTTGTAATCTAGATAACCCAAGCAAAGATGCTTTAGGCATGCTTTGATCCTACCACTTTGACTACTAGTTACCCCAAGTCTTACTTTCACGCTTTACTTCCTCTACCTTACACAAAGTCCCTTACTTGTTTTGAAGGTAACATAAAGAGTATAATACTTGACCTATTTTAGAACCCTTTAAATGTCATTCTATGGCATGAGATTGTTCCCATCATTTCCACCTTAGTGAACACTCTTAACTTAGTAGTTTAGAGTAGATCAAAAACTTGAGTCACTTTAGATGGGAACACTTGGTGAAAATGAATTGTGAAAACCTTGGAATGATGAGTCATTCTATTGAGATGTTTTGACATGTGTTGAGAAACACAAATGGTTTATGAGGATGAAAATGTTGAGGCATGAGCCTTAGCCCTTTTTATAAAACTGATGGTTGGATTCGGATGCGATACCATTCCAAATTTACCGTATAACCACACTACCTGAATTGGGTAAGGCTTAGCCGAAAGTTTATATGCATTAGTATTAGTTCCCTCACGGGAGAGGTTTGAGCTAAGGCTACCTCTCAATGTTGTCCACCTATGTAGTGCCCAAGATGACTAATGGTCATGGTTGGGAGGCCATGCTCATAGGAGAGGTCCTTATACTAGGGTGTGTAAAGGAAAGGTTATGTTTGATTATCTGCATACTAAGTATGATGATTCAGGGTTATCCCTGACAGAAGTATCGAATCTTGTGGTGAAAGTGTACCACCTCTGCAGAGTGTCAAACTATTCGAATAGCCGCGTCCGCGGTTATGGACAGTTGGAATGGCCATACTGTTTCGTTGTCAGATGTTTTCAAAATAACTTATGAAAGGAATGATGAATCTTGACTTGACCACAACAGGGTTGTGTTTATGACAATAGCTTCCCAACTTAAGTGATTCTAGAACTTTATTTTATCTTTCTTTGCTTCTGAACTTAGCTTAGGTTTCAAACTTAACTTTATAGTTAAACTTAGATTTAGCACTTTAACTTAGCACTATACTACTTGTTAGTGGTAGTTTGCGAGTACTTAAAGAGTACTTAAAGAGTAATACCTTATGTATGGTTTGTAATGGATGATGTACTGTGATATCCAATCCGTTATGTCTCACAAAAATGGTAATCCTGGGATTGCGAGGTATGGCATAACAGGCATCTGGGATTAAAATTCCGGGTGTTGACATAAAAACACCCATGATAGGAGCACTGCTAAGAGTCTCCTTGAGAGGCGTCCTATTAGACCCAAATTGTCTCTTATTACTAAGTTTGATTCTCCCATAAACATTAAAGATAAAGATTATGATTTCTCTCTCGATCTATCTTACATAGCTATTGTTGAGAAAGAACCTTTTTGTGGGACTAAGAATGAAAGTGCGGTAGCACATATGACTGGGCTTCCTACCATGAGTGGCTTGATTTCTGATGATATTAAGATGCGTACTTACTTTGTTGCTAAGATTTTCCCCTTTTCATTAAAAGGAGAATCTAAAACTTGGTTTAGTAATTTACCTCCTGGATCTATTGATAGCCCTGATTGCTTGATTAGTACTTTCCTCCGGAAATATTTTCCTCCTTGTGCTAGACATGATATTTTGCAGGAACTTTTTGATTTTAAACAGGGAGAAAAGGAGATATTGCATGAATCTTGGGCAAGGTTTTGTTCTTGGATTCATGCATAGGCTGGAAGTCCATTACCTAAGAATGAGCTTCTTGATATATTTTATAATGGACTAACTGAAGAATCTAGGACATACCTAGATAGTTGTGTTTATTGTGTTTTTAGGAATAGGACTCCCAAAGAAGTTGGGAAATTAATGGCTAAAATAAGCAAGAACTATGAAGATTGGACTCCTCCTGAACCAGCTATACCTTAAGTAATTATACCTGCACCAACTATTTCTACGCCTATACCATTATCTAAGAAGAGGGGAGTTATTGAATTGAATGATGAAGTGATGAAGGAAGCTAATAAATGTCTTAAGGAGAAGGGAATTAAAGCTGCAGATGTCAAGAATTTACCTCCTATAGAAGAATTATGTAAGCCTATCCCCCATTCATCCACTATTGAGGTACACTCTCTCCAACACTTTGATGAAGGTGATATCCCTTAGTCTAATCCTCCTGATCAATGCTTAGAAGAATTCGATATTTTCATTGTTAAGCAAGATAATTTTAATAAAAGGGTGCAAAATCATCTAATGGAAAACACTAGAGCTATTGTTGAGTTAAAAGATATTGTGGAAAGAACCTCTAATGATGTTAAAATGATTGTGAAACGCTTTCAAATGGTTCAAACACAAATAGATCAACTTATTAAAGTACCAAAAGACTTGCTAGTTAATGCTACCAAAGAAAAACACGCTTATGGTATTAGAACTAGAAGTGGTGCTGCTACCCAGGATCCTCTATATCCTGAGGGGCATCCCTAAAGAATTGAGCAGGATTCTCAACAAGCTAAAAATAGTGGTTCTACTCGTAAGAAAAGAAAAAATAAACATAAAACTATTGTAGAAACCTCTAAACCTACTATAGATCCTAATAGTATATCTATCTCTGATGCTGAAACTAAAAGTGGTAATGAAGAAAATGATGTTCCTAATGAAGAAAAAGCTGAAGAAGAACCTGAAAAGCAAACTAAGAATACTAAATACACTAAAGAAGTTTTTGTTGCTAAGAAACATGGTAGTGAAAGAGAGCCTTGGGTCCAAAAACCTTTGTCTTTCCCTGATAAGAAACACAAGTCAAAGGAAGATGAACACTATAATAAGTTTTGTGAGTGGATGAAACCTTTATTCTTGCAAATTCTTTTGACTTATGCTATTAAATTTCCTCCTTACTCAAAGTATATGAAGGATATTGTCTCGAATAAAAGGAAGATCCCTAATGAAGAAATTTCTACTTTGCTTGCCAATTACTCCTTTAAAGGTAAGGTTCCTAAGAAACTTGGAGACCCAGGGATTCCAACTATACCGTGCTCTTTTAAGAATAGATATGTTAGAAAGACTTTGTGTGATTTGGGAGCTGGAGTTAGTGTTATGCCTTTCTCTCTCTATATAAGAGACTTCAACTAGAAAAACTAATACCAACTGATATATCTTTGCAAATGGCTGATAAAGCTACCACTATTCCTGTTGGTATATGTGAGGATGTACCTGTTCAAGTGGCTCATAATTGCTTGATATTAACTTATTTTGTTGTGCTTGAAATGCCTAAAGATGATAATATGTCTATTATTCTTGGGAGACCTTTTCTTAATACTGTAGGAGCTGTTATTAATTGTAATCAAGGAAAGTTGACCTTAAATGTTAATGACAAGGAACATACTGTCTATTTCCCCAGGAAGATTGATAGGACTTATGGTTTGAATTCAATTGAACAAGTTGAGGGCATTCAAGTTGGAGAGATATATTGTCCCATACGCAGAGAAAAATTTGAAACTATTATGATTGGGACCATTGCTATCAAAGTTGAGGTATCATAATCATTAGTGGAATACAAAGTTTTGTTTCATATAAAATTGTTTTGGTAACAAGACCTGATCAACCTTGTTAACAAAAGGATTTCATTGAGCAAAACAATGTTTTCACCATGATTATCTCTGTTTACTTTTATTCTATCTATCTTAGTTATTGCTTTCGTTTAGTTTTCTTTTCTGTTGTTAGTTGCTTGCATGTTAGAGTGTCTTAGAACTTCTGTAGTTCTAGCCTTGTTTTGTCATTGCATCATTTCCAAAAAAAATCTTTTTCTATCAGAAAATCATTCATCTATACCTCAAAATTGCAGAAAATTCATATTAAAGTTTTACGTGAAAAAAGGGGCAGAGGAGTGCCTGGAAGGTACCAGGGGGACCCACCAGGCAGGCACACCACCTGGTGGCGCAGCCTGCCCTGGGTGGCGCCATGCCATGGTGTGGGCCACCCCTGCCCCCCACTCACTCTCTCACTTGCCACTTTCTTCTCTCTCCCGAGTAAACTCCATTTCATTGATAAAAATAGCATTCTTGCTGTGCTTGATCTCGATTTTTCGATCTCCTTGCTCAGCCCATCTTTGCTGCTTAAATTTGGAGCATTTGTTCTTTGGTATGTGACTCCTCCGTTTGTCCAAGTAGATTTATGTTTAGTGGATTATATCTTGAGTATTTTGCTGATGTAGGTGACAGGTTATGAGAGCTTGCAAGATTGTTTGATGCTTAGAGATTTAGTTTTGATGCATGTTTGTTGGGTCCGCAGCATAGAAAACAAAAAAATTCCTCCGGTGTGAACTACACGCCAAGATCTATCTATTAGGTACAAAGCAACGAGTGGACATACATCCATGGAGAACTTACCCTCGAAGACAACGAGCTTTGTTAACGAGTAGGAACTCATGATTGATGTAGTCGTACACTTGCTGATCTCAAGATCGTGATGAAGTCCAGCAGGTCCGGCTCCAGCACGTCCATCAGATCCAGCTCCAGCACCACCAAGTCCAGCACCGCAAAGTAGCGGTGCATCCGTGATCGCACACACGTCCGGTACCCCGACAACCTCCGTCCCTCGCTCCAGCAAAGCAGCGGAAGCAGCAAATCCTTTCCAGATAAAGCCACCAGTAACATGTATCTCGCTAATCCGACACCATGGGGGAATAATACTATAGGGGGAGAGAGATCCTTCACAAGGAGGTGTAAGGATGAAGGAGGGAATGGGTGGCCTTTTATAGGAGGAGGGGGGGTGCCCCCTCTCTCCATGGCCGGTGCATGGGGGGGTGACCCCTCACCTCCCCCATTCATGTGGTGGTAACCCCTCCACATTAAAATGCCTCTTCACATTACCTTTTAAAGTCTACACTTTAAATGCATTAAATTTCTCCAAATTTAATGCTCTCTCATTTAATAAAACACTTTTATTATTTTTATTCAGAATTTTGTTAATTACTTTAATTAACAATTCACATAAAACCCCCTGCAACATTTCAATATTACATGCAGAACCAATTTCAGCAATTTCACCCGAAACAGTTTTGGTGTCTATTGAAATAATTCCAGCACTTTCTTAAATCTTTATCTGAAAACTATTTGCTCTAAATGGTGTCGGTATTCCTTAAGTGTGTCACCCTACGGTTCACGAATAATGCATACATGATCGAGACCCCTCTCCGATCAATAATCAGCAGCGGGACCTGGAGATCCATACTGACTCCTACACATTCAACGATAACTTCTGTGATCGTGAGAACCTTTAACGCTAGTAACTAAATCCCTTTGTCCCGCGATATATTACTTGTCCGAGATTCGATCATCGGTATCTCCATACCTAGTTTTATCTCGTTACCGACATGCACTCTTTTCTCGTTCCCGTGATATAACATTCTAGTGATCACATCACTTGCTTGCAAGCTATTTCAATGTGATATCACCGAGAGGGCCTAGAGTATATCTATCCATCATCGGGATTGACAAATTCCACTCTTGATCCATGAGCCTCAACATAACACCTTCGTAGCACTGAACCCATCTTTATAGTCACCATGTTACGGTGTGACGTTTGATGTTATCAAGATACTCTTCTGTGTTAGCAATTAACATGATCTCATGGTCTAAGGATAAAGATTACTTCGTATGATGTTATAGCAATATAAACATAGTGACTTTGATCGTAATGCTATACTTCAGATGAATGTTCATCACATCATTCCACCAATGGTGTGACCTCGTTACTAACAACATCCAATGTCCATGATCAGGAAACCTTTATCATCTTGTTAATCAACAAGCTAGTCTATAAGAGAGGCATAACTAGGAACCCTTTTTGTTTATTAAACACACATGTATTGATGTTTCCAATCAATACAATTCTAGCATGTAAAATAAACATTTATCATAAACATGGAATAAGATAATAACCACTTTATTATTGCCTCTCGGGCATATTCCCTTCAGTCTCCCACTTGCACTAGAGTCAATAATCTAGTTTGAAAAACTTTGCGTATTGAACACCTATGGCTTTATGGTGTTGCATATACGCAATTGCTAGTGGTTAACATAATCTCTGGATTTGACAGTTTCAGGTCCGTGTGCATTTGCATGTCTTTGCGTCTCTACGCATCACTCATTATCAAATGAGATGGCATTGTATAAATTTGGTCCTTTGGTGAGACCTTTAGTTTGTTCAGCTCAAAATATGTTGATATTATTGTCAGACAATATATCTTCATTGTATTAGCCCACTTTGAACCACACCTAGTTTGATAACAAACTACTTAACACAAATGCCCTCCTTTGCTGCTACTATAGCAGTCATATACTTAGCCTTTTATTGTAGTATCCGTCACAATGTCTCAACTTTGGAACTCATCCAAATCCATCATGGAACATCCTTTCCATTACATTGTGCCACCCATAGTCTAAATTGAGATAATTTTAATGTGTATCTTGTGACAAAACTAGTATCGATGTAACACTTTACAATGAACTACCTTTAACTATTTGTCACTTATACATTATATATTCTTAGTTCTTCCAAAGCTCATAAGAATATCTTTACTATTGTCCAATGATCATCTTATGAATCATTCTGGTATATGCTCATAACATTTAGAGCATAGGACATTCTGGATATATACATATCATGGTATAATCGATCAAAATCTTCATGTGATTTTACTCACCAAGTGTTGAAACACTTGAATTTTGATACAATCCTTTCCATGCAGCAAGAACATTTCTTGTTGTTTCCATATTGAACCCTTTCAATATCTCATATATGTATGTCTGGCACAACCATATTAGCGCCTTAATCTATCCATATAGATATTGATGCCTAATATTCCGGGTTTGTCCAAGTCTTTCATCGAAATCTTATTTTAATGAAATTCTTAAATTGTGTCAATACAAGATACATCATTTCCAATCAACAATTTGTCCTCTACATAATGTATTAGAAATATGTCTCAGCGCTCCCACATAATTTCTTGCAAATGCAAGCATCTTCATCATCTCCAATGAATTTAAACTCTTTTAACAGTTTCATCATGGTGAAGATTCCAACTCTGCTATGCTTACTTCAACTATTGAAGTTTACATGCCCTTTTAGCACCCTTTGAATTAATAAAACCCTTCGAACCATGTCATGTACATGTCCTAGGTTACCGTTCTATTAGAAGAACCTTGTTTTGTTTATTCAACTACCATATACAAAATTATATGTAGTGGTTGCTACATTAATCCGTCAAGACTATATATCGCTATGAAAGATCAAATCTTGTCATAGTCAACTCCTTGAACATTGTCGTAAAATTCTTTCTGACATGTCGACTATTTCATAGATGTTAAACATCCATGTCTTATTTCTTGATAGATCCAAACACGACCGATAGGCTTCATGCCTTTCCGGAGGGTCTTCCAAGTTTAGAAACTTGTTTTCTCGTGTATGGATACTATCACGGATTCTATGACTTCTAGTCATTTTATGGAGTCAGGGCCCATCATCGCTTCTTTGCATGTAGTCGGTTCATCATTGTCAAAACAATAATGACTTGCTTATCAAATCTTACTATTTGATTCTTACCGACCCACAAGGTTCTATAGGAACTCTAATCTCCGAGATCACACCTTTTGTAATCACGAGAGCCATGAGCATTGTGGCCGCCACCGGGACACTTTCCGGCGCTGCGCTACTTAGCACATATAGCTAAGGTTCAACAACCTTATGAAAGTTCTATTGTCCTCCCACTTAACTTTTCACGAAAAGTTCCTTGTCAAGTAACTTGACGTTCCAAGCGACAAACTCTTTTGTCCTTGGTGTTATGGAGAAATTCCCAACAAATTCTTTGGGATAACCTACAAAGACGTGCTTATCCGACTTTGGTTGTAAACATTTTACTTATGCATAGCATACCAAAATTTAAGAAAAGACAATTCGGGTTTTATCCCAAACCATAACTCATATGGTGTCATTTCAATGGATCACGATGGTGCTCTTTTCAGTGTAAAAGTGGTAGTCTCTAAAGCTTCAATCTTTAAAACATAATGGCAGTTTTATAAATGACACCTTTGATCTTACCATGTCAAACATGGTTTGATTTCATCTCTCGAATATGCCATACTCCTATGGTTTATCGGGAAAACACAAATCATGGAACAATTCCTCAAATCTTAGGTGTTTTGCTAAACCTGTAACTCAAATATCTTCCTTTATGAGCAAATCATAAACTCTTTTATTTTCTTGTTACAATGATTTTCCACTTCATCTTGAAAGTCTTTGAACAATTTTCAAATGTTTCATACTTCTTACTTATTAAGTAAATATACAGATATATTCACTCAAATTTTCGGAGAAAGCATATGAAGCAAAAACATACATCGCATATGGCTACACATAATGGACTATGCACATCAGCATGCACAATTTCCAATAAGCTAGTCATCCGTTCCTCTCTGGCCTATGGACAGAGTTTCAATTATCTCGAGGAAAGTCTCACATGCGTCAATTGATCAAAATCAAAGGCTCCAAAAATCCATCAACATGGAGTTTCTTCATGTTTTCTTTCAAATATAATTTAAACAGCGATGTCACTTCATAAGTGATCTTTCCATCATTTGTCTTGCGACATTTTAGCAATAGTGTTTATGGATGTGATTTCTCCAACTAGACTTGTAAAAGTTCATCCATCCTTTATGGAATATGGTAATTATTTGAACATCCATTGTTCTCATGATACCGGAACAAAATAACAATTATTTAAACAAATCTCGAAGGCTAGGTTTGATGACAACGAAAAACACAATAACAATTTATTTGTTTTAGATGAACATCATCACTCATTCTCTTGCTAGTTACTTAGGCCATTGTAGTACATGAATCGCGTTGTCCTGTATGACACTTCATACCAACCAATTTGGTATCCAATACCTAAGAACCACATTGTTTAAAAAGCAAGGAATATAGCCATAACATGTATATCTTATATATACCTAAGTTGGACATCTCCAACCTTTTATTTTCTGCCAAATATTTTATATATTCTCTTTCAGCAATTCCTTTTCTTTTAAAAGAATCTATCAACATCAATAGTGGTGTCATTCACATGACACATAGTACAAAGCATATATAGTCAAATACTAATACCTTTGGACTTGCACTTTGAAGTGGATCACCATCATCAAATGTTTGGCATTCCTTCAAAAATCCATTCTTTAATAATCTATTAGTGTAGTAAACATTTTACTTACATCTTCTATTCATCCTTATCATGACAACTTTCATGATCAAGCTACTACAGCTTATAAGGAAGAATCATGAGTATAATATCAGTTCCCAAAACCTTTTTGGTAGATTCGGATGCCTAGCATCTCCATCCTTCACAAATTCTCATACAATATGAGAACATGTATTTTGCTAAATTATACTCTATCATAATGCAACCAAAAAACATTGTTTCAGATATCACAATATCTTTCACACATGATGGTTTCTGAAACAATTTTCAGCTCCAATATAATCTTGATATTAAAATAACCTTTTTGAATATCAATAATCATGGAGGCAAACATGATACTTTAGATACTAACATTGGAATTCTTACTCTTGATTTAATACTACTTATTAAACTTCATGGAGTAAACAGAGTTTGCTGAAAGTTTGCAATAGGACTTATAAACTTGAAATTGACATTCAAAACAATACGACACCAGTTCGTAAAGTAAATATCTAGAATTCTATAGTTCTATTATCTCAAATAAAAACTAAGCATAAGGTAGAAAACGAATGCCAATGACTACAACAAACTATGCAAATTCACTTTGATTTAATTTATGACAAATTTGGTTCGACTAATCCAAATTAGAAATGAACTCCCACTCAAAAACGACATCCCTCGTGCCTTTTTGGTGATTACATGAACCAAATCCTCTACACCAAGTTCGATCATCACGTGAGTCAGTGTAGCTTCAAAGGCGAGCATCTATATGGGCATCATATCAACTATATGACTCATGCTTAACTTTTCGGTCCGTGTTCCGAGGCCATGTATGTACATGCTAGGCTCGTCAAGTAAGAACCTTAGTATTTGCGTGTGTAAAACTGTCTTACACCCGTTGTATGAAAGCATAGAGTCGAGAACACCCGATCATCACGTGATGCCTCAAAACACGATCCACAAAACGGTGCATACTTAAGGAAGAACACATTTTATCTTGATATCTAAATGAGGGATCATCTTATAATAGTACTAAAAGCGCCAAACTAGCAATATAAGATGCTAACATCTAATGTGTAAAGTGAGATGATATGGTCCATGCATTTGATCTCTATCACGTGCATCGTGGTATGATCTCTATCATTCCTTTGTGTGTAAGGCCAAGGTCTATGGAACTTACATGTTGAGTGTGTTGTAAGAGTATCTATCATACATCTACTTACAACAATACCATATCAATACACTAGCCCAGCAACGATCTAAACTAGAGCCTCTAATTTATCAATTACATGTTTTATGTGGCTTAGGGCTTTCGGAGATAGAACCGTTCTACCTACGAACATGAACCACAACGAGGATAAAAAAATTATTAGCAACTCGTTGTAAATCAGATATTGACTATAGTAGGAGAGATAGACACCCGCCAGCCACTTATGCAAAACAAGTTGCATGTCAGTCGTGGAACCGGTCTCATGTACGATGACATGTAAGGTTGGTCCGGGCCGCTTCATCCCACTATGCCACCAATATCCAAAATACATGGAAGATGCAATAACATGATCATCATCCCCCACATATAAACATATGTGTACTACCCGTGCAAAGCACCTATGCATAAACCTGGCTCTGATACCACTGTTGGGTCCGCAGAATAGAATACAAAAAATTTCCTACGGTGTGAACTACACGCCAAGATCTATCTATTAGGTACAAAGAAATGAGTGGACATACATCCATCGAGAACTTACCCTCGAAGACAACGAGCTTTGTTAACGAGTAGGAACTCGTGGTTGATGTAGTTGTACACTTGCCGATCTCAAGATCGTGATGAAGTCCAGCAGGTGCGGCTCCAGCACGTCCATCAGATCCAGCTCCAGCACCACCAAGTCCAGCACCGCAAAGCAGCGGTGCATCCGTGATCGCACACACGTCCGGTACCCCAACAACCTCCGTCCCTCTCTCCAGCAAAGCAGTGGAACTAGCAACTCCTTTCTAGATAAAACCACCGGGAACATGTATCTCACTAATCCGAGACCATGGGGGAATAATACTAGAGGGGGAAAGAGATCCTTCACAAGGAGGTGTAAGGATGAAGGAGAGAATGGGTGGACTTTTATAGGAGGAGGGGGGTGCCCCCTCTCTCCATGGCCGGCGCATGGGGGGGTGACCCCTCACCTCCCACATTCATGTGGTGGTAACCCCTCCACATTAAAATGCCTCTTCACATTACCTTTTAAAGTCTCCACTTTAAATGCATTAAATTTCTCCAAATTTAATGCTCTCTCAATTAATAAAACTCTTTTATTATTTTTATTCAGAATTTTGTTAATTACTTTAATTAACAAACATTCACATAAAACCCCCTGGAACATTTCAATATTACATGCAGAACCAATTTCAGCAATTTCACCCGAAACAGTTTCATTGAAATAATTCTAGCGCTTTCTTAAATCTTTATCTGAAACATATTTGGTCTAAATGGTGTCGGTATTCCTTAAGTGTGTCACCCTACGGTTCACGAATAATGCAGACATGATCGAGACCCCTCTCCGATCAATAATCAGCAGCGGGACCTGGAGATCCATACTGACTCCTACACATTCCACGATGACTTCTGTGATCGTGAGAACCTTTAACACTAGTAACTAAATCCCTTTGTCCCGCGATATATTACATGTCCGAGATTCGATCATCGGTATCTCCATACCTAGTTTTATCTCGTTACCGACATGCACTCTTTTCTCGTTCCCGTGATATAACATTCTAGTGATCACATCACTTGCTTGCAAACTATTTCAATATGATATCACCGAGAGGGCCTAGAGTATATCTATCCGTCATCGGGATTGACAAATTCCACTCTTTATCCATGAGCCTCAACATAACACCTTCGTAGCACTGAACCCATCTTTATAGTCACCATGTTACGGTGTGACGTTTGATGTTATCAAGATACTCTTCTGGTGTTAGCAATTAACATGATCTCATGGTCTAAGGATAAAGATTACTTCGTATGATGTTATAGCAATATAAACATAGTGACTTTGATCGTAATGCTATACTTCGGATGAATGTTCATCACATCATTCCACCAATGGTGTGACCTCGTTACTAACAACATCCAATGTCCATGATCAAGAAACCTTGATCATCTTGTTAATCAACAAGCTAGTCTATAAGAGAGGCATAACTAGGAACCCTTTTTGTTTATTAAACACACATGTATTGATGTTTCTGATCAATACAATTCTAGCATGTAAAATAAACATTTATCATAAACATGGAATAAGATAATAACCACTTTATTATTGCCTCTCGGGCATATTCCCTTCAATGTTCAGGCCTCTTGCAAGTCTCTATGAGTAGTGCCCTCCATTATATTCACTTTGCAATCACTTGTTTAATAGGTGTTTAAATTTCAGAATATCAAGCATGAACAACAATAGTTTTGGAGAGATATTTGAGAGGGATGCAGCTTGGAGGTTGAGTCCCTCGAGATCAGCCTCTCAGTTTAGGTCATCATACAATGAAGAACTCATTGCACCTCGCATTGGTAATGAATGAGATGATGGGGATGCTCACCCATCCTCTTTTCCTTGTTTTACTTTCTTACAAGCTGCAGAGATTCTTGATGATTTCTTGCTACTGATTCAGAGGGTTGGTTTGAGCTCATATATGCAAGACGAGAGTGAGCAATACGCTATGCTCACCAAAACTTTTGTTGAGAGCTTCGTGTTTACTAACACACCCTATCAGTCAACTGTCTCTTTCAAAATTTATAATTTTCCCTTTACCATGTCATTGGAAAGATTTTGCAGTGTTGTAGGTGTAAGCATGACAGGGACTGTGAAGAAGATTCAAGTGCGACCCGCTGATTTGCTGGAGCTTTATCGAGGGGTGACCAATGATGATGACCACGTGGCTCAGCACGGAAAGATAAGAAATATCCAGCTTCCTGCTCTTAGATACTTTGCATACTATCTTGCTACTAGCGTTCTTGGTAGGGAGAATACGAGTAATATCGCCAACTATCATTTAGCCATCCTTGCTGCTGCGCTTAACAATGATACTCGGTACAACCTTGGCTCGCTTATTGCTCGCCGCCTAGCTGCTAGGGGGCCTATCTATGGGAGCATCATTGCCTCATGTATGGTCAATGCATTAGGGCTTTCAGTGGACCCCAATGATACTATATTGGCACCACAAAGGCTTGACCTTGTTGCTATGAAAACACATCAATTTGTCACTGCTGACTCTGAGTTGGACAGTTTAGTATATAGGAGGCTATTTACTGACGGGGATGAAAGGGAGATCCCTTTGCCGGAATCTACTTTGTTTAGTGTTCACAGGAGACCGTGGTCGTGCTCCGAGGAGGAGGTGGACGAGCAGCTCCGCTTGCTGGGTTTCCATGGGTAGCACCAGGAGGATGTGCCCTCCAACGATTACTCCGCGCACTACGGAGGGACGTACTCGAGCTCGCACCAGGACGAGGCTCCTCGTCGTACCATAGTGACACTTCATCCTGGCCAGCTTGGGATTGACACCCACTTAGGCCAAAACCCTAAGCTTGGGGGGAGGTACGGCGACATCGCACTCATCCCCATATCATTTTGCGTCGATACTTTGTATATTCATGTTTCGTTCTATTTTTAGTTTTCGTTATTGCTTTGCTTTTGCTTTCTAAAACGCAAAAAGACCGAAAATATTTCTGTTGTTTCTCTTTGGTTTGCTTCTTTTTCTCTTTGCCTTGGTTTGTTTTTCCCTTTTTGCTTTGTTTGAACTATTCGAAAAACCCAAAAAGATCTTGGTTTGCTTGTTCTTCCTTTTTGGTTCTTCTTTTAAAAATTGAAAACACCAAAAATATTTGTTGTTCTTCTTTGGTTTTGTGAGTTTCTTGCAGGGTTCAGCAGTCCTCAGTGGGATTTGGTTTCCTATTATTATTCAAGCCACACAAGTGAAGGGCAATAATGAGGATTAATGACAACTTGAGGTGTGGTAAGAGGCTGGTAATGAACTCTATTTGTTTTCATTTTTGTACATATACTCATCATTATGGGCATGCTTAGCCTGTTCATGTAGGGTGTATGTTATTTATGGATGCTTAGTAGTTTTTGCTTTCATATGATTAGTTCCAGCTTGCTAATAGTTTGTAGGATATCTTATAATTGTTTGCTTGGATTACTCTATTCATAACTTGGTATGACACCATGGTATCCTCCTCTGAATGTTTCATTTGAATTGACTTGGCACATGTTCATGCATGCATATGACTGAAATAATCAATTGAGCCTCGATGAATTATTTTGCCTTGAGGGTCTTGAATCACTTTCATGCCATGATTAGTCTAGTTTTGTTGCAAGCATGATTATGACAACTATTGCTCTCTTGTTTGTCGCTCCCTTACTATTCCTAGCCTTCACTTTCACTGAGTATGTTTTACTCATGTTTCCAACTCCCTAAAACCAAATATTGCCAAAGTGTCCACCATACCTACCTATTAGCATCATTTGCTATTTCTGTGCATATTCATTATGCCTTGTTTTCTTCCGAATAAAATGTTTGCCTGTTATGAGGAAGTTAGTTAGTAAAGCTCTCACGAACTTGATGCCACACTATATTTTCTGCACTTAATAAACCTGAACCATTGTGACTGTCCATCAAAGTTATATGCTTGCAAATTATAGGCTGGGGATTAGCAAAATCGTGCTGTCACGGGGAACACTTTCAACACCTGTAAATATATACCCAGTTGATACCATGCTCTTTTGTTTGCAGATGTCGTCGGTGTGAAATAAAAGGGGATCCTGTAAGTCCATGGAGTTATGTATGTGTGTTAGAGAAACACCTGGGCCGCCGGTCTAATCCATGCCATCATGTTGGAAACCTGCAGCGTAACCATAATGATATCTATGAAGCATTCTTCTTATAAAAAAAGAGAGAGATAGCCATTGAGAAAAAAAAGAGATTTGAGAAAAGAGGAAAGAGAGAAAAAAGCACCATTTTCCCATGGTAAATAAGAAGATTGCTGAGATACTCATTGTCTGCTTGCCTTGTCATTTTGATATGGGGATTCTTCCGTATCATCGGGCAAGGGGTACCTCGTTGGCGGTTCTCTGTGATACGCACGTATTTACGATGACAAGAACTTACAGGTAACTAAAGTTGAGTAGCATGAGGAGCCGCCCTCGTACTTAAGGGACATGGGATTTCCAGTTTATAGTCTGTCAAGCATATAACTCAGATTGGACCTCACTTTCACCTTAACCATATTAAAGATTCTTATGATAGGGGCAATTAGAGCTCAAAGCTAATGAGTACCATACTTTCAGCATTTGGAAGCCTTTCAAACTATTCAAAACCTTTTCATTTCCTTGTTGAGTATCCACTTATTCTATGAGCACTTCCTTGAGAGCATAGTTATCATTCTTTGTGCATGTCCCATTACTTGATTATTTGTGTTATGAATATGATGCTTGTATCTTTGACATCTTTACTTCTAGTCTTCACCTGAACTTCAGAGGTGCCTTGGCATTCACAATAAAAAGGCAAGCGAGATACCACTCTATCATACCTTGTTATGAGCATTGTAATCTTGCTTATATTTATACTTCATGCTATTTATTATTTTTAAGTGGGAACCTCTTCATAGCATGCAGTGCCTATTAAGTAAACTTAGTTGCATACTCTTTATTATGAATTGTCTAAGTAGTTGATCACATGATAATAATATATACATCATATGAAGCAAATGTGTTCGTGAAAGTTTCTTTCATCGCACTCAGTTTTCAACTGAATTGCTTGAGGACAAGCAATAAGCTAAGCTTGGGGGGAGTTGATACGTCCAAAATGTATCTACTTTCCCGAACACTTTTGCTATTGTTTCTCCTCTAAACTTGTGTGATTTGGATGCAACTACTTGTGAATTCTGTTTTCAGCAGAATTGCCTTGGTGTCTACTTTTTGTGTGCAGAAAATCAACTATCAGGAAAAATCTCGGAAAATATGCCAAAAATCCTATTTCACCAGAAGATTCCTGGAGCCAGAATACGAGACAGAGGGGGTTGGGCCCAGGCTACACCACCTGGCCGCGCGGGCTAGGCCTGGCCGCGCCAGGGGGTGGTCTGGTCGCCCCAGACACCCCCTCGGTCTCCCTCTTCGCCTATAAGATGCCTTCTGACCTAAAAACTCAGGGGGGTTCGACGTTTTCCAGAAGGAGTTCCGCTCTGTCGCCACCACCAGATTCCACGAAACAGCACCAGAAACTCCGTTCTCGCACCCTGCCGGGACGGGGAATTGGAGGATATCATCGCCATCATCATCACCATCGCTTCTCCATCGACCATCCATGTTTCCCCCATCTATGAGTGAGTAATCCCCCACTGTAGGCTATAGGGATGGTAGGGATTGGATGAGATCATTCATGTAATGGTATCGGATTGTTACGGCATGGTGCCTAGTATCGTCTATTAGTGCTTTATGACTTTGTTGTGACTTGTTATGCTTAATGCTTGTCACCAGGGCCCGAGTGCCATGATTTCAGATCTAAACATGTTATTGATTCATTATGATAGTATTGTTTTTGGTCTTACCTTCAAGTTGTATACACACGTTGTTGTTCGGAACCAATGGCCTCGAAGTGACAGAAATCGGGATAACCAAAGGGAATGGCTTTGATGTGAGGATCAGATGTGTTCATGGAGTGTTAATGCTTTGCTCCGGTGCTCTATTAAAAGGAGCACCTTAATTGCCAATAGTTCCCCTGAGGCCCCGCAAAGCAAATTTGGCGGGACAAAAGATGTTGTGCAAGTTCTCATTGCGAGCACGTATGACTATATATGGAACACATGCCTAGGATTATCTAGTACTTGGATGCTTTATCTTATTTATCTGCTATTGCCCTATGTTTTGATTGCTATCCATGCAACACCCGTCCATCCATCCCTATGCCTACCACACTCGAATCCTACTGTTTACTGCTATTCTTACTACTGCCTTTACTTTACTACTACTGTTACTTTACTATTCCTACTACAAAATTGTTGCTACTGATAAACTGCTATGAGCAAAGATTGTTTCCAGGTGCAGCTGAATTGACAACTCAGTTGTTAAGGCTTATAAGTATTCTTTGGCTCCCCTTATGTCGAATCAATAAATTGGGTTTCACTTCCCTCGAAAATGCTGCGATACACCCCATATACTTGTGGTCATCAGTGTGCTCTTTTCCCGAACCACATTGATCCGCTGGTGAAATTGCATGTGTGTTCTTTTCCTAGACCACATGGATCTACTAGAGTCATTGCATGTGTGTTCTTTTGCTAAACCACATTGATCCACTTGTGTCATTGCATGTGTGTTCTTTTCCTAAACCACATGGAACCACTAGTGACATTGCATGTGTGTTCTTTTCCTAAACCACATGGATCCACTAGTGACTTTGCATGTGTGTTATTTTCCTAAACCACAAAGATCCACTTGTGACATTTGCATGTGTGTTATTTTCCAAAACCACATTGATTCACTGGTGTCATTGCATATGTGTTATTTTCATAAACCACATTGATCCACTGGTGACATTGCATGTGTGTTCTTTCCCTAAACCACATTGATCCACCAGAGTCATTACATGTGTGTTCTTTTCCTAAACCACATGGATCCATTTGTGACATTTGCATGTGTTTTATTTTCCTAAACACATTGATCCACTAGAGACATTGTATGTGTGTTCTTTTCCTAAACGACATGGATCCACTGGTGACATTGCATGTGTGTTCTTTTCCTAAACCACATGGATCCACTAGTGACATTGCATGTGTGTTCTTTTCCTAAACCACATGGATCCAATGGAGTCATTGCATGTGTGTTCTTTTCCTGAACCACATTGATCCACTTGTGTTATTGCATGTGTGTTCTTTTCATAAACCACATGGATCCACTTGTGACATTGCATGTGTATTATTTTCCTGAACCACATGGATTCACTGGTGACTTTGCATGTGTGTTCTTCTCCTAAACCACATGGATCCACTGGTGACATTTGGATGTGTGTTCTTTTCCAAAACCACATTGATCCACTAGTGTCATTGCATGTGTTTTCTTTTCTTAAACCACATTGACCACTGGTGACGTTGCATTTGTGTTCTTTTCCTAAACCACATGATCCACTTGTGACATTTGCGTGTGTTTTCTTTTCCTAAAACACATTGATCCACTAGAGACATTGCATTTGTGTTATTTTCCTGAATCACATTGACCCACTAGTGTTATTGCATGTGTGTTCTTTTCCTAAAACACATGGATCCACTAGAGACATTGCGTGTGTGTTCCTTTTCGGAACCACATGGATCCACTAGTGACATTGCATGTGTGTTCTTTTCCTAAACAACATGGATCATATGGAGTCATTGCATGTGTGTTCTTTTCCTAAACCACATTGATCCACTGGTGTCATTGCATGTGTGTTCTTTTCCTAAACCACATTGATCCACTAGTGACATTTTCATGTGTGTTCTTTCCTAAACCACATTAATCCACTGTTGTTATTGCATGTGTGTTCTTTTTTAGACCACATTGATCCACTAGAGACATTACATGCGTGTTCTTTTCCTGAACAACATTGATCCACTGGTAACATTTGCATGTGTGTTCTTTTCCTAAACCACATGGATCCACTCGTGACATTTGCATGTGTTTTCTTTTCCTAAACCACATTGATCCACTAGTGACATTTGCATGTGTGTTCTTTTCCTAACCCACATTGATCCACTGGTGTCATTTGCATGTGCGTTCTTTTCCTAAACCACATCAATCCACTTGTGTAATTGCATGTGTGCTCTTTTCCCGAACCACATTGATCCGCTGGTGACATGGCCTGTGTGTTCTTTTCCTAAACCACATGGATCTACTCGAGTCATTGCATGTGTGTTCTTTTCCGAAACCACATTGATCCACTAGTGTCATTGCATGTGTGTTCTTTTTTTAAACCACATTGACCCATTGATGAAGTTGCATGTGTGTTCTTTTCCTTAACCACATTGATCCACTTGAGTCATTACATGTGTGTTCTTTTCCTAAACCACATGATCAAGTTTTGACATTTGCATGTGTTTTCTTTTGCTAAAACACATTGATCCACTAGATACATTGCATTTGTGTTGTTTTCCTAAACCACATGGATCCACTGTGATATTGCATGTATGTTCCTTTTCTAAACCACATGGATCCACTGGAGCCATTTGGATGTGTGTTCTTTTCCTAAACCACACTGATCCACTGGTGACATTTGCATGTGTGTTCTTTTCCTAAACCACATTGATCCACTCGTGACATTTGCATGTTTGTTCTTTTCCTAAACCCCATGGATCCAATGGTAACATTACATGTGTGTTCTTTTTTTAGAACCACATGGATCCAGTAGTGACATTGCACGTGTGTTCTTTTTCTAAACAACATGGATCATTTGGAGTCATTGCATGTGTTCTTTTCCTGAACAACACTGATCCACTAGTGACATTGCATGTGTGTTCTTTTTCTAAAAAACATGGATCATTTCGAGTCATTGCATGTGTGTTCTTTTCCTGAACCACATTGATCCACTGGTGTCATTGCATGTGTGTTCTTTTTCCGGACCACATTGATTCACTAGTGACACTACATGTGTGTTCTTTTCCTAAACCACATGGATCCACTTGTGTCACTACATGTGTGTTATTTTTCAAACCACATTGATCCACTGGTGTCATTGCATGTGTGTTATTTTCATAAACCATATTGATAACCAGTGACCTTTGCATGTGTGTTCTTATCCTAAACCATATGGATCCACTAGTGACATTTTTATGTGTGTTCTTTTCCAAAACCACATGGATCCAGTGGTGACATTTGCATGTGTGTTCATTTCCTGAACCACATTGATCCATTGGTAACATTTGCATGTGTGTTGTTTTCCTAAACCACATGGATCCACTCGTGTCGTTTGCATGTGTTTTCTTTTCCTAAACCACATTGATCCACTGTTTAGATATGAATGTGTGTTATTTTCCTAACCACATTGATCCACTATTGTCATTGCATGTGTGCTCTTTTCCCGAACCACTTTGATCTCCTAGTGACATTCCATGTGTGTTCTCTTCCTAAATCACATGGATCTACTAGATTCATTGCGCGTGTGTTCTTTTCCTAAACCACATTGACCCACCGGTGATGTTGCATGTGTGTTCTTTTCCTAAACCATATTGATCCACTTGAGTCATTACATGTGTGTTCTTTTCCTAAACCACATGATCCACTTGTGACATTTGCATGTGTTTTCTTTTCCTAAAACACATTGATCCACTAAATACATCGCATTTGTGTTCTTTTCATAAACCACATGGTTCCACTTTGACATTGCATGTATGTTCTTTTTCTAAACCACATGGATCTGCTGGAGACATTTGCATGTGTGTTATTTTCCTAAACCACATTGATCCACAAGAGAAACGCCTGGGCCGCTGGTCTAATCCATGCTGACATGGTGGAAACCTGCAGCGTAACCATAATGAGTTGTCTATGAAGCATTCTTCTTGTAAAAAAAGAGTCCAATATTGAGAAAAAAAAGAGAAAAACAAAAAAAAGATTATGAAAAGAGGAAAGAGAGAAAAAAGCACCATATTCGCATGGTAAATAAGAAGATTGCTGAGATGCTCGTTGTCTGCTTGCCTTGTCATTTTGATATGGGGATTCTTCTGTATCATCGGGAAGGGGAACCCCGTTAGCGGTTCTCTATGATACACATGTACTTACAATGACAAGAACTTACCGGTGACTAAACTTGAGTAGCATGACGAGCGGCCCTCGTATTCAAGGGACATGAGATTTCTAACTTATACTTCGTCAAGCATGTACACCATAGTTTGTTCACTTTAACCTTAATAATTTCAAGATGCTTATGATAGGGGCAGTGAGAGGTGAAAACTATTAAGTACCATAATTTTGGAAGCTCTTTATGAGACTTGAATCCCTACTTCCTTGTATGAAGGCCTTTATTCCACCATTATATTGAGTCTCCACCTTCTACCTTTATGCACCTACTTTGAGAGCATAGTGGCCATTCTTAGTTCTATGTGCATTGTCCCAAGACTAGTTGATTGATGCATAACTCGATATTGCTTTTTTTAAACTATTTGTATCTAGTCATTCTTATGAACTTTGAAGGTGTCCTATGCATTTATACTTGCTACTCTATGAGGGACAAGCTGAATACTATTATGCTATGTTTTCTTTATGTGAAACAAACAAACGTCCTGCAAAGCATTGTTATTCATGAATCTTTTGTTTGTGCATTTTCATGTTGCATCATAGTTTCTTTGTATTATTGCTAGAACTTTGTGTTTCATGTTATGATTGAAGTACTATGATCCCATCTTTGAATGTTTTACAAATAAGTTGATCAAGTTTATGATCCCATCTCGAGGATGAGAAGGAGTTAAGCTTGGGGATGTTGATACATTGCAAATGTATCAATAATTTTTGATGCTCCATGCTTGGTTTTATCTACTTTCTTGTGTTTTGTCCACACTTTGGAGTACTATTCATATGATTTCTTGGACTAACCTATTAACAAGAGCCACAGTGCCAGCTGCCTGTTTTTTGCTGTTTTTGGTTCCAGGAAGTCAGAAAATGAATATTCTCGGAATTGGATGGGACAAAAGCCAAAGTTGCTATTTTACCGGAAGACATCTGGAGCCCGAATACAATACGGAGAGGGGCTGGGGCCTGGCCACACCATCACCCCCTCGGCCTCTCCTTCCGCCTATATATTGCCTCTGATACGAAAACCCTAAGTACCCGATCAAAAATCCACGAAAGAGTCTGTAGACGCCGTCATCTCCATCCCTAGATCAGGAGGGATCTGAAGCTCTTCCCGGCACCCTGTCGGAGAGGGGAATTCACCCTGGAGGCCTTGTTCATCATCATGCAAGCCTCCGGTGTGATGCGTGAGTAGTTCATCTCTCGATTACGGGTCCATGTAGTAGCTAGATGGCTGGTTCTCCTCCTTTGTGCTTTCATGTCTAGATCTTGTGAGCTCCGTTCATGATCAAGATCATCTATTTGTAATCCATACATGTTGTGTTTGTGGGGATCCGATGGATATTGAGATGCTATTTCAGATTGATTATTGATTCTATCATGTCTTCGTTATTTCTGATCTTGCATGCTTTCCGTTGTTAGTAGCTATCTTGGCCAAGTAGATGCTAGCAACTCCAAGAGTTAGTATTTATGCTCGATAGTGGGTTCATGCCTCTGGTAATCTGGGGAAGTGACAGAAATCCCTAAGGTACTAGATGTGCTGTTTCTACTAGGGAGAAAACAACTTAATCCTTTGTTCACAAAAATCATATTGTTTACTTTACATAATTGTAGCAATAATCATTTTCGCAACTTAATCTTTGGAGGGGTTCGGATGATAACCTGAAGGTGGATTATTAGTCATAGAAGCAGTTGGATGGCGGTCTATGTATAATGTTGTAATGCTCAATCAAGTCTCAAAGGAGTCAAGATGATTAGTATATGCTTGGATTAGTAATTTTTTCACCCAGCATGTTATCTATCTTAAGGAGAGCCACCTCTAGTAAACTATGGACCCCATCCTTTCTTTTACATACAATCTATAAACTGTTTACTACTTTCTGTTTACTTTCTGCAAACTATTACTTCCTTCCATTTGATACATTTAATCCTTTGTTTTCAGCAAAACCGGTGAGATTGACAACCTCGTCGCAAGTTGGGGACAGAGTTCTGTGGTTGTGTTGTCCAGGTCTCCATGTTCTTTCTTGCCGATAGTCGCATACCTAGCTCAGCTAGCTACACCTTTGGGGTGTTTCCTTGCTCCTACTGGATTGATAACATTGGTTTCATAACTGAGGGAAACTTACAGCTGTGCTCATCATAACTTCCTCTTGGGGTTCCCCAACGAGCTCGTTAGTACACGAGTCAGCAGCAGGGTGCCAGAACTGAGTTTCTGGTGTTGTTTCATGGAATCTAGTGGTGGAGGCGGAGCGGAACTCTTTTTGGAAAAACATCGAACCCCCCTGAGTTTTTAGGTCAGAAGGCATCTTATAGGCGAAGAGCGAGACCGAGGGGGTATCTGGGGCGGCCAGACCACCCCTTGGCGCGGCCAGGCCTAGCCCACGCGGCCAGGTGGTGTGCCCTGCGCCCAGCCCCCCTCCGTCTCGTATTCTGGCTCCGGGAGTCTTCTGGTGAAATAGGATTTTTGGCATATTTTCCGGGATTTTTCCTGATAGTTGATTTTCTACACAAAAACTAAACACCAAGGCAATTCTGCTGAAAACAACGTCAGTCCGTGTTATTTGCATCCAAATCACAAAAGTTTAGAGGAGAAACAATAGCAAAAGTCTTCGGGAAAGTAGATACGTTTTGGATGTATCAACTCCCCCCAATCTTAGCTTATTGCTTGTTCTCAAGCAATTCAGTTGAAAACTGGGTGCGATAAAAGAAACTTTCAGGAACACATTTGCTTCATATGATGTATATATTCTCAGCATGTGATCAACTACTTAGAAAATTCATAATAAGGAGTATGCAACTAAGTTTACTTAATAGGCATTGCAAGCTATGAAGAGATTCCAACTCAAAAATAATAAGTAGCATGAAACATAAACATAAGCAACATTACAATGCTCATAACAAGGTATGATAGAGTGGTATCTCGCTTGCCTTTTTATTGTGAATTCCAAGGCACCTCTGAAGTTCAGGTGAAGACTAGAAGTAAAGATGTCAAAGATACAAGCATCAAAGTCATAACACAAATAATCAAGTAATGAGACATGCACAAAGAATGACAACTATGCTCTCAAGGAAGGGCTCATAGAATAAGTGGAGATTCAACAAGGAAATGAAAAGGTTTTGAATAGTTTGAAAGGCTTCCAAATGCTGAAAGTTTGATACTCATTAGCTTTGAGCTCTTATTTCCCCTATCATAAGCATCTTTAAATGGTTAAGGTTAAAGTGACACAACTAAGAGGATATGCTTGACAAGTTATAAGCTAAAGTCTCATGCCCCTTACTTACGAGTACCGGACCTCATGCTACTCAAATTCAGTCACAAGTAAGCTCTTGTCATTGTAAGTACATATGTATCATAGAGAACCGCCAACTGGGTACCCCTTGCACATGATATAGAAGCTATCCCATAATCAAAATGACAAGGCAAGCAGACAATGACCATCTCAGCGATCTTTTTATTTACTATGTGCATAGATATTTATTAAGGATGCTTCATAGAATGCTCATTATGGTTATGCTGCAAGTTTTCACCATGATTAGGCATGGCTTAGGCTAGCGGCCCAGGCGTTTCCCTAACACATATAAAAAATCCATGATCTTACAAGTTCCACTTTTATTTCACACCGCCGGGATCCATAAGCAAAAGAATCATGATATCAACGAGGTACTAAGTACCAGTGGAATGTTGAAAGCGTTCCCCATGATACATGGTTCTGCTAACTTCAACTTATAAAGCGCAAGCATACACACAACTAAGATGGATGCAATGGTTCAGGTTTATTAAATACAAGAAAATAAAGTGTGCCATCAAGTTCGTGAGAGCTTTACTAACTAACTTTCCCAAAACAAGCAGACATTTTATTCAGAAGAAAACAAGGCATATTGAATATGCACGGAAACACGAGTAAAACATACTCATTGTAAGTGAAGGCTAGCAATAGTAAGGGAGCGACAACTGAGAGAGCAATAGTTGTCATAATCATGCTTGCAACAAAACTGGACTAATCGTGGCATGAAAGTGATTCAAGACCCTCAAGGCAAAATAATTCATCAAGGCTCAACTGATTATTTCACTCATATGCATGCGTGAGCATGTGCCAAGTCAATTCAAATGAATCATTCTGAGGAGGATACCACGGTGTCATACCAAGTTATGAATATAGTAATTCAAGAAAACATTCATAAGACATGCTACAAACTATTAGCAAGATGAAACTAATCATATGCAAGCAAGAACTACTAAGCATCCATAAATAACATACACCCTACACGAACAGACTAAGCATGCCCACAATGATGAGTATATGTACAAAAATGAAAACAAATAGAGTTCATTACTAGCCTCTTACCACACCTCAAGTTGTCATTAATCCTCATTATTGCCCTTCACTTGTGTGGCTTGAATAATAATATGAAACCAAATCCCACTGAGAACTGATGAACCCTGCAACAAACTCACAAAACCAAAGGAGAACAACAGATATTTTTGGTGTTTTCGATTTTTAAAAGAAGAACCAAAAAGGAAGAACAAGCAAAGAAAAATCTTTTTGGGTTTTTCGAATAGTTCAAACAAAGCAAAAAGGAAAAAACAAACCAAGGCAAAGAGAAAAAGAAGCAAACCAAAGAGAAACAACGTAAATATTTTGGTCTTTTTGTGTTTTAGAAAGCAAAAGCAAAGAAACAACAAAACCACAAAACAGAACGAAACATGAATATACAAAGTACCGACGCAAAATGATATGGAGATGAGTGCGATGTCGGCGTACCTCCCCCAAAGCTTAGGCTTTTGGCCTAAGTGGGTTTCCATCCCAAGCTGGCCAAGATGAAGTGTCACCATGGTACGACGAGGAGGTACCCTCGTCCTGGTGCGAGCTCGAGTACGTCCCTCCGTAGAGCACGGAGTAATCATAGGTGGGCACATCCTCCTGGTGCTGCCCGTGGAAACCCAGCAAGCGGAGCTGCTCGTCCACCTCCTCCTTGGAGTGCGACCACGGTCTCCACTGAACACTAAACAAAGTAGATTGTGGCAAAGGGATCTCCCTCTCATCCCCGTTAGTGAACATCATCCTATATACTAGACCGTCCAAATCAGAATCATAAGTGACAAAATGAGGAGTTTTCATAGCAACAAGGTCAAGCCTTTGTGGGTCCAATATAGTATCATTGGGGTCCACTGAAAGCCCTAATACATTGACCATACGTGAGGCAATGATGCCCCCATAGATAGGCCCCCTAGCAGCTAGGCGGCGAGCAATAAGCGAGCCAAGGTTGTACCGAGTGTCATTGTTAAGCGCAGCAGCAAGGAAGGCTAAATGATAGTTGGAGATATTACTCGTATTCTCCCTACCAAGAATGCTAGTAGAAAGATAATATGCAAAGTATCCAAGGGAAGGGAGTTGGATGTTTCTTATCTTTCTGCGCTGAGCCACGCGGTCATCATCATTGGTGACCCCTCGGTAAAGCTTCAGCAAATCAGCGGGTCGCCCTTGAATCTTCTTCATGGTCCCTATCATGCTTACACCTACAACACTGCAAAATCTTTCCAATGACATGGTAAAGGGCAGATTATAAATGTTTAAAGAGACAGTTGACTGATAGGGCGTGTTAGTAAACATGAAGCTCTCAACAAAAGTGTTGGTGAGCACAGCGTATTGTTCACTATCATCTTGCATATATGAGGTCAACCCAACCCTCTGAATCAGTAGCAAGAAATCATCAAGAATCCCTGCAGCTTGTAAGAAAGTAAAACAAGGAAAAGTAGATGGGTGAGCATCCCCATCATCCCCTTCATTACCAATACGAGTTGCAATGAGATCTTCGTTGTATGATGGCCTAAACTGAGAGGCTGATCTTGAGGGCCTCGACCTCCTAGGTGCATCCCTCTCAAATATCTCTCCAAAGGTATGGTTGTTCATGCCTGATATTCTGAAATTTAAACACCTATTAAACAAGTGATTGCAAAGTGAATATAATGGAGGGCACTACTCATAGGGACTTGTAAGAGGCCTAAACATGCATCAAAACTATATCTCTAAGCATCAAACAAGCTTACAAGCTGTCATAACCTATCACCTACAGTAGCAAAATACTCAAGATATAAACCACTAAACACAAATCTACTTGGACAAGCGGAGGAGTCACATGCCGGAGAACAAATGCTCCAAATTTTAGCAGCAAAGATGGGTTGAGCAAGGAGATCGAAAAGTTGAGAGAAAGCACAGCAAGAACGCGATTTTGAGCAATGGACTGGAGTTTACTCGGGAGAGAGAAGAAAGTGGCAAGTGAGAGAGTGAGTGGAGGGACAAAAGAGGCCCACACCATGGCATGGCGCCACCCAGGGCAGGCCGCGCCACCAGGTGGTGTGCATGTCTGGTGGCCCCCCTGGGTCACTCCAGGTACTCCTCTACCCCTTTTTTCATGTAAAAAATTAATAAGAATTTTCTGGAATTTTTCGAGACACTTTATTTTTGGGCAATTTCATAGATGAATGATTTTCTGACAAAAAATGATTTTTTTTGGAAATGATCCAATGACAAAACAAGGCTAGAACTACAGAAGTTGTAAGACACTCTAACATGCAAGCAACTAACAACAGAAAAGAAAACTAAACGAAAGCAAAAACTAAAATGGATAGAATAGGAGTAAGCGGAGATAATCATGGTGAAAACATTGTTTTGTTCAATGAAATACTTTTGTTAACAAGGTTGATCAGGTCTTGTTACAAAAACAATTTTATACGAAACAAAACTTTGTATTTCACTAATGATTATGTTACCTCAACTTTGATAGCAATGGTACCAATCATAATAGTTTCAAATTTTTCTCTTGGTATGGGACAATATATTTCTCCAACTTGAATGCCCTCAACATGTTCAATTGAATTCAAACCATAAGTCCTATTAATCTTCTTGGTAAAATATATAGTATGTTCCTTCTCATTAACATTGAAAGTCACCTTTCCTTCATTACAGTTAATAACAGCTCCTGTGGTATTAAGAAAAGGTCTCCCAAGAATAATAGACATATTATCATCTTCAGGCATTTCAATCACAACAAAATCAGTTAATATCAAGCAATTACGAGCCACTTGAACAGGTACATCCTCACATGTACCAATAGGAATAGTGGTAGATTTATCAACCATTTGCAAAGATATATCAGTTGGTATTAATTTTTCTAGTTGAAGTCTCTTATAGAGGGAGAAGGCATAACACTAACTCCAACTCCCAAATCACACAAAGCAGTTCTAACCTAACTATTCTTAATAGAGCAAGGGATAGTTGGAAACCCTGGGTCTCCAAGTTTCTTTGGAACCTTACCATTAAGAGAATAATTAGCAAGCAAAGTAGAAATTTCTTCATTAGGGATCTTCCTTTTATTCCATACAATATCCTTCATGTACTTTGAGTAAGGAGGCAATTTAATAGCACCAGTCAAAGGAATTTGCAAGAATAAAGGTTTCATCCACTCACAAAACTTATTATAGTGTTCATCTTCCTTTGACTTGTGTTTCTTATCAGGGAAACGCATAGGTTTTTGGACCCAAGGCTCTCTTTCACTACCATGTTTCTTAGCAATAAAATCTTACTTAGTGTATTTAGTATTATTAGTGTGCTTCTCAGGTTCTTCTTCAACTTTTTCTTCATTAGGAACATCATTTTCTTCATTACCACTTTTAGTTTCAGCATCAGAAATGGATATACTATTAGAATCT
Organism: Avena insularis; assembly: GCA_023614405.1. Classification (NCBI taxonomy): domain Eukaryota; kingdom Viridiplantae; phylum Streptophyta; class Magnoliopsida; order Poales; family Poaceae; genus Avena; species Avena insularis. Next base: position 409,089 of record JAJUPC010000209.1, on the reverse strand, counting down.
ATAGCAGGTTCAGATGGTTCTACAATAGTTTTATGTTTCTTTTCCTTTTTCTTATGAGTACAACCACTATTTTTAGCTTGTTGAGAATCCTTGTAACATCCCAAAACTTTAATCCAAGTGATCAAGATCCATATCATCAAAACTAGGGTTAACAAAAACTTTTCCAATCAAAAATATGAAAGCATTCATATGTGTGTGCATGTAAATTAGGAGTTGATTTGAATTGCCATGATTAAGTGATCCATTGCTTGTAAAATGATTCTTAGGTGAAATAAACATCATCTAAATCATTCCCAAACTCTTCCCAAAGAAAAACAACTCAAAATGAATAATTGAAGTGAATGGTCATTTTGGCCAAATTAACTATCATGTCTACTTTGTCTATTCCTAGTACTCAAAACCTAACAAAAACATTTGTGGATATTTACACCCCTTGCTAGTACACATAATGAGGTACCAAGGCCCACCTTGTGATCTGCTAAAAACAATCAAATACTAATTTTAAATGACAGTTTAAAATTGAATCTATTTCATATGGGAAGATCCCCCTATTTCAAAAACCACTCAAACAAGTTCAATTTTCAAAACCCTTGCAACCAAGGACTACCTAGTACTAGTGGAGATCACTAAAAAAAATTGAACCCAAAATTCAAAAGTAAAGTTCATGCGGGCATTTCATCAAACACTTGGCAGGCTGAATTCAAACAAAACAAAATTCACTATTTTAAATAGTGTTCTGGCCAAACTTGTCTCCCATTTGACCCCCATTTGCTCCCATTGTCTCCTAATGATCTAACCATGCTATTACACCCCACTCCCCTACCCCCTAGTGACCTTGCCATGCCATGCCGAGCCCCACCTCGCCGACCAACTTGGTCGCCGCCGCAGCAGACCACCTCCCCCTCTCTCTCCATGTCTAGCAGCTAGCCAACACCTCACCGACCACTATGCCCTCCCCGAGCCAGGCCAAGCCATGGACCACTGCCAAACCACCGCGCCCAGTGCGACTGAGCCATGCTGAGCACGCGCCAGAGCGCCGCGCCCGACACGCGTAGCCAAGCCGCCGCTCGACCGTAGCCCGTGCCCACCACGTCGCCACGACCCAGGGAGCACGCCAGACACCCCCATTCGCCGTCGAACGCACCACAACCACCGCTCGCCGTAGAAACTGCCGCCTCTGCCGCTCAGAGAGCCAGCTCCGCCCGACCGCATACCACCGCCCCTAAGACCGCATTAAAGCCCTAGAGCACTGCCAGGAGACCGCGCGTCGATCGCCGCCCGCAGCCATGCCGCTAGGAGCCCATAGCCATGCCGCCCCGTCGACTGGCCATGCCGTGATGTCCTGCCGTCGAGCCTATAAAAGGAGAGCACCACCAGCTGTTTACAGCACACCACTCCACTCCCCTCACCTCACTGATCGTCTCACACCTCTAGACGGAGCACGGGGAGCAGCAACTCGCTGGAATTGTACCGGAGCAGGCCGCCTCTGGAGGAGAAGGGCGCCGCTGATTGCGACCACCCCCGGAGCTGCCTCGACTGTCCTTGAGCTCGCCGTCAACAACCAAACCATTTGCCCGCCTTGCTGTCGTCGCTGGAGCCCTGGTACGCCCCCTATGCACCCCCACTGAGCCGCTAGGGTTAGAGCTCGCTGGCGACAGGTCCGTCGTCGACGACGATCCCCAGCCGTTGATCCCCACTCTAATCCAACGTCCCACATTGCCCCGTACCGCTTCGCGCGTTATGAGCCGCTGACTGGTGGACCCACCTATCAGCTGAGCTCCATGCTGCGTAGTGACACTGGGCCGGCCCGTTAGCGTTTCCCGTGCAACCCAGTTAGTTTGAATTAGGATTTTTCTTTTTAGTTTAAACTTAGTTCTGTCCCCTAGTTTGAAAATCAATTTAGAGAGATTTACAAATCCAAATGAAGTGATTCCAATTTTGTTGGAAAGCTACTGAAAATATCTATTCAAGCCTGTTGGATTTAATTCAATTAGAGTTATAGACCTCTTCTAGTAAAAAATAATAATACAAAAGCATTTGCATCTTGCAACATTTTTATAAAATCATCCAAGATAGATTTTGAGTTGATTCCAACTCTCAAAAATCACATTTCATCATACCTATCTGAATATGTAATAATATTAAGGTTTACAGGCAGTGACTTTGGACTAGTACCAAAATAATGCTATATAGGCATTTCTAGTCACTTTAAATCATTAAATAATGAACTTAAACCCAAGTAATTTTGATCCAACCCTTAAATTACATTCCCACATGTTAGAATATGTGGTGATGACATGTGCCCACATGATCCCATATTTTAAGTGGTGAATATTAAATCTTAGTTATTTTTTTTAATGAGTAGAAATTAATTTTCTAAAATAAAAAGGAGGAAACTATTGAATAAAACTTGTGATGCTTGTGATGATAATAGATCATCAATTGTGTGCCTTAGAGTACTAAGTAATCTAGTTAAGTATTGTGTGGTGATTGTGTACTCCGTATGTATTGATAGAAGATAGTACCGACCAAGCTTACGAGGAGGAGGAGTGCTACTAAGAAGAAGAAGAAGAAAACTTCAACCACTACACCAACCAAGGCAAGCTATTATTGGCAAGCTAACGCTTGCAAAACTTACTTTAGCAAGCCACCATTAACAATACAAGCTAATCCTCACAATCTAGATAACCCAAGCAAAGATGCTTTAGGTATGCTTTGATCCTACCACTTTGACTACTAGTTACCCCAAGTCTTACTTTCAAGCTTTACTTCCTTTACCTTACACAAATTCACTTACTTGTTTTGAAGGTAGCAGAAAGAGCATAAAACTTGACCTATTTTAGAACCCTTTAGATGTCATTCTATGGCATGAGATTGTTCCCATCATTTCCACCTTAGTGAACACTCTTAACTTAGTAGTTTAGAGTAGATCAAAAACTTGAGTCACTTTAGATGGGAACACTTGGTGAAAATGAATTGTGAAAACCTTGGAATGATGAGTCATTCTATTGAGATGTTTTGACATGTGTTGAGAAACACAAATGGTTTATGAGGATGAAAATGTTGAGGCATGAGCCTTAGCCCTTTTTATAAAACTGATGGTGGGATTCGGATGCGATACCATTCTAAATTTACCATACAACCACACTACCTGAATTGGGTAAGGCTTAGCCAGAAGTTTATATGCATTAGTATTAGTACCCTCACGGGAGAGGTTTGAGCTGAGGCTACCTCTCAATGTTGTCCACCTATGTAGTGCCCAAGATGACTGATGGTCATGGTTGGGAGTCCATGCTCATACGAGAGGTGCTTATACTAGGGTGTGTAAAGGAAAGGTTATGTTTGATTATCTACATACTAAGTATGATGATTCAGGGTTATCCGTGACAGATGTATCGAATCTCGTGGTGAAAATGTACCACCTCTGCAGAGTGTCAAACTATTCGAATAGCCGCGTCCGCGGTTATGGAAAGTTGGAATGGCCATAATGTTTCGTTGTCAGATGTTTTCAAAATAACTTATGAAAGGAATGATGAATCTTGACTTGACCACAACAGGGTTGTGTTTATGACAATAGCTTCCCAACTTAAGTGATTCTAGAACTTTATTTTATCTTTCTTTGATTCTGAACTTAGCTTAGGTTTCAAACTTAACTTTATAGTTAAACTTAGATTTAGCACTTTAACTTAACGCTATACTACTTGTTAGTGGTAGTTTGCGAGTACTTAAAGAGTACTCATAGCTTTTGTCCCTGGCTATTCTCATGGCCAGACTATGAAGGAGACTACCAAGATGATGGCCAGCAAGACGGCTATGATAACTAGGACTATCTGCCTTCGTCGGCATTGCCTGTGCCCCTAAAGATGGACCCCACTGCTACGCTTTATTTTTATTGCCCTGCTTGTTGTATTAAGACTGGATCGTGAGATCCTTATTTGTGTAAGACCTTATGTATGGTTTGTAATGGATGATGCACTGTGATATCCAATCCGTTATGTCTCGCAAAAATGGTAATCCTGGGATTGCGAGGTATGGCATAACGGGCATCTGGGATTTAAAATCCGGGTGTTGATAAGTTGGTATTAGAGCCATCCTGACCATAGGAGACCCTAGTTAGAATGGAAATCCGAACAAAAACTATCTCCTCTCTTATCCTTGGGAATTCTTTCTTTCTCAAAAGTTCATGTTCCTCAAATTCTTACATTACTACTTAAAATTTAACACACTTGATCACTTCACTAATTTGCTCATCCTTAATTCTTGTAGATGGAGACTCAGTTCAACAAGTTTTACCAGTTGGGAAACGGAGGTCAGCTGATCTTCGAGAGGGATCTGGATTCATTGTCGGAGTTACTGGGACGCCCACATCCGGAGTTTCTTGGAGCTCAACTTCCAGGACCCCCAGGAGGAGACATACAGTTGCTAGTCACCGCGGATCTTAGGGGAAGCATCGAAGCACCAACTTCCGGGAGAATTTAGTTCTCCGTGAGAGAGAACAACTGGCTAGATGGATTAGCCAGGGAAATGCATGAAGCTCTCGCACGTCTATGTGCCCTTAGCGTCAAGAAAATCCAAGGAACCCGTTTTGCTCACTATGCAAGACGTGACTTCATGAGAATGCTGATGGAGATGCCAAGTCACCCAGAGTTGAGGCGTCAATTGGAGAATCTTGACTTCTTGCTGCACGACAGACAGCAGGAATTGGACAATGCCAGGGAGTTAGCCAACCAGAACCATGCCATTGCCAACCAGAAGGCCCAGACTTTTGCCCTGCTTATCTAGGACCGCCAGTCTCTTCGCCGCCAGCGTGCCAAGAAGGATCGCACCATCGCTCGTCTTCGCAAGAAGGTGGCCGACCTCGAGAAGACCGTCAAGGAGCAGGAAGCTTAGCTTGCCGCCAAGGAAGAAGAAGATGAGGGTGAAGACATCCAGGGAGACATGGATTTTTACCTCAGCAATGATGATGACTTTCTAGAGGAGGATGTTGTGGACTTTTACACTGACGATGAGGACTCCAACTTCATCGACGATGAGTAGATGCACTAGAGCACTGTCGTAGCATGAGATGTATCGGTCCCACTATATCGTAGCTTGCATAATAGTTCTTCAAACCATCTGTTTTCCTTTGTTATTCAAACCATCTGTTTTCCTTTTAGCTTTGAAACCAAAACCATGAACCTTAGAATTTCCCTCTTACCCCTATATCTATCTCAATCCTTAGATGAATCCTGATAGTTGATTTTCTGCACAAATACTAAACACCAAGGCAATTCAGCTGAAAACAGCGTCAGTCCGTGTAAGTTGCATCCAAATCACACAAGTTTAGAGGAGAAACAATAGCAAAAGTGTTCGGGAAAGTAGATACGTTTTGGACGTATCATTCCACTGGTGACAGTTGCATGTGTGTTCTTTTCCTAAACTACATTGATCCACTAATGTCCTTTGCATGTCTGTTCTTTTACTAAACCACATTGATCCACTGGTGAAATTTGCAAGCGTGCTCTTTTCTTGAACCACATTGATCCGCCGGTGGCATTGCGTCTGTGTTCTTTTCCTAAACCACATGGATCCACCGGAGTCATTGCATGTGTGTGATTTTCCTAAACCACATTGATCCACTAGTGTCATTTCATGTGTGGTCTTTTTCTAAACCACATGGATCCACTGGTGACATTGCATGCGTGTTCTTTTTCTGAACCACAAGGATCCACTGGTCACACTACAAGAAATCCGGTCTATTGCAACAACATTGATTGCCACAGCTAACTTTTGTTGCAACAAACTACAATATTACCACAAAAGTGCCATTCATTGAAATAGGTTTTACCTGTTGCCACAATTTAGTTTTGTCGCACTATGTTCCCTATTTGTTGCAATAAAGGCTAGGTATTGCAACGAATTGCATCGTCGTGGTAATAAGGTAGCGATATTGCGACATGCATGGTTTGTTGCGCGAATTAGTTACATTGATGCAATATATAATAGGTATTGCAACAAAACAACCCTCAGTGGTAATATTTAGCAAGATATTGCATCAGTTCTGCCATGTCGAGTTAGGCACACATATTGTTGCAAAAAATGGCTTCTTATTGCAACATAACACGAATAGGTCACAATAGCGCACACTATTTTGCCTCAACGTTATTCTCTTGGAATAACTATTACATATTGCGACAAGTCGTGTATCCATGGTAATATGTAGAACATATTGCAACAATTCCATATTGTTGCGAAAAATAACACGATATTGCAACAATGTTCTCTATAGTCAATGACATACATTCGCGGGCTCAACTTGGGCCGTGCCCACCCTGCAAAATTGTAATATTTCGAGTACATACCCCTAATACAAGCATATCATAGATCCCATCAGCCCATGAACTATAGCCATCGGTATGTTAACCACAAGACATAATAACTTGAGAGAAAAAGAGAACGATAGAGAGGAACAACTTCTCTACTTTCTCATCTCCTCTGTCCCATACTGAATCGATCGAGCGACGTGTGGGGTCGGTAGATGGGATTGGACTAGGCCATGGAGGGGTGGCCGATGGGTGGCAGTGCGTAACATCCCAATTTCACCAACCCTGATTAGTTGTCCAGAATGCAAAAAGCAGGGGGAACAAAAACTTTTTCTTGTTTAATGCTGAAGTGTTTGCTTGTTGTTTGGATATGCTTATGCATATGAATGTGTATTAGATGATATACTCCTTACCTTAACACCAGTTGACAAAAGCTACTTCCCAAAACAGTCTTGGCTTAATTTCCATATTCTCAAATGTTCTGGCATTTCAAAACCTGAGCCAACAAGCCTTTGCAAACCAACTATTTTAGTAGCTTATATTGATCAAACTATGGAGAGCTATAATCTCCTTATGTTTCAAGACAGAACCTTCTACTATTCTTATCTCTAGATTTAACAAAACCTTTTTATGAACAAATTGAATTCTACCCTTGGTAGAGATACCAAGAGACCCTCATCTTATTCCAAACTACAACCTTTTCAAAATACCCAACCTTACCTCAAGCCAAGCTTGATGGTAACCCCCGTAGTAGTTGAATTGTTTGTAAGGTGAGTTGCCTTGATCTGCTGCTTGAATTGTCTGCTTAGGAGATAGTATGAGCTACTCTAGGAGCTCATCACTAGGATCAAGATATTTCCAAATCATCCCACCCTAATAAAGAATATAAACCTGGATCTAATCTCTAGATACTAGGTGATCATCAAAAACCTTTAACCAGATCAGCTCTGAAGTGATCTAAATCGAGAAGCTTCCAAGTCAATGAGGACCAATATAAAGCATGGATCCCTTATACTCAATCTACTCTTCAAAATAACCCACTTGAGGATGCTTTGGTACCTTGCAACCCATCAAAATCATCACCACACACATTCTAGTCAAAAACCCTAAATCTGCCAAATTTGGCTGTCTGGAAAACTATTTCCAACATCACCTTTTTGAATGCCTCCCTTTCTCAACCCTTGTGCATTTTTGAAAATGCATCTGAACCATATTGTTAACCATCCTAAGTACTACAAAGTCCCACTCTTGCCCTTGATTATAGCATCCTCCAACCTACTTGTTCTTGATGGTTTTGCAGGCAAGACAAATAACTTTTCCTTGCATGGTTGTGTTGTACTCATATAGGTCTATCAACATCTACTTCACTTGTTCCAGGTGGATCCTTGTGCTTCTTAAACCCACAGGGTTTTGAAGGCTAGTTGTTAATCTTCTTTGGCGGGCTTTTTTTTCAAAGTTTGAAATCAATTCTTGGTGAACTCAAGCAAGATCAAGCTCAAACCTCTGTACCATGTTGATGTGCATAACTTGGTCTATCCATCCATCTACCCCATGCCCCAATGGGAGAACTGAACTCCAAGATACAACCATGTTTTGATGGTATGAAATTAACATCACCCTAGATCCTTAATCTAAGGTATTTCACCAAAATCAACTTGGATTCTCCAATCCCAAGGTTGAAAATGCTTGCTACACCTGGTCTACAACCTCTACCTTGATCATCAAGATTTATCAAATTTTATCCGTAATTATTATGGCCCCAAATCTATTTAATTCCTCTAATGAGAAAATCCCCAAAACTTCATCCACAATGGAAAGTTTGGTTTTTGCCAAAACACTTCCTCAACTTTTGGCTCAATTGGGGTCCACATATCATACCCCATCTTCCCACTTCAAAAATAAATATTTTTGAAGAATTTTATTATTTCTTTTTGCCCATTTTCTTAAATGGCTGAATTGGAATAATAATAGTTTTAAATACTTTTAAGCCTCAATAAATCTTGGGAAAATTCCCCTAAGTGTGTATTCATATTTGGGACCATCTCACATCAAAAACTCCACCTGTCCAATGTAAAATTATCAAATGATCATCTAGAAACTACTTATGCACTTTTTGACTAAATGATCTTAAGTGGACCAAAATTCATGCAATAAATCTCAATTAATTCCTGGAGTTATATCTTGTCCACACCCATCTACAGCATCTTTGCCTCATCTTGAATAGGTCAAATTTCTAGACTTATTTCATGACCATCCATTTGATCAAATTGGGCAAACTAAGGAATTATCAAGCCAAACCAAGGATCAACCACCACCAAGGCTCACCACCACTCACCATAGCAACCACTATCTCCTCTGGTCGTGATCACTGTAGCAAATCACTATAGCAGCTTGTCCTCTAGTGCTTCGACACTACAACTTATCTCCATGTGGGTGTCTTGCCTTGCGAACCTCCCTACTCCCCTTGCAGCTGCTGCACACTGCTCCCTCTGCCCTACAGCTCGACCAGAAAACCACCTTCCCTTAGCCCACAGCAATACCATCCCTGGTTTCACCCCCTCACCCTTGCTCCATAGTCCATATCCATCATGGACCTCCCCTCTCGGGTTAAATACCCTAGGACACCCAGCTCTCCCCTCTCTGGCGCATTTACCCCCAATCACTCTCCACTCCCCTCCCTAGAGCACCCTCTTCGTCTCCCCTCCTCTACTCTGCTCAAAAGAAGAAGAAAGAGGAACCTCGGTCTCCCCCAAAAATCGAGCTAAGCTCTCTCTCCTTGCCTCCTCCCCTGCTGCATGTCACTCTGTGGTGATCCCCTCCTCCTCCTCTTTCCGACAGTACCTTCATTTTTTCAAGGACCACCTCTACCGGCCACGCCGGCGAGCTCCAGCAAGGTCACCGTCGGCCACCACCGCGTGAGCCACCTTCCGGTGTCGAACCAAGCCGTGCCGCCCCTCTCCAGGATCGCTGTCGTCTACCTCATCGCCCTCGCCACCTCACGGTCGCCGACAAGCCCCCAGGTGAGCTCCCTAGCCGCCGCCCGACACCCCTAGGGTTCCCTCGCCGCTGCGGTGACTGAGGGGGACGACGAGCTCCCCACCGTTGGATCCGTTAACGTGAGCGGCCATGATGCCCCCTTACCGCTTTGGCCCTCGCCGAGTATGGCAAGCGGGCCCCGCCCTGCGAGTTCTAACATGGCCTCGCGCGCGAGTCGCCGCTCTGGGTGGGCCATTTTCCCCTGTGAAGCCCATCTGCGTCTGGAATCCAGCCCAGTGGTTGTTTCCCTTTTTTTAATAATTCCATTAATTCCAAATCTTCTTCTGGCCATTTAGTTTAATTGCTAAACAAAATAGAAATTACTCCCTTCTAGACAGATACAAATTTATACATGTTCTCACATGTTTTGCCCAACATGCAGAACCAAAATCCTAGCCTAATATTATCCCAATTCGTGTAGAAATTAAAATGCTAGCACCTATCCATTTCACTAAATAAAATCCTATGTGAGTTTCACATTTCCATTTGGAGTGAAACCAACTGCCCTTGATAGCTTTTGAACATACCTATCTTTGCAACTTGGTCCCATGCCAAGGTGAACAGTAGTTTGTCCTTAGTAAAAATAACAAAAACAGTTGTGATCTAAATTGAGGAATTTCTCTAGGTCAAACCAATAGAGGTATTGACCCATTTCCAACTCCCAGTAAAACTCCCTATCAATACCTAAAAAAACCTAGGAGACCATAATTTCCCAAGCCCCTGTGGATTTATCATGGATTAATCTGTTCTGGGCTTAGTTATTTCACCAATAAAATCACCTCAGTATTTCTGCCACTCCAAAAAGATTGATTCCAATTTCTACAGAAAGGTATTCTAAATACCTACCCTGTTCCATTGGAATAAAATTAAAAGCTGCGGCAGATTTAATCTCATGAAAAAGACAAAACAGCTCTAGAACTGCATTTGGGAATTTTCTGAGGGCATTCTGGTAATTATTTTTGGAGTGTTTCCAACTCTCGGTTATTAAGTACATAAAACCCTACTAAACAATCCAAGGAAATAATTTTTTGAGATCCACAACTTTTCTGGTGAATTATTTCCCAAAACTAGGGCATTTATCACTAGAAAATTCATAGGAAATCAAAGAGAAGTGATAAAATAGTGACACCTATCTGTTGATATCATTGGTACACAATGGTATCCTACTGAATAGGTCATTGGTCCCAAAACCCCCTCTTAGGTAGTTCCTGGACAATAAACCCTAAGGGGTGTTCATCCCCTTCTCTAAGGCCATCACAATCTACTAAATCCAATCCTCTCAACACCTCCTGATTTGAGTAATGTGTAGTATGTTTGTTTGTTGTATTGTACTGATGCTTGTATGCCTTGTTTGATTTGCGGTATCGCTTGTTTTCATGTATACTCGATGATGACGATAGTTGCGCTTGCATTGATGCCGAGAAGAAGAGATCTTGTTATTATTGGAATTGGTATCCTTGGTTATCTAAAGAAGAAGTCCAGGGACATATATGCCATATTGCTGATCTCAGGCAAGCCACCTTCTTGCTCATAAGCCTTGCCCTACTGTTTTACTTATGCATGTTTTATCTACTGTTTATTAAGACTTCATTCCTTTATTATATGTTGATGTATATATGGTAGTGGTTCGGCTCCTCCGAACTATTGCACTTCTGTACTATTAAGTACAACCCCCTTGGTGACACCTACTTGTCCCTAGTAGAATAGATGGTGTAATACACCATACCCCTTTGGAGACCTCGATTTTAGCCGAAACCAGGCTAGAGGACGGGAAGACCTCGAAAAAGTTTTATCAAATGTTTTATGTTAAAACCTTGGTGAGGTGGGACCTCCTAAGAGATGTTGAGAAATAAAAAGGTTTTCATTTTACAAAATGCTGAAGAAGAGATGGAGGAAAAAGTTTTTACGAAAACGCACCCGGTTCTTTGCAGTTTTGCTAGAACAATTAACCCTGTGCAACCACATTACTCTAGAAATGGGACAGGGCTGGATTTGATGTTTGTCTATTCTGGTATAAGCTGCCTCGCAACTACTACACGGGATGAAACTCCCTAGAGGGTAGGCCTTCTCTGGACCAACGGTCCATGTGAGACATCGACCGGGAGAAGGAACGAAGGGTCTACGGACCTCCGCGTGTTACTATGAGCCCCTCGTGGAAAGCACGCACGTGGGACGTGAAATATGCACTCCGGTTGGTCGTCGGTACCCGACGTCCCGGGGTTGAGGGGAACAACACTCATAGGGTAGGAACTTATATTGGAGGGGGCATCCGGAGAGTCTTGATCGATTACTCGACCCACGATCGGTGAAGATCAGGGTAGTGTACCCGGATGGTGTGGGTAAAGTGTATAGCCTCCGCAGAATGTAAATCTATTCGAATAGTCATGTTGCGGTCATGGACGGTTGGGAAGGTTGCTGTAGAGCGGTGCTGGTTTTGTTTTCAAAAAGGATTTCGTAAAAGAAATGGCTTTGGAAATTTGTTGACCATGGGATAGTCGTAAAGGAGAAAGGTTTTGACCATGGGATGGTCAGAAAGGAATGAAAGGAGTTTGATCGTGGGACGACCGGGAGAAAGGAACAAATGAGTGAACCAGTCCTGATGTTTTCCAAAACTTTTCAAAAGGTTTCCAAAATGTTTTACAAAAGTTTTCAACAAAGATATGTAGATGCTATATCTACAAGAGAAACTATTTGAGAAAAGAACCTCTCTTGGAGCCCTCCTACTACCACAGCCACAATGCATTTCCTCTTGCTATTATTGTGATCTTAACGTAGTCTGCGAGTACATTCAAAGTACTAACTGGCATTGTCCTTGGCTATAAACTTGGTCAGATATCAAGAAGAAGATGATCATGTTGGCAACTATGCGAGCTAGGACGTTCTTCTAGTCAGTTGCCTATAGGTTAAGGCATGGATTGGGCTCTACGCTTGATGAAGTTCCGCTAAGGATTCTTGATGTAGCCATAATGTCACCTATGTAAGTCTTGTAATTCGGTATGTTTCGGATGTTGTAATGATACTTGTCGGTTATGTGCCACGACTAACTGATCATGGGATCGTGGTTGTATGCATAACATGGATTCTCGGAGGATTAATCCGGGGGCCCCACACAGTGGTTGTCCGGTCGCATTACATGTAATGTTGTGAGCAGGGAAAAAAGCCTCTATAGAGAGTGGGACATCGTGCAAGTTGCGATCAGCCACAACACACCGCTAGAATCAAAGCGAGCAACCCACATCACTTGTTTCTGCTGGATGAATCAAATTCAGATGGACTCATGTAGCTTCGGTCGGTGCATGTGAATCAAATTCAGCTGGTCTCATGGAACATTTGCATGTGAAACAAATTCAACTGGTCTCATGGAGCTTTGGACAGTGCACTACTCATGCACGCATGTAGATTTTCTTTGACATGGAACTCTCATCACATTAAGCAAGTGGCGTAGCAGACCTGCTGGCCAACGATACACTTAAAAAGTTAGGCACAAATTCCAAACAAAGAGACCGGACATCTTGCCGAGATAGACCCACAGCAGCCAAATCATGTGCCAAATTATTACAAATACAAGAACAGTATGAGAACTTAATCAAATTAAAATGTAGACGAATGAAAGCTCGTGTGTCTCGATACAATACAAATGAAACTTGATGATTGAAGAGCTGACAGGAGATTCCGAGTCTTTACTACTCTAGAACTGTACCACCCTAGTTTCTATCTATCTGGCAGTGTTTACTACACTTGTCAAATTACAATCAAAACTAACAACAATTCAAAATTTCGGCAGCACCTCCTTTGTTTCAAAGGACATCCATGACAGACACACAACAATGTAATGTATATATCCAATATAGATAACGTAAAAAACCATACAATTCATATATTGCATAACCATCCACGACATGAGTTATAAAACTAGAGTGACTAAAGGCTCACAGAAAACATGCAAAGAACTCCACGAACTGTGGTGAAGTACTAAGGATAAACTTAGAATTATGTGAGTAAACGTCCGTGAGGTATAGTGTAGAATTATGCGCTGAAGTGGTGGTGTGCTACCCCTTCACGTGCATATAGCTATGCTGAATACCTGAAAAACCAAATAAAAACCAGTTAATTCCCTAGTCGTCCAAACTAATGGCAAGACAACCTTCATGTGTCAATATATAATGGAGCAGATGACCGAGTACTAATTTGAATACTAATCTTAGGACCCCGGTTCATATTTATATTAAATATACAACTAGCTATACAACTAGATGTTTCAGTATAAAGACTGGACATTGATGAATAACAGTACTAATCACTATTGTTCAAGACTAAGAAAGAAAATAACGGTCTTTACTGGAGAGGTGATGTATAACAGTATAGATGACTTCAAAGAACTAAAATGCTCAGTAAGAACTAAGTGAGTATACAATTCTTGCAGAAGATATTATCGAAAAACTATTGTCAAGTGCTCTAAATTACATAAACAAGAGGAATCAACAAAGATGACAGGCATGTGAGGTAGTATAGTAGATTCAGGACCTACACACGAACTACATGTGCAAAAAGATTCGGGAACATTTGAAATTTTTAGCACGGTGTACAAAAACCATAGTAAGTGCAGGAGCAAACAGATTCAGGAAACCATCGCATATAAACTAGTCCAAACTAGTATAAATATATAGCTAGAAACTACTATAAAATAAGAAAGTGTAGACTAGCTATGGTCAAGATCAAGCAAATAACCATAGTTGGAAATAAACTACTCCAAACTAGTATAAGTATACATCTAGCTGTTTCAGTACGAGGACTGGGCATTGATGAATAACAGTCAGCACTAAGTATGACAAGCACATGATGTACTACAAAAATACAGTATGGGCAGCAATATGCAACTTAGCAATATTCATCTGTATAACATGTGGAAAGCGCCTTACCAATAGATCAAAACCTAAACAAAGAACCCCTGGTCATCATCCAATCCTTCTTGTCCCAAAGGAGCAACATGGCCATCATTTACGTAAGCCTCATCGTCATCTGTATCATCATCATATTCAGTTTGAACTTCTTCAAACTCAACTGGTCTTATATTTTTTATGACCGAAACATCAACGCTGGATCCTTGTACATCATTTCTACAACAACAAGTGATCTCTTCAGGTGTGCTTGCCACTGTAATTTCTGTGTCGACGACATCTAGCATGTCTGCCTCACCTTCATCGGCTTCAGCAGCTTCATCAAGGCCTACACCATTTATAGCAGAAGGAGCAAACAAATTGCATGGATTCATTTTAATCACAGTTGCCCAATCAGGGTTGTTCACATCTCTCACATAGAAAACCACATGGATCCACTGGTGAGATTTGCATGTGTGTTCTATTCCTAAACCACATGGATCCACTGGTGACATTTGCATGTGTGTTATTTTCCGAAACCACATTGACCCACTGGTGTCATTGCATGTGTGTTCTTTTCCTAAACCACATTGATCCACAGGTGATGTTGCATGTGTGTTCTTTTCCAAAACCACATTGATCCACTGGTGTCATTGCATGTGTGTTATTTTCCTGAACCACATTGATCCACTAGTGATGTTGCATGTGTGTTCTTTTCCTAAACCACATCGATCCACTGGTGCCATTTGCATGTGTGTTCTTTTCCTAAACCACATCGATCCACTGGTGTCATTGCATGTGTGTTATTTTCCTGAACCACATTGATCTGCTGGTTACATTGCATGTGTGTTCTTTTCCTAAACCACATTGACCCACTGGAGTCATTGCATGTGTGTTCTTTTCCTCAACCACATGGATCCACTGTTGACATTTGCATGTGTATTCTTTTCCTAAACCACATGGATCCACTGGTGACATTTGCATATGTGTTCATTTCCTGGACCACATTGATCCACTGGTAACATTTGAATGTGTGTTCTTTTCCTAAACCACATTGATCCAATGGTGTCATTTGCATGTTTGTTCTTTTCCTAAACGACATCGATTAACTGGTGTCATTGCAAGTGTGCTCATTTCCTAAACCACATTGATCCACTGGTATCATTGCATGTGCGTTCTTTTTCCTAAACCTCATGGATCCACTAGAGTCATTGCATGTGTGTTCTTTTCCTAAACCACATTTGTGGGGCCCCCGGATTAATCCTCCGAGATTCCGTGTGATGCATACCACCACGATCCCATGATCAGTTAGTCGTGGCACATAACCGACACGTATCATTACAACATCCGAGAATATACCTAGTTACAAGACTTACATAAATGTCGTTATGGCTACATCAATAATTAGCAACAGACTTCATCAAGCGTAGAGCCCGAGCCATGCCTTAACCTATAGGCAACTGACTGGGGGAAACATCCTAGCTCGCATAGTCGCCACACCAGTTTCTTCTTGAGATCTGACCAAGATAATAGACAGGGACAATAACGGTGAGTACTTTGAATGTACTCACAAACCACCTTAAGAGAATAGTAATAACAGGAGGATATGCATTTTGGCTGTGGTAGTAGGAGGGCTCCAAGAGGAGTTCTTTTCTAAATAGTTTCTCTTGTAGATATAGCATCTACATATCTTTGTTGAAACTTTTGTAAACCATTTTGGAAGCTGTTTTGAAAAGTTTTGGAAAACGTCAGGACTGGGTCACCCATTTGTTCCCGTTTTTCAGGTCGTCCCATGACCAAACACCTTCCATACCTCTCTGACCATCCCATGGTCAAACCAGGTATCATTCCCGACCATCCCATGGTCAAAACATTTCCAAAACCATTTCTTTTCCGAAATCCTTTTTGAAATCAAAACCAGCACCGCTCTACCGCAACCTTCCCAATCGTCCATGACCGCGGACGTGGCTATTCGAATAGATTTACACTCTATAGAGGGCGTACACTTTACCCACACCATCCGGGTACACTACCCTGATCTTCACAGATCGTGGGTCGAGTAACCGGTCAAGACTCTCCGGATGCCCACTCCAGTACAAGCGCCTACCTTATGAGTGTTAATCGCCTCAAAACCGGTACCTCGGGCGAGGACCAACCAGAGCGCTTATTGCACGTCCCATGTGCACGCTTTCAATCAGGGCCCATAGTAACGCGTGGAGGCCTGCCGACCCTTCATTACTTATCTAGGTCGATGTCCCGCATGGACCTATATCAGAGAAGTCCACCCTCCAGGGATCCCCGATCCACTGTAGTTGTTGTGAGGCAGCTTATACCAGAATAGACAACCATCATATCCAGCCCTGTTCCATTCTAGAGTAATGTGGTTGCACGGGTTAATTGTTCTAGCAAAACTGCAGAGAACCAGGTGCATATTTGTAAACCTTTTTCCTCGATTTTCCTCCAGCATCTTGTATAACAAAACCTTTTTATTTCTCAACATCTCTTGGGAGGTCCCACCTCACCAAGGTTTTATCATAAAACATTTGGTAAAACTTTTTCCGGGGTCTTCCCATCCTCTAGCTTTTGCTTCGGCTAAATCGAGGTCTCCAAAGGGGTATGGTGTATTACACCATCTATTCTACTACGAGCAAATAGGCATCGTCAAGAGGGCTGTACTTAGTAGGACCATTGAGTAAGGGTTTGGAGGAGCCAAACCACTACCATATATATATATATCAATATATAGCAAAACAGTGCAGTTTTAATAAGCAGTTGATAAAACATGCATAAGTAAAACAGTAGGACAAGGCTTATGAGCAAGAAGGTGGCTTGCCTGATGATCAGCAATATGGCAATATTTCCCTGGACTTCTTCTTTAGAATACCCAATAATACCAATAATAAAAAGATCTCTTCTTCTCGGGTCAATACAAGCGCAACTATCGTCGTCACCGAGTATACATGCAAACAAGCAAGACCATAATCAAACAAGGCATATAAGCACCAATACAATACAACAAACAATTGAATAATACCAAATTAGGATTCAGATGGTTTTGAGAGGATTGGAAATAGGAGCTTGAGATGGCCCTGGGAGAGGGGATGAACACCCCTTCGGGTTTATTGTCACGGAACTACTTAAGAGGGGGTTTTGGGACCAAGGACATAGTCTGTATGATGCCAATGAATAAAAATGATACCAACTGATAGGAGTTGATAAAATGAAACCACCAAAAGTGGTTTCACTAATTTATCACTTTTCCTTATTTAGTTAAGATTTTTCTTGTGAAATGACTTCTAGTTTTAGGGAATAATTCACTAGATAAGTTTTGGAGCTCCAAAAATTATTCCCTTGGATGGATAGGTAGGGCTTGGTGTACTTGTTCACTGAGAGTTGGAACCAAGTCAATATAATTACCAGAATGCCCTCAAGAAATTCCCAAAGGCAATTCTGTGGGTTTTTTGTCTTTTTCACCCAATTAAATCTACAGTAGCTATTGATATGAAACAAAGGACACCTGGTAGGTATTTCTAATATATTTCTGTAGAAGTTGGATTTAACATTTTTGGATTAGCAGAACTACTGTAGTGAATTTAGAGGTGAATAACCCATGCACAGAATAGTTTAATTCACATAATTCAACTAGGGCTTAGAAGATATGGGCTCCTGGGTTTTGGTATATATTGACATGGAGTTTTACTAAGAGATGGAAATGGGCCAATATCTCTATTGGTTTGACCCAAAGAAATTTCCTAAGGCGGAAACTAATGGTTTTTGTTATTTTTACCAGGACCAATTTATTATTCACCTTGGTAGGGGACAAAGGACATGAGATAGGTACCTAGGATATCTACCAGAGGCATTTTGTTTTACTCCATTTGGAGAAGTAAAACCCCCAGAAATAATTTATTGGTGAAAAGGATACCTATGAGGGTTTAATTTACTAATGGCATCTTAGTCAAGATATTTAGTTACTTTCTATTCAGCATGTTGCACAAGATACTATGGTACTTGTTAGAAATTAGATCTGGGTATTTGGAAACATTTTCCATTTTTATTTCGATTTAAAGTGATTGGCTAAATTTAGATCTGGCCAAGAAATCTTAAAAGAAAAGGAAAATGGGAGTCGCGGGCTGGATTAGCTAGATACTGGGCCACACAGTGGAGAAACGGCCCACCCGGGCGGAGCACTGCACGTCTCGGCCGGCCCAGCTCGCACCGGCGTGCACGGGAAAGAGCTTTGAAGCTCTGACGGGAGGGGCCTGCCGGTCAGCGAGGGACCGAGGCGAAAGGGTATGGGGCGCCCTGGGCCGTCCGTTTAAGGCAAGATCGACGACGGTGGGCTGTCGTCTACCCTTGGTGGCAGCGATGGCGAGCTCACCCTAGTTGGGCTTGGGGCAACACGGGGGAGCTCACCTGGGGCACGGAGGGGTGCTAGGGAGGCTCCAGGGTGACACGGTGGACGGAGACGAGCTCGACGAGGGGTGGCAGTGGGGTCTTTGCTCCCGGTAGAGGACTTGCGCGACGGTGGCCGAGAGGGACTCGTCGGAGCTCGACGCCGGTGACGAACGGGGCAGTACCTGGCCACCAAAACCGCACCATCAGAGAGAGGGGAGGATGGGAGTGTAGCATGTGACATGTAGAGAGGGAGGGGCAAAGGAGAGTGAGCTTAGCTCGTTTTGGGGAGGAGGCCGAGGCTCTTTTCCCTCTTCTTCTCGGGCAGCTCAGAGCAGGGGAGGAGGAAGAGGGTGCTCTGAGGAGGTGAGGTGGAGTGTGAGGACGCAAGTGAGGGGGAAGGGGAGACCTGCAGGGGCCTCAAGCCATATATACCGAGAGGGAGAGGTTCTTGATGGACTTAGTCCATGGAGCATGTGGAAGAGGGAGGTGAAACCAGGGGAGGTTGCTGTGGGCGTGAGAGGTGGTTTTCTGGTCGGTGTTGAGAGTAGAGGAGAGGGTTGAGATGAACTAAAGATGCTGGTGGATAGAGGGGGTTGAGATACCCCTCTAGGAATTATTTGAGATTTTTCCATGACTTATAAGTCCTCTTAAATGCATTTGTTCAAAAACTGCAGAAGTGGAGTATTGGAGCTCATTTGATATTTTTACATTGGACATGTGGAGTTTTTGATGTGAGATGGTCCCAAATGTTAATACACACTTAGGATTATTTTCCCAAGATTTATTGAGGACTAAAAGTATTTTAAACTATTATTATTCCAATTCAGCCATTTAAGAAAAGGGGCAAAAAGAAATAATACAACTCTTCAAATATATTTATTTAAGTGGGAAGGTAGGGTATGATGTGTGGACCTCAATTGATCCAAAAGTTGGGGAAGTGTTTTGGCAAAAACCAAACTATCCTTTATGGGAGAGGTTTTGGAGGTTTTGCCTATTAAGGGAGTTAAATAGTTTTTGGGCCCAAAAATTATGGATGATATTTGAATAATCTTGGTGATGAAGGTAGATGATGTATACAAGGTGTAGCAAGCAATTTCAACCTTGGGATTGGAGAATCCATGTTGATTTTGGTGAAATACCCTAGATTAGGATCTAGGGTGATGTTAATTTCATATCATCAAAACATGGTTGTATCTTTGAGTCCATATCTCCCCGTGGGGCATGGGGTCGATGGGTGGATAGACCAAGTGATGTACATCAGCATGGTACAGAGGTTTGAGCTTGATCCTGCTTAATCTCACTAAGACAAGCTTTCAAACTTTGAATAAAATAAGCATGCCAAAGCAGATTATCAACTAGCCATCAAAACCTTGTGGGTTTAAACAGCTCAATGATCCAATTGGGACAAGTGAAGTAGGTAATGATATACCTATATGAGTAGAACACAACCATGCAAAGAGTTGGTCCATAGAAGATTGGATGGTGGTGTGAGCTTTGTAACTACCTCAGACCCTACGCTCTAAGTTCAAGCCTGGATGAAACGGAAGTGGTTAAAATAGTACAGCGGGGGCCCAAGGGGCGCCCACGTGTAGAGCCGTCGGCCGTCCTAACCACTTCCAAGATATCGGGACAAGAGCGAGCGGCGTAGGCAACATGCGAAGAGATCAAATACATACACAAGTGAGTATGTATGCAAGCTACCTTACAACAGTTCTCAGAGCCATTCCATCTGAAAAAAATAGAAATATTGCAACGCCATACGGCAAGATCCAAATATCCTAGATAGAGATAAGAATTTAGGATAGCTCCTCATACATCAACCATCGGAGTATCAAGCGGAAGCGGGAAACAAGATACGAGTACGGACAAGAAGCAAATCGGCATAAGATGCCATATAAGTAAGCACATCCCGCCCACAGATCTCGCGGATCCCCATCCTCGGAATCTCTACACCGAGTGATCGTTGCCAACATCATATGTCTCCTCCACCCAGTATCCATCTTGCGAATACACCTGTTCATCTGAATCAAACAATTTATTGTGTGAGACCCTAGGGGTACTCAGCAAGTCTTTATGCCTCTAAAGGGGACATAACCTGGGGTGACGCAATTGCAGCAAAAGATAATAACTAGCAAGTCTATAGATACTCGCTAACCATCTGCCTAACCAATGATAGACGAATAGAAACAACAGTTATAACAGTATAAAGTAATAGATCCATCCTCCTTCTCGCTTACCAACGAGAAAGCGGATGAACAACCCATCCGTTGGCAGTTTTATTAACCATTCCATGAGTATTGCACTATTTACTAGCCAGGTATTTAGTCAGATTAAAAGCGGTACTTTACTTATACTTGTCTATGATCGAGAAACTGTGCTCCAAATCGTCCATAATAGCGGACACGGCTTTCAGAAAGATTTACCCTGCAGGGGTGCACAAATAGCAACACACACTCGATCAACGTCGGAAAAACCAAATCAAAACCCAACGAGGCATTCACGACAAAGCGATCACAGGATTCATAAAATATTTCAGGGGTCCACCCCACTAAGCTACCCGCAACAAAGTTGGCCGGCTCCGGAACGGACCCAGGGTTTGTGTGGATGGCGGTAAACGACTGGGAACCCGAAAGTGTGACTGGGCTTGTCGATACAGCAAAAACGTGTCACGATCCAAAACAGTACAAGTGCTCCACGCACAATCGTAAATAAAGCAACAAAGCATGGCATAAGTACAGGATAGTAATAAAAGCCCAAACTATTTGTGGCCCCAAGGAATAGAAATGAATCAAGCTCTGGCTCAGTGGGGTCCATAAGGCCTCCCGGATATGGATAGTGCGAATAGTCAAGGAACAGGAATCAAGTACTCGGGGTCCTACGGGACACAAGTGAGCATGAAAAAACAAATAACAGATATTGCTCACCGGTGCCTCTTTCATTAGTTATCCCACTACTACTCAGGTTAAGTTGTTTAGGTACCTCGTTATCCATCAGACACTCACATACCGTACACATGCTATTCTACGACTCGCATGGCTCAAACAACTCCTGTAGTAATGGCTCATGGGATTGAGGAACAAGCTTCGGTGGGGTTTAAAAGTAAAGGTTGTGCAGTACTTGGGATTCAATTTAATGCATTCGCGACTCAATGATGCAAGAAATAATATAGAGGCAATAGGTATTATATGTATGCAAGCATGTGCTAGTGCTTGCCTGGCAGCTTAGTTGAAGCGAGAGGTGGATCTGGGTAGTACTCCTGGGATTCCTTATAATTCCCCTGCTCGGCGTCTATTCGAAAGAAGAACCAAACAAACAAGGGCCAACATAAATAAAGTGCACAAGCATATAAATAAAATGCGACAAGCAACCAAGCATGCCATGTTGAATGATGCACAATTTACATGGCAATAATGTAGCATGGCAAGGGTGAGGTGTGGGGTGAGAATAAATCATTTTATTATGTTTTTAGTCATGTTTTGCTCCCATAACACTTGTTGTACCCTTAATATTCATATGATGCATGTTGCAATTCAGAACATGGAATGCATAACCAGAACGGGCTCATGGCACTGATCGATTTAGACATATTATTTGTCAAATTTGGAGTTGTGGATTTAAAGTTATTAATTAATTAAGAAAAGGCATTTTTATTGCAATTAAACAATTTTGAAAATTTAAATTAGTCAAACATTATTTTGGATGGCAGATTTGAAATCCTCACATTTTTCTGATTCAAAAACATATATTATTTGTATTATTTGGATTTACAAATTAAAAGTTACTAAAACAGAATTTAAATCATAATTAAACATTTTCTAAATTTTTTTTATTAAACCAGATAAACCAGAAACTTTTTCTACCCAGCCAAACCTAGCCATAGTCGCTGACAACTAGGCGTAACACTGACTGGGCGAAACGGCGCGGCGAAAACCTTTTCGCACCATGAGTGTAGCCAGCCATGGTGACAGACAGGTGGGCCCGCGACGAGAAGGGGCCCATGCGACAACGAGCGCAGCGAGGGGTGCCTCGTGGGGGATCTAGGGGCTGCGGGTCGAGGGACTGGAAACCTGGGTCCTTTTTTGTATAAAGGCAACAGCTATTGACAGGTGGGTCTGGAGGATTGCGGGTTGAGGAAACAAAAAGGTGGGGGGGGTTTCTGTAAAGCTGCCAACTGCCCACTGTTTCTCTTCTCTGAACTAACTGACGGTCGGACAGGTCGGTGCGCGATGCACGGCACGGGGGATCGACTGGCAATCGCTCGCTTGCGTGCAGAGGGGCGGAACCACTGCGGTGGCTAAGGGAAAGCTGGTAGGGAGCGGCTAGGCGGCTAGGTTAAGTTTGTGCGTCGACGAAAACAAGCCGCGGCGACTGCGCATGTAGACTGCTCGTCGAAACGGCCGGCGCGACCAGGAAGCACAGCAAGGGGGAAAGGTGTCCGGGAAGTAGGGTAGATCACCGCAAGGTGGACGCGTCGGCGTACAGCGGCTACAGGCTCCTCCTCCTCGCTGAAGCGCACAGGGATAACACCAGGGCTCCTATGGTCTTCCCCGACACCTTGCACAATGCGCCCGCCGCCCTGTTTCGAGGAGATTGTGGTCGACACCGACGGTGGCCGGCGATGGAGAAGTGGTTGAAGGGGAGGGGATGGGGTTGCGGTGCAAGGCCTGGGAGGATCTGGGGGACAGGGGAGGTGTGGCTGCCGCTGGGCCAGGGAGAGGATGGATGGCTCGGTGGGGTCCTTGTGCAGCGAGAGAAATAGAGGGGCCGAGAGGGGAGGTTAGCTAGGGGGGTGATGGCTCGTTGTGGGGTTAGGGTTAAAGGGGAACATGGCTCGGCATGGGGGTGGTTAGGGTGTGAGGTAGAGAGGATGGTGAGGTTGGGTGGTTAGGGTTAGGGTTTGCATACCCACATGATCAAGCAAGAGGGAATGATGGGTAAGGAGAGGTAGGGGTAGGGTTTGGTTAGGGTTTTGAGTTAGGGTTTTACAAGATCAAGTGTATGGGTAGTGTGAGATGGAGGTGAGGGTGAGGTTTGTGATGCACATGGCAAGGAGAGGAAAAACAAGATGGTGAGGGTTGAGTAAGAGCAAAAGAATAGAGCTTACTTGACATGATCCCCAAAGATCCATGCTCCACTCAAAAATCAAAGAAAAACCAAAGGCGAAAAGGATGGTGGTGATATTGCATGGCCCAGGCATAATCAATAAATGCCATGTTTAATCTTGTGAAAACAAAGATAAAGCCCCATGGCATTTATTCACATGCATCTCACAATATGGAATTAAGGCCAAGCCAAAAGAAATAAGGTGGATGTTCCATGTGTATTAGATGGCATATGCTCATATTTGAATATAATTTAGACATGCTAGTGTGTATGTTCCACTAGATGAATAATAGCCTCAATAATATTCCAACATAAGCATACATTCAAAACAATCCATATGGAGGCTTGAAAAGGGTTCCACTCACAAAGCACGCGAAGGTGGCTCCACATATCAATAATGTGAAAACAACATGATGCATATATGCATGTGGAATTAGAAGTGGATCCATCCCAACCCACATGAGCTAGAGGTAAACCCAAATAAGATGCCAAGCTCACATTTAGTTGGATGGTGGAATTATGGGGTGGTGACAAAGAAAGGTGGTGGAGTTGAAAAAGATATGCCCCCAACTCAATTTGGGCATTAACAATATATCAAGAACCAACTACAATGTATCAAGAGGCAAATACAATTAATAAATGCATATGAGAGAAGAACCAAATGAAAAGGGTTTTATATGATGCTCAAATGCAAGGTGGCATGATGACATGAGCATGATATGATTATGATGCAACAATTATTTGTAGGAAGTAGCATATATATAGACTAGGCTAGTAGCATTGCAATTTTTAGACAATTAGGATGCTACAACTCTCCCCCACTAAACAAGAATCTTGCCCCGAGATTCCTAGGAAAAAGAAACCAACACAAGGAGAGGCGGGTGTTCGGAACGAAGGTGATTCTTGCGTTCCCAAGATGATGAACAATGGAGTGGTGCAACCATTACACCTTGCAAAACTTGCTATACTTGTTGCGAGTCTTTCGTTTTGCTTGAGACACAAAGGGTTAGAAGAATTGAAGGATTGTCGTGAGAGAAGAAGGATAGGATGAACATAGTTCCGGTTTTCTCGAGAAACATGATAAAAAAAAGAACCACTTGTGAAAGAAATAGAAAGGACAATGTATCATGGATAAAGAAAAGACACACCATTAGGATTAAAGATCAGAAGCTGCAAGTGATGATGATTCTTTGTTTCGCCGGAAGAAAAGAGCCACTTTGGGGAAGTATCAACCACTATGAAAATAACATTATACCTTCCCTCAAATTTGAGAATGAAGTTCGGAAACAATATTTCCTTCAAACGATAGAGTTCCTTGATATCACGAAAAATATTTTGGGTTAGACGTTGTCGGATTAGATTCTTCTTGCGCCGGTAAGAACCAAGGATCACGCAATTGAGTTGCGCGGATTTATCTTCGAGAGAACGAGGTGATGCTTATATATGGTGGGATCCTGAGAAAGAAAAGAATGTTGCTTGTAGAATAGATTTTTCAATTAATGGCATCAACCATAATTGACTTTACCAAGAGGCAAAAGGATTCACAACAGAAGCTTAGAGATATAATAAACTCATCTTGTTGGACGATGTCGAACATTGGTAGGATGAAGAGGAACCGAGAAGATATTGCATTTGCTTCCACCAGATAATTGATGCTTTTGCTCCGTGTAGAAAAGACGAGATCACCAACAAGAGATTCTTGATTATGTTCTTCGAGAGAGCACTTCGGAAAACAAGGGCGGAAGTAAAAGTATCAAGGGATAAAGTCCACTTCTAACTTCCGTGGAATAAGTGAAATTGCATTAATCCGCCAATCCAATGTACAAGAGCGAATGATAAGAGTAGTGGTATGGTAGCTACTCCATCCCGCACTCAAAGCATTACTCCGCACATGAATAGGAAAACCATGCAACCCAACTACCAAGCAGACTGAAGATCTTGACAAGGTTAACTCATGGAACTCCATTAGAAAACAAGGATAGGTGCAAACGATTCGCCGGATTCAAAGATAGATAAAGATCATGATGTTGTCGTCATATTGGAAGACCCAAACCACCGGAAAAGATATGAAGAAAGATTACGGAGAACAGCTGCAAGATTCAACAGATAAAGAAAAAGATAGCACCAACTTGAACAGAAGGATTACAAAAGATCTAAAAAGTCTTCACGACCTTCGGTGGATTGAGGATAGAAGATGGAACGAGAGGGTTTCAAAGATTACTTGATGAGACAGAAGTGAAAAGAACTCCATGTTCTTCTTGAAATGATTGAGAGAGATTTAGCAGTCTTGAGGAAATCTTCAGCGAAACGACGATGATAACTCGCCAACAAGGAAAGACTCCAGGTTTGATTGAAGGTGGAGGATGGAATTAACAATGGACTTACTGATTCCATAATTGAAGCGATGTATTTAGCAGAAGGACGTGGTCGAGATAGGTGACTTCAAGAAGCCAGAATTCACACTTTGAGAACTTTGCACACAAGCGGTGTTCTTGCAGCTTGAGAGAAAGAGATACAGATGATCTTCCATGCTCTTCCATTGATATAGAATAGGCAAGCATATCATCAAGATATACCACCATGGATTAACAAGATATTCCAAGAATATCAAGTTCAAGAGGCGGGAGAATGAACAAATGCTCGAAACACTTTTTAAGCTCAACGCTCTTTGAAAGATCAACGTTACGAGCAAGGATTCATGTTGGAAACATGGACTGGCAGAATATATTATCTGGTCCTTCAGAAGAGAACAAGATATGCCACCTGGGTCACATTGTTGATCGGATCACTGGTTACAAAGATAAAGAGATTTTGGATAAAGAAACGATGATAGCTCATACCTTAAGCAAAGCTATCAGAGACGAAAAGATGCAATTCCCTCGTATCAAGGAGAATTTTGCAAATATGGAGTTCGAAAAGATGTGCCGCATGATGAACAGATGATAGACCACCGTAGGGCCTTAAGAAAAACTCCGGGTTGGCAAGGATACTTGAATATGATAAAGATATGATCACAGTATAACTCAAAATCACAGGAGATAACCTCCATCATTTGGAGGATAGGGTCGATAGCATTGTCCATATTCCACTCATGATAAGTGTCATATAGCTATGCCGCAAACCAAATTACAATCACAAGCATCGCATCGACACACGTTATGTATTCAGCCCAAAAGATTTGAAGAAAAAGTAAAGTTCCACGATCAAGCGCCGGTGACAAAAGGATGGGTTAGCATGAACATACCGATAAAAGGAAGATAGATAATGTTTCACACACGACTGAAGAAGAGTGTGGAAACACATATGTATCAAAGAAATGTTTTCCGCATTTTTCGGCATTAAATACCAATAGATGCGCAAAACCACTTAGCAAATAGAGATTAGCAACTCCACATTATGTGAAAGCATGCTAGAAGGAAGAACAACCTTAACAAGATTGCGCCGGTGAAAAAAGAGTCGGATAGATCGCGTCGGTTTACACAAAGCCTGTCGGTATGGAATGTACCAATAGTTGATAACCAAAAGGCAGATAGCGACAACAAATTGGATGCAACAGATAGACAAGGAATTACACACACACACACACAACCTATGGTACTACGGAACCCCGAACACGTGAATCCTAGTTTGAATTTTAGAAGAGGATTGAAAACGTTACAATTCCTTACCAGAAAAGGGTGGGTGGGTGGGTAAGAAGAAAAATGGAAGCAGTCCTACTCTCACATTTTGTTTTTCCCTAGTATACATAGCTACCAAACTATTTGCTAAACTGACAACGACCATTTGGCTGAGACCCTGACGGGTGGGATGGCTCTGATACCAATTGTAACTAGCTCGGACCCTACGCTCTAAGTTCAAGCCTGGATGAAACGGAAGTGGTTAAAATAGTACAGTTGAGGGCCAGGCCATGCACGTGAACCGGCCGTCCTAACCACTTCCAAGACATCAGGACAAGAGAGAGAGGTGTAGGCAACAGGCGAAGAGATCAAATACATACACAAGTGAGTATGTATGCAAGCTACCTTACAACAGTTCTCAGAGCCATTCCATCTGAAAAAAATAGAAATATTGCAAGGCCATACGGCAAGATCCAAATATCCTAGATAGAGATAATAATTTAGGATAGATCCTCATACATCAACCATCAGAGTATCAAGCGGAAGAGGGAAAAAAGATACGAGTACGGACAAGAAGCAAATCAGCATAAGATGCCACATAAGTAAGCACATCCCGCCCACAGATCTCGCGGATCCCCATCCCCAGAATCTCTACACCGAGTGATCGTTGCCAACACCATTTGTCTCCTCCACCCAAAGATCCATCTTTAATACACTGCTCATCTGAATCAAACAATTTATCATGTGAGACCCTAGGGGTACTCATCAAGTCTTTATTCCTCTAAAGGGGACATAACCTGGGGTGTCGCAATTGCAGCAAAAGATAATAACTAACAAGTCTATAGATACTCGCTAACCATCCGCCTAACCAATGATAGGAGGATGTCCGTTAATTCGAAACAACAATTATAACAGTATAAAGTAACAGATCGATCCTCCTTCTCGCTTACCAACGAGAAAGCGGACGAACAACCCATCCGTTGGCAGTTTTATTAACCATTCCAAGAGTATTGCACTATTTACTAGTCAGGTATTTAGTCTGATTAAAAGCGGTACTTTAGTTATACTTGTCTATGATCGAGAAACTGTGCTCCAAGTCGTCCATAACCACGGACACGGCTTTCAGAAAGATTTACCCTGCAGGGGTGCACAAATAGCAACACACACTCGATCAACCTCGGAAAAACCAAATCAAAACCCAATGAGGCATTCACGACAAAGTGATCACAGGATTCATAAAATATTTCAGGGGGCCACCCCACTAAGCTACCCGCAACGAAGTTGGCCGGCTCCAGAACGAACCCAGGGTTTGTGTGGACGGCGGTAAACGACTAGGAACCCGAAAGTGTGACTAGGCATGTCGATACAGCGAAAACGTGTCACAATCCAAAACAGTACAAGTGCTCCACGCACAATCGTAAATAAAGCAGTAAAGCATGGCATATGTACAGGATAGTAATAAAACCCCAAACTAGTTGTGGCCCCAAGGAATAGAAATGAATCAAGCTCTAGCTCAGGAGGGTCCATAAGGCCTCCCAGATGTGGATAGTTTGAATAGTCAAGGAACAGGAATCAAGTACTCGGGGTCCTACGGGACACAAGTGAGCATGAAAAACCAAATAACAGATATTGCTCACCGGTGCCTCTTTCATTAGTTATCCCATTACTACTCAGGTTATCCATTAGACACTCACATACCCTACACATGCTGTTCTACGACTCGCATGGCTCAAACAACTCCTGTAGTAATGGCTCATGGGATTGAGGAACAAGCTTCGGTGGGGTTTAAAAGTAAAGGCTATGCAGTACTTGGGATTCAATTTAATGCATTCGCGACTCAATGATGCAAGAAATAAGATAGAGGCAATAGGTATTATATGTATGCAAGCATGTGGTAGTGCTTGCTTGGCAGCGCAGTTGAAGCGAGAGGTGGATCTGGGTAGTACTCCTGGGATTCCTGATAATTCCTCTGCTCGGCGTCTATTCGAAAGAAGAACCAAACAAACAAGGGAGAACATAAATAAAGTGCACAGGCATATAAATAAAATGCGACAAGCAACCAAGCATGCCACGATGAATGATGCACAATTTACATGGCAATAATGTAGCATGGCAAGGTGAGGTGTGGGGCAAGAATAAATCATTTTATTAAGTTTTTAGTCATGTTTTGCTCCCATAACACTTGATATACACTTAATATTCATATGATGCATGCTGCAATTCAGAACATGGAACGCATAAACAGAATGGGCTCGTCGCGCTGATCGATTTACACATATTATTTGTCAAATTTGGAGTTGTGGATTTAAAGTTATTAATTAATTAAGAAAACGCATTTTTATTGCAATTAAACAATTTCGAAAATTTAATTTAGTCAAACATTATTTTGGATGGCAGATTTGAAATCCTCACATTTTTGTGATTCAAAAACATATATTATTTGTATTAATTGGATTTACAAATTAAAAGTTATTAAAACAGAATTTAAATCATATTTAAACATTTTCTGAAATTGTTTTATTAAAACAGATAAACCAGAAACTTTTTCTACCCAGCCAAACCTAGCCACAGTCGCTGACAACTAGGCCCAACGCTGACTGGGAGAAACGGCGCGGCGAAAACCTTTTCGCACCACGAGTGTAGCCAGCCACGGTGACAGACAGGTGGGCCCGCGACGAGATGGGGCCCACACGACAACGAGCGCAGCGAGGGGTGCCACGTGGGGGATCCAGGGGTTGCGGGTCGAGGGACTGGAAACCTGGGTCCCTTTTTGTAAAAAGGCAACAGTTGTTGACAGGTGGGTCTGGAGGATTGCGGGTTGAGGAAACAAAAAGGTGGGGGTTCTCAGAAGGGATCGCCGATCGCTTGTCTTCCGCTGGCTAAGCAGCAGAGGGGCGGAACCACTGCGGTGGCTAAGGGAAAGCTGGTAGGGAGCGGCTAGGCGGCTAGGTAAGGCTAGCGCGGTGCGTCGATGACCAAACGCACGCATGACGCCGGTGCACAGAGACTGCTCGTCGAAACGGCACGCGCGACCAGGAAACACAGCGAGGGGGAAAGGTGTCCGGGAGGTAGGGTAGCTCACCGCGAGGTGGTCGGTGGGGTCAGATCAGTTCGGGGAACGGCGGATCAGCGACATTGCAGGCGGCCGGAGCTAGGGTTCTGTCGTCGGACGCTTCGACGTAGGGTGGCTACAGGCTCCTCCTCCTCGCTGCAGCGTACAGGGACAACGCCAAGGCTCCTGCGGTCTTCCCCGACACCTTGCACAACGTGCCCGCCACCCTGTTTCGAGGAGATGGTGGTCAACCCCGACGGTGGCCGACGATGGAGAAGTGGTTGAAGGGGAGGGGATGGAGCTACGGCGCAAGGCCAGGGAGGATCCGGGGGACGATGCTAGGCAGAGAGAAGGGGTAGATAAGAACGAGGGGTGAGGGAGATGCCGTGGGTGGCTCGGGTGGAAAAGTGGCTACCGCCACCTTTTTCTCTCCTCCTCACGTGCTCGGCTAGGCTTGGCCAGGCTTGGGGACAGGGGAGGTGTGGCTGCCGCTGGGCCAGGGAGAGGATGGATGGCTCGGCGTGGGGTTAGGGTTAGAGGGAAACATGGCTCGGCATGGGGGTGGTTAGGGTGTGAGGTAGAGAGGATGGTGAGGTTGGGTGGTTAGGGTTAGGGTTTGCATACCCACATGATCAAGCAAGGGGGAATGATGGGAAAGGAGAGGTAGGGGTAGGGTTCGGTTAGGGTTTTGAGTTAGGGTTTTACAAGATCAAGTGTATGGGTAGTGTGAGATGGAGGTGAGGGCTGAGGTTTGTGATGCACACGGCAAAGAGAGGAAAAACAAGATGGTGAGGGTTGAGTAAGAGCAAAAGAATACAGCTTACTTGACATGATCCCCAAAGATCCATGCTCCACTCAAAAATCAAAGAAAAACCAAAGGAGAAAAGGATGGTGGTGATCTTGCATGGCCCATGCACAATCAATAAATGCCATGTTTCATCTTGTGAAAACAAAGATAAAGCCCCATGGCATTTATTCACATGCATCCCACAATATGGAATTAAGGCCAAGCCAAAAGAAATAAGGTGGATGTTCCATGTGGAGTAGATGGCATATGCTCATATTTGAATATAATTTAGACATGCTAGTGTGTATGTTCCACTAGATGAATAATAGCCTCAATAATATTCCAACATAAGCATACATTTAAAACAATCCATATGGAGGCTTGAAAAGGGTTCCACTCACAAAGCATGCAAAGGTGGCTCCACATATCAATAATGTGAAAACAACATGATGCATATATGCATGTGGAATTAGAAGTGGATCCATCCCAACCCACATGAGCTAGAGGTAAACCCAAATAAGATGCCAAGCTCACATTTAGTTGGATGGTGGAATTATGGGGTGGTGACAAAGAAAGGTGGTGGAGTTGAAAAAGATATGCCCCCAACTCAATTTGGGCATTAACAATATGTCAAGAACCAACTACAATGTATCAAGAGGCAAATACAATTAATAAATGCATATGAGAGAAGAACCAAATGAAAAGGGTTTTATATGATGCTCAAATGCAAGGTGGCATGATGAAATGAGCATGATATGATTATGATGCAACAATTATATGTAGGAATTAGCATATATATAGACTAGGCTAGTAGCATTGCAATTGTTAGACAATTGGGATGCTACAAGCTTCCACCCAAGTAGGTATGATGACTAGATTTGCAGGAAATGTTATTTTCTTGTCTGCAAAACCATCAAGAACAAGTAGGTTGGAGGAGGATCTAACCATGGACAATTGTGGGCCTTGTTAGTACTTAGGATGGTTAAGAAGATGGTTCAAGTGCATTTCCAATAATGCACAAGGGTTGGAAAAAGGAGGCATTAAAAAAGGTGATGTTGCAAAGTACCCAAGCATCATCAAGTGATTGTGGTTAAAGAGTAGATTGAGTAGAAGGGATCCATGCTTGAAATTGGTCTTCATTGACTTGGAAACTTCTAGAATGGATCTCTCCATAGTTTGATCAATAGAAGCTACTAAAATAGTTGGTTTGCAAAGGCTTCTTGGCTCAGGTTTTGAAATGCCAGAACATTTGAGAATATGTAAAATGAGCCAGGATAGTTTTGTTAAATAGCTTTTGTCAACTGATGGTGAGGTAAGGAGCATCATCTAATACCTATCCATATGCATAAGCATATTCAAATAACAAGCAAACACTTCAGCACTAAACAAGAAAAAGTTTTTGTTCCCCCTGATTTTTGCATTCTGGACAACTAATCAGGGTTGCTGAAATTGGGATGTTACAACATTGATCCACTGGTGTCATTGCATGTGTGTTCTTTTCCTAAACCACATGGATCCACTGGTGACATTGCATTTGTGTTATTTTCCTGAACCACATGGATCCACTGGTGACTTTACATGTGTGTTCTTTTCGTAAACCAGAAGAATCCACTGGTGATATTTGCATGTCTGTTATTTTCCAAAACCACATTGATCCACTGGTGTCATTGCATGTGTGTGCTTTTCCTAAACCACATTGATCCACTAGTGACGTTGCATGTGTGTTCTTTTCCTAAACCACATTGACCCACTGGAGTCATTACATGTGTGTTCTTTTGCTAAACCACATGGATCCACTTGTGAAATTTGCATGTGTTTTATTTTCCTAAAACACATTGATCCACTATAGACACTGCATGTGTGTTCTTGTCATAAACCACATGGATCCACTAGTGACACTGCATGTGTATTCTTTTCCTAAACCACATGGATCCAATGTAGTCATTGCATGTGTGTTTTTTTCCTAAACCACATGGATCCACTTGTGATATTTTCATGTATTTTGTTTTCCTAAACCACGATGATCCACTGGTGACATTTGCATGTGTGTTGTCTTCCTAAACCACATTGATTTAGTGGTGTCATTTGCATGTGTGTTCTTTTCCTAAACCAAGTCGATCCACTGGTGTCATTATATGTGTGTTCTTTTCCTACACCACATGGATCCACTAGAGTCATTGCATGTGTGTTCTTTTCCTAAGCCACATTGATACACTAGTTTTTATTGCATGTGTGTTCTTTTCCTAAACCACATGGATCTACTTGTGACATTGGATGTGTATTCTTTCCCCGAACCACATGGATCCACTTGTGACTTTGCATGTGTGTTCTTTTCCTAAACCACATGGATCCACTAGTGTCATTTGGATGTGTGTTCTTTTCCAAAACCACATTGATCCACTTGTGTCATTGCATGTGTGTTCTTTTCTTAAACCACATTGACCCAGTGGTAACGTTGCATGTGTGTTCTTTTCCTAAACCACACGGATCCACTTGTGACATTTGCATGTTTTTTCTTTTCCTAAAACACATTGATCCACTAGAGACACTTCATGTGTGTTCTTATCCTAATCCACATGGATCCACTAGTGACATTGCATGTGCGTTCTTTTCCTAAACCACATGAATCCAATGGTGTCATTACATGTGTGTTCTTTTCTTAAACCGCATTTACATGTGTGTTCTTTTCTTAAACCGCATTTACCCACTGGTGACGTTGCATGTGTGTTCTTTTCCTAAACCACATTGATACACTGCAGTCATTACATGTGTGTTCTTTTCCTAAACCACATGATCCACTTGTGACATTTGCATGTGTTTTATTTTCCTAAAACACATTGATCCACTAGATATATTGCATTTCTGTTCTTTTCCTAAACCACATGGTCCACTATGACATTGCATGTGTGTTCTTTTCCTGAACCACATTGATCCACTGGTGATATTTGCATGTGTGTTCTTTTCCTGAACCACATGGATCCACAGGTGACTTTGCATGTGTGTTCTTTTCCTAAACCACATGTATCCACTAGTGACATTCGCATGTGTGTTATTTTCTAAAACCACATTGATCCACTTGTGTCATTGCATGTGTGTTCCTTTCCTAAACCACATTGATCCACTGGTGATGTTGCATGTGTCCTGTTTTCCTAAACCACATTGATCCACTGGAGTCATTTGCATGTGTGTTCTTTTCCTAAACCACATGGATCCACTGGTGTCATTTGCATGTGTTTTATTTTCCTAAAACACATTGATCCACTATAGACACTGCATGTGTGTTCATGTCCTAAACCACATGGATCCATTGGTGACATTGCATGTGTTGTCGTGGTGGGGTCACGGCAGATGCCATGGATAGGCTAAAGGTGGGGACTAATAAGCGTTAGGGGAATCCAGGGAGGGATAGTAGAGTGATTCTCTGCACAAAAGCTTTGTATTGATGTTCTATCTCCTAGATTACAAGTGCTCCTTGAGCTGTATTGACAAGAGGAGGAAGAAGAAACTCTCTTACTCTTTCCTACCAACTAGCCCAAGAAACCTAGATCGATTAGTGCTCAACCCACTAGAATTCTCCCATCTCTGTATCAGAAAAAACCCAACCCCCCTACCAGAACCCTAACCCCCCCTTATATAGAGGTGGTTCCGTCCTGGCCTAGGGCATACGTGGAGGCATATTCCTAAGAATATGCCCCTCCCAAAGTAGTAACCCGACAGGGGTGCTTTTCCCCCGCGTCACACTTGCTTTAGCGACATAGCCTCATGGCGCCCACATGGACGTGAGCGTCGTCACCCTTGTCGGCCATGATCCGGTGGTCCCGCCTGCTTTATTCGCCATCCAAGACGATGCACGGACCTTCTTTTTGACCAGAGATTCCTTCCTTCTCCTAGAAGCCAGCGAGGATCCGGATCACGCTTGATCCGCCACACCTGATCCTGCATATAAGCTAGACAAGCATTTCCGACTTACTCCTTAAGTCGGACGAGACAATGTTAGGCGACCCCTGGTCCGGTTACTCCGTGATCCGCCTGCTTGAGGTGACTCGCCGGCGTCGCTTTGACCTTGCCGAACCTCGCTAACTCGGCCCTTATACCTGGAGTGACCCTACCCAGGGTATCCCAACATTAGTCCTCGGTTGCGGTACCTTAGCGGCCTTGCTCGCTAAGGCCACATCAGGTTCATTCGTATTCGAGCCTCGGACATTTAGTCCCGAGTTAACTTCTTCTCTCGGATTATATGGATTTACGTTCCCTTCGCACGTTCCAAGTTTTCACTTGCCGGCCGGGTTACCATTGTAGCTCGGATCCTATGGTTTTACTTTCCCTCTGCACATTTAAAGTTTTCACGTGTCGGCGGGTTACCATGGAGGCTCGGATCCGGCCTTGCTTCCTTCTCTCATACGCCAACCCACGAAAGGTTAATCATTACGTTGCCTCATTTTAAGGCCTGCGCATGAATCGCCGCAGTTGATCGATTATTATTGTGCGTGGGTTACGTCACGCTTGTCTCCTTGTTTACCGCAACTGCACGTCGTGTCATGGGATCATATTTACTCTGTGGCCTCCGCTGTGGCTTCTCTCTGATTGGCTAATGCCGGTGATACACGGCCATAGCGTGTGGCTCTCCGGCAGGCGTGATCCCACTTATCGACATCGGGGCGATTAAATAGGGAGGGCGCCTTAGCACTTTTCCATCTCCATGCCCTTCGCCTTCCTCTTCTTCTTCCTTGCGCCGCGCCACCGCTAGGTTCACGCAGAGCGCCGCCGCTGGCCTTTCTCCGTGCCTCCGCACCGCAGCCATCGCTGCACAACTGCTTAGCCACGGGTCCTCGTCAATCTAGACCGCAGAGCCCCGCCACGGCCGGCTCCAGCGAGGACAGCGGATTCGAGATGACGGAGGAGGAGCTCATCGTCGTCGAGCAGGAGATGGAGGAGGACGCCCGGAGAGGATCATGCGCAAGGGCTGGTTCGTGGGTTTGCCAGACGACATCGATCGACTTCTACCGACCCGGCGATTCGCCGGCGCCGCCGCCGCCTCCCTCCTCGGATTGGCCCTCACCCAATCCGGGTGAGTTCGTTGTTTTCCTATCCCATTTTCAATGGGGATTTGGTCTTCCGGTGAGTGATTTCTTCCGGGACTGGGTCCGGACCTATCACCTGCAACCACATCATCTCCCGGCGAACGCCATCACCTCTCTGTCCGCTTTCGTCTCTTTGATCGAGGGATACACCGGATTATGGCCCACGAAGGAGCTGTGGATCCGGTTCTTCGGCCTCCGTCGCAACGTCGTCCCCAACATCCACGTCGAGTCGGAGGACAAGCAGCTCACTCAGTTTGGAGCTGCCTCGATCTCGCCCTGGAGATTTTCAATCTTTCCTCGGGTCACTTGGCTTGACTCCTGCAAAGGATGGGCCCGGACCTTCTTCTACGTCCGAAACGAAGGCACCGAAGACTTGATCCAGTTGCTGCCCTACGCTCCAGGTACCTCGGACACGGATTTCTGGGAGGAGGTCGCCAAAAAACCTACAACTTTGGCCAGCCAAGTCCACAAAAGGTTCACGGAGCTGAAGAAGCTCGGATTGCGCAACGAAGATGCCATGATCACATTCGTGCGCAACCGAATCTCTCCCCTCCAGCGGCGCACTCACAAGTTGTGCCATATGAGCTTCAGCCGCGA
This sequence comes from Avena insularis, assembly GCA_023614405.1. NCBI lineage: Eukaryota > Viridiplantae > Streptophyta > Magnoliopsida > Poales > Poaceae > Avena > Avena insularis. The sequence goes on along the minus strand of JAJUPC010000209.1, from coordinate 372,239 downwards.
CCCCAACCAAACCTCCTCGTTCGAGTTGAGCAATACGGAGATCTTCCGCCGGGTCAAGGCTCTTTTCACCACCCATAAGGATGTTTCCACCGAATGGACATGGGAATCGAGCATTACTGCCGTGACAGGCTCCCTCCCGCAGTAAGCTTCACGGGGTGAACTTATTTCAGATCAATTACGTGTCGATTCTTATCATATTTTTGACTCTGCTCCTTGTGCTTTTTTCTCAGCTGTTTCTCCAGCAAACCCTCAAGGATGGTACTGATCCGACCCTTAAGTGGGCCCCGGACCGAGAAATCCCGGATGAGGTGGAGCCGGACCAGGAGATGTTCCTCCCCACAACCGACGCCACCAAACGACCCAGCGGTAAATTCTCTTCTCTTAGAGATTGTCCCGACGATGAGGATGACTCGGATATCGACATGATTGAACCCGTTGAGGCTGTCCCTCTTTCTTTTGCCTTCCCGGCATCAGCTAACCCCGGTGGGCACATCCACGAGGATTCTCCACTTGCCACGGGCGAGCCTGTTCCGGTGGCATCGAAGAAGAAGCGCGGATCCGCGTCAAGTTCTTCTTCCGGACCATCTCAGCCTACCAAAAGGCAAAAGAAGGCCGGAGACAAGACTGCCTCCAAACGGGCAGGCAAAGCCCCGGCACGGAGGGCCCGGAAACCTAGGGAGGCCGAGACCTCGGATGCATAAGTCATTTTTCACTGCCAACACACTTCTCCCTGCATCGGGGTAATTTCACTCCTGACATTATTTTCTTTTGCAGGGCTCCTATGGAGGTCCCTCAGAGCGGATCAAGCATCTCTTCTCCCCTTCGGTCCGGTCCTTCCCCTCCTCATGACGACGAGTCACGCCCGCTGAGCCCTATTCCGGAGGGCTCTGTGGCTGCTCCGGGTTCCACAGTACCTCCTTCAGAGGAACACGACCTCGGATTAGGAGGGGTCGGATCGGCCGAGGCAATGGCATCCGTCACTTCGGCATTGCCGCAACCAGGAACCACCAAGTCTACCGCAACTCCAGCACCAGCAGCAGCTCTAGCACCAGCCACCGAACCAGCGCCTGTTCCGGCTCCGAAGAAACCAACAGCAACTCCCAGTCCTGCCACCAAAGCTCCCATGCCAAGTTCGTCTGCCTCGTCCAAGTCATCCCAAGCTCGGCGAGGAACCACTCCAGCGGCTTCCAAGGGCAAATCCACTGTGGTCACATCCTCCCAGCAAGACAAAAGCAAGTCTACATCCGTTGAGGCCGGGCAGCGAACCTTGTCGTCAATGCTTCCAAAGAAGTCACCAGCAGAGACGGATTCTCCTGCCGAGCCAGCCGATTCGCAGCAGATGGTTCTTCACACCAGCCCAGCTCTTGCCCTGATTGAGAGGAAGGAAGCTCACGCAAAGGGCTTGGTGGCACCCCACATGCCCACTGGCGAATGGTACCCTCCGAGCCTTATCGAGTTCGTTATGAACTGGAATAAGGCGTAGTTCGTCTACAACAACGATCTCTCGGAAAAGTTCGGCCCCGCTGAATTTTCCGCTCAGATGAATACCGCCGCCAAGGCCATTAACCTTGCTCGGTAATGATGGAGGTACGCTGCTTTCTTCTTTACATGCTGTAGATAATAACCATTAGTCCCCGAGCCTCCGGCGGAGTAACTTGTTACTCAGCCGGATGCTCATTAGAACATCAACGTAGCTGCATGTAAACTTCAAATATGCACACACCTAGAGCCGGGTTAAGTTCCACTTGGCCCGGATTTTGAACACTTCGAATGTGCACACACCTACAGCCAGGTTAAGTTCCGCTTGGCCCGGATCTTGTATACTTCGAATATGCACACACCTAGAGCCGGGTTAAGTTCCGCTTGGCCCGGATCTTTTATACTTCGAATATGCACACACCTAGAGCCGGGTTAAGTTCCGCTTGGCCCGGTTCTTGTATACTTCAAATATGCAACGAACTAACTTTACACTCCTGTACCTTTGTCAGGTAACTACCAATCGCCGGAGCGCCGAATTTCAGCGCCTGCTTCATACCCACAAGATCTTGCGCGCAAAACATGTTGCACTTAGCGCGGAGCATGAAAAGAGGGGTAATTTTCTCTCTCGACACCTCTCCGTTTCATTTGTTTCTGCCGTACTAACCTCCTTATTCGGTTTTTTGCAGCTGGGGTGGAGGCTGAAAACAAAATTATGCGGAAGAACTTGGAGGAAATCCGAGGTATGTCCTCTATCGGCCAACGTTGTTGAGTTTTCCATTCCTTCTTCTCCTTGGCTCGGCAAACATTCACTCCTCGGCTTTGCCGGGTCAACATACTATTTCAGGATCGCTTGAGGATAGTGTGCCCGTGCCTGATATGATGCTGCATTTTCTCGAACAAGCAGGACAACATCAAGCCGAGCTGAAGAAGAAGAACGATGAGCTCACCCTCCTCCGGACCAAGGACGACGAAATAGCCAAACTCAAGGCTGAGATGGAGAAGATGAAGGCCCAACACAAAACCGAACTCCAAAAAGTTGTCCAGAACATCACCGAAGAGCGTGAGCGCTTTACCCTTCAAATTTCCAAGGACTAGGACCTGCTTAAGGAATCTGAGGTCCAGCTTGGGTCGGCGCTCGCTGAGCTTGAACAACTTCGCCAGAGACGCGACAGTTGTATCAAGGAGTTGACCCGGATTCATCATCATATCTCACGTAAGTTTCTTCCCCTTATCCGACATAGTTTTCCGGGTTAGCTCATACGCCTTTGCTTCAGCATCTTCAATTTCCTTATTTCCAGATCACTTTCCGGAGGGTACTCCCATCGCCAGTGCTGCCGTTGCCAAATTCCACCGAGAGAGGGGTACTCCCGTCGCTCCTGATGGTGAGAGCATCCCCTTAGACATGGAGGACCTGTTGGTCAGCGTGTCAGCTCGGTTGGAAACCATCAAGAACTATGGGAAAGATCTCCTCGACGTTGCGGTCCAGATCTTCAACACTTTCTGGCCAAGCGAGAGTGCTCCAAAAAGGATCACACTCCTTGCTGAGAAGCTATTGGAAATCGAGACACAGCTTGATCTCTGGAGAGAATCTGCCGGGCATGCCGCAACAGATACCCTCCTCCATCATATCCTTACATGGTACGAGAAGATCGACCTGAGCCTCCTCACACGCCGGCACACCGGATCCAACTGGACCGATGATCCGGAGTGGGTAGCTCGGCGCCAGGCTTGCGCCTACATCCTTGTTGAATATTCTCCCATCCATGACTGGCTTGAGGGGCCGAGCTTTCTGGAGTCCGGTGAGGAGGAGAAGATGGAGAACGTGGAGAATGGGTCGGGCGAGGATGGAGAAGATGCTGCTTCAGATATTGAAGACAGTGATGATGACGCCGAACTTCCTCCTCCTGCCGCTCCTTAGTGGAAAAACTTGAAAATTTATCAGATCCCCGGTATGCCGGGTGCCATTGTATGCTAAATACATGATATTTTGCTACTATGCTTGTATTCCGGATGAACTTGGGCGTAGTCCCCGAGTTTCATTTTCTTGTTCGTCCAATTCTCCGGCTCAATCCATGTCTACCTTGATTCGGTTTTACGACTTACGAATCCGAGCCTCAAGAATCGTTTTAACAATACTGAGAAACTTTGAGGCTTGGCTCAAATTAATTCAACATAATAACTTGAAAGTAAATACGGGGTTAGTCAGAAAAAGCAAACGTTAGCTGGAATAAGATCGTTTCCTTAGTGGTTTTTCATGTGCTACGCAATTCCAAACTCGTCCCCTTGCTTGCCATGAAGCCAATTCTTATTGGACAGCAACAAGTCGAAGGGTTGGGTTTCTGGTGCTCACACGTTACTAATCCGGGTTAAGCGAAACGAGTCATTCCATCTAGCACATAAAAAGTAACAACAACTGTTTATTAAGGCAGTCCCCGAGTTACTGCTCGAGGCTCCGGTATTTCATTGATAAGCTCATTGCCGACATACATACCGACATATGAGATGACTCGGATACATACACTTCTTAGCTAAGTGTAGAAGGGACGAAGTAGTGCTACATTCCATGGTCGCTTCGATTCCTCTCCGGACCTGTCCGCCTTGTTCTTTTCCTGTGGCTTTGCATCTATGAGATAATAAGAGTCATTGTGCAATGCTTTGCTCACAATGAATGGCCCTTCCCATGGGGGGGGATAATTTATGCATGCCAGTGGTACGCTGTACCAACTGGAGCACCAGATCGCCTTCCCGGAAGACTCGGGGGCACACTTTCCGGCTATGATAGCGTCAGATATTTTGCTGATATATGGCGGATCTGGACAGTGCCAGTTCTCTCGCTTCTTCCAGCAGATCAACATCATTTTGCCGGGCTTCTTGCACTTCGGCTTCTGTGTATTGGGTGACCCTAGGCGAATCATGCTCTATGTCGGCTGGTAATACAGCTTCTGCCCCATATACTAGAAAGAACGGCGTGTAGCCTGTTGATCGATTCGGAGTTGTTCTTAAACTCCACAATACCGCTGGTAGTTCTTCTATCCAGCACCCCACTGATCTTTGTAGCGGCTCAATGAGCCGGGGTTTTATCCCGGATAGCACTAATCCGTTGGATCTTTCCACTTGTCCGTTACATGCGGGGTGGGCTACCGAGGCTACGTCGAGTCGGATTTTCTTGTCTCGGCAAAAGCGCGCAAATGCTCCTTCCGCGAAATTCGTTCCATTGTCAGTTATGATGTTGTGTGGATAACCGTACCTCAAGATGATGTCTTTGAGAAACGTCATAGCCATAGCTCCATCACATTTTCTTATAGGCTTCACTTCGATCCATTTTGTAAACTTGTCCACCATGACCAGAATGTGTGTCATGTTTCCTCTTGCTGGTTTGAACGGGCCAACCATATCCAGGCACCACACAACAAATGGCCATGTAATTGGTATGGTTTTGAGTTCCGACATAGGTGTATGTGTCTTGGTGGCGTACCTTTGACAACCATTGCATTTTCTCACCAGATCTTCTGCTTGCTCCAAGGCACTTGGCCAGTAGAATCCATGCCGGAACGCCTTTGCCACTAAGGCCCGGGATGAGGCATGATGCCCGCATTCAACTTGGTGTATATCTCGGAGGATGTTAAGTCCTTCTTCCGGGTCAACACACCGCTAGAGGACATTGGTTACACTCCGTTTGTACAGCTCAGAATTGATGATTGTGTTGGCTCTTCTCTGAGTTTGCCTGGCTAGCACTTCCTCAGTGGGTAACGTTCCATCTTTCAAGAACTGGTATATAGGCAGTGCCCAAGCTGGTATCGCTCGCGCAGGGAACATCTCCTCATCAATTTCCATCCGATCCACCGGCATAACTTCAGCCGGATCACGCTGAACAGTCCCCGGGTCTAGCGAAGTAGTCCCCAGGTTTGCGGAGGTAGTCCCCGGGTTCGGCGCGCTACCTCCCATGTCAATGTCCATGGGCTCAGCTCTGGATTCCGCGTTTTCTGGGACATAGATTGAATCGGTTCCTGGGGACGGCCTGATAGATGGTTTTCTGAGGTGCTCCAACACTACGCCCGGTGGAATTGCCTATCGGGTCGATCCGAGTTTTGACATCATGTCGGCAGCTTCGTTTTCCACACGAGGTACATGGTGAAATTCGCATCCCTCAAAGTAACCCGAGATCTTCTTCATATGAAATCTGTATAGTGCCATGTTTGGATCCAGGGCGTCCCACACTCCGGACACTTGCTGTACTACTAGATCCGAGTCGCCAAAGCATATTATCCGACGTATGCCAATCTCCTTTGCCACTTTGAGACCATGCACAAGAGCCTCGTACTCAGCGACATTGTTTGATGCCGCGAAATGGATCTGCACACGATTGAGCTGATCCTTCTTTGGCGAGGTAAGCACAACCCCGACACCTAACCCGGTTTTGGTTTTCGTTCCGTCAAAGTGCATCCTCCAGTAGTTCGGATCTGGTGGCGGCGGTTTGTATTGTACCTCGGCCCAATCCACGAAAAAATGCTCCACAACCTAGGACTTGATCGCTTCTCTCCTATCATACTAGGTGCGTAAGGTGCTAGCTCAATCACCCATTTCACAATTCTTCCATTCGCATCTTTGTTACCCATTATCTCGGATATGGGGGCTTCGCATATCACTTTGATGGGATGCTCCTCAAAGTAGTGCTTTAACTTATTTGCCGCCATATAAACACCGTATGCCACCTTTTGAAAATGCGGGTAGTTCTGTTTTGAGGCGCATAATACCTCGCCAAGTAATACACTCGTGCATCGACTTACCCTCTTCATCACGCCCACTACAATCATCGTGACTTACAACTCGGTTGGTTGCGCTATGTAGAGCAACATTGGCTCTTTGATGTTGGAGAAGCTAACACCGGTGTAGTGGTCAACATCTTTTAAATGGGCAAAGCCTCATCGGCTCACAAGGCGTCCAAACGAATTTATCTGACTTTTTCATGAGTTGGTATAGAGGCAGTGCCTTTTCCCCTAACCGACATACAAACCGACTCAACGACGCCAGGCATCCAGTGAACTTCTGGACATCGTTGAGACACATCGGCATCTCCATTCGTTCGATGGATCAGATCTTAGTTGGGTTAACCTCGATACCTTGCTCGAGACGAGAACCGGTAATTTCAGCCGGGACAATCAAGGTACATTTCTCCGGGTTAAGCTTCATCCGGAATCTCCTCAAGTTAGCGAATGTTTGCCTTATGTCGTCAACGAGCGTTGCGCTTTCCTTGGTCTTAATAACCACGTAATCCATGTAGACTTGTACATTTTGACCTATTTGATCGTGCAAACATTTTTGCATACATCTTTGGTACGTTGCTCCTGCATTTCGTAAACCGAACGGCATAGTGCGATAGTAATAATCCCCGTAGGGGTAATAAAGGCAGTTTTTATTTGATCATCTGGGTTCAGAGGTATCTGGTGGAAACCAGAATAGGCGTCAATGAATGACAACAGTTCACATCCTGCGGTAGAGTCGATGACCTGATCTATCCTCGGTAGTGGAAATGGATCTTTTGGACACGCCTTGTTCAGGTTCGTGTAATCGATACACATACGCCAAACCACTGCCACGTTCGGATCATCCTTCTTCTTTTCTACCAGCACCGGATTAGAGATCCAATCCAGATACAGCACTTCCATGATAAATCCTGCTGCTAGCAACCGAGCTATCTCGTCACCAATGACCTTTCTCCTATCCTCGGCGAAGCGTCAGAGAGGTTGCTTCACCGTCCTTGCTCCGGGTCTTACGTTCAAAGAGTGCTCGGCCAACTCCCTCGGAACACCATGCAAGTCATGTGTGGACCAAGCAAAAATATCCCGATTCTCACGGAGGAAGTTGACGAGCTCGCTTTCCTATTTGTCAGTTAACCCGACACCAATTGTTACGGTACGCTTCGGAAACATGTTATCCACCGGAATCTTCTTGGTGTCCTTCGCGGCTTGAAACGAAACGCTTCCATGCGGGTTACTTAACGCCGACATATACTGCTGCGCGGACTGAGCTAATGCCACCACCTCTTGGATTTTTCTTTTCTCTTGCGCAATCACGAGTGACTCGGCTAGGTTAGCCCCGGCTGAGGCGCACTCAATAGAATGTCGGAAATCCCCAGCGATAGTAATTGCTCCATTTGGCCCGGGCAACTTCATCTTCAGATAACTAACGTGGCAACTTGCCATGAATTTTCTCAGTGCTGGTCTCCCGAGTAATGCATGATACGCGCTCTCCGAGTTCACCACCTCAAACTCCAGATTCTCAGTTCGCGCTTATCCCTCAGATCAATAGCACGTCGACCCGGACTTTGCCTATGGGCTCACAGGAGATGCCTGGTACGATACCATGGAAAGTTGTTCTTGTAGCCTGGAGCATGTTCTCCGAGATGCCCAACTTGCACATCGTATCCGCATACATGATGTTAATGCTACTGCCATTGTCGATCAGTACCTTGGAGAACCTCACATTAATGTTTGGTCCAATGAACGTCGGATCTAACACTAGTGCATACGAGCCCGGACTTGGCATAAGTTTGGGATGATCTTTGACGCTCCAGGTGATTTCCTGGTCCAACCAAGACATGTACCTCATCACTGCAGGCATAACCGCGTTAACCTCCATATGTCGGCGCTGCAAGCTCTTCCTATATGTTTCCTCTGTAGTGAACACACAATAGCTCTGGTGATGTTCCCTGTACTCATTCCTTCCCTCGTTTCCGGAGTGCCTCTGATCCGGTTGTTGCTGGTTTTCCACCTGATGCACTGCATCCCTTCTCTCACTGTTTTCATACCTTGGCAGAGGGGGAGGCAACATTAGTTGTTGCGTGTTTGCTCCGGAGAGCAATTGCTGGCGGGGTAACTCCTGCCGAGCTTGGTCATTCCGGGGTGCCTGAGCATTCCTCGAACCACCTTGTTCTATCTTACGCATCCACTCACATTGCCTCGTTGTGTGACCCGCCGGGCTGTTCGGATTTGGCATGTGAAATTTACACGGCTGGTCCAAAATTGACTCATAGGTATACCTCAGACGATCTTTCTTTTCTTGCCATTGCTTCTTCTGCTCCGGAGTCCATGTTTTCTTGCCATCGTTTCGAGGAGTCCATTGCCCTCCCGTTTTCTGGCATTGGTTGCTCCTCGCCCGGTTGATCTTGATTCACACCGCAACTTGTTGCGAACTATAGCGATGATCCGCCCATCGCCTCCTTTTTCCCTCAGAATCATTCCTCCGGGATGACCCGGCTCCATCCCTCGGATAGTACTCCTCATTTGACTCGTTCGACGCGATCCTAGGTTGAGTCGGATCACCCAAAGCATAAGAAGCCGCAATCCGGATCATCTCTGCCAACGTGACTGGCATTTTCCTTTGCAATTTCATCCATAACTCGCTGCCATATCTGCACCCTTGTGTGAACCATGCTATAGCCTGTGACTCTATGACTCCCTCACACGAGTTTCTCACGGTGCACCACTGGGTCAAGAATTCACGATCCATTTTGTTAGATCTCTGCTTGCACATCACCAGGGTCTGTGGTCTATTCGGTCTCTGATATGTACTTGAGAAGTTGTTGATAAACATTTCTTCGAAATCTATCCAGCAATTGATGCTTCCGGGTGGCAAATTATTCAGCCATACCCTAGCCGGACCTTCCAACATTTGGGGTACGTATCGTATAGCCCATCTCAAGTTTCCAGTTGCAATTTTCACAGCTGTTGCATAGTTTATCAGCCAATCCTCCGGCTTTGTACTGCCGTCATACGTCTTCGTGCCCCTGGGTAATTGGAAATTGGGTACTGGCGGTTCCTTCATGATCCGGGGTCCAAAGCACGCTGGACCCAGAGGACCTTGACATTCGATCTGTTCCGACCTATACAGGCGATCAAGCTTTAACTCAAGGCCATCCGCATCAACTCCTCGCTTCCCAATCTCGACCCTATCACATGATAGTCCGGTCTTGCGATCCCGTGATTCATCATCTCCGAGTCTCCGCCATTGTATCGGTCTTGCTCTTGTTGCGCTCCTTCGTTGCATACCTCGGCACTTTTGCTCTTGCCTTGGTATATTCCGCTGCTGCGGTTGACCTGCTCCTGCCGAGTTTTGCTGTCCGACATTGCCGTTGGCAGCATTCCCTTGACCGGCATGCCTTGGTCATGATTACCTCGGCCAGCTTCACCTCAGCTCACACTTTGTCGATCGTCGTTTTTCCGCATCTCTTTTTCCTTTCCTGCACGCGTTGGGTCGAATGGAACGATCTGCTTGTTCCGTCTGGCCAAGGTTACTACCTCTTCTCTCCTTGGGGCACCGTGAGGCAACGATGCGGCTCCAGCGGATTTCTCCGGGTTACCCATTGCCAAATGGACGATCTTAGAAGCTCCAACTCTCTCCGGGTTACCTCTCGCAGCCTCCTCTCGCTCGCCTGTTCGCGATCCGAACCAGCTCGTTAACCCGGTCTTGCTGTCTTTGACGGGCTTCACCCGTCAGACCCTCTAGCTCGGACGCTGCCGCATCTGCTGCTCTGAGGTTCTTAGCCGGGGTAGTATACTTCGGCAACCCCATGGACAGATAGTTTTCTGACCCTTCTGGTCCATCATCACCTTCTCTATTCATCTCACTCATGAGATTTTTCCCTTTTACCCTTATTGCATCAACCTTGTTTGCCTTCGCATACTCACGCAACGTCATGTTCAACAACTGCTGAGCCGCTGCTATTTTCTTTGCGCCCTCCAGTATCTTTTGCCGGGTCTCCTCTATCTCGGCCTGTGCCTGAGCCGGATCTACCACTGCTGCCATCGGGTTTGCCAAGCTATCCATAGCTTCCCTCATCATGTTCTCAGGCCTTTCTAGCGGAGGACCCCTAGCTTTCCTCGGTGCCTTAGGCGTTACCTCCGGGTCTGGCGCTGGATCCTTGCTCGTGCCCGCGCCTGGCGTAGTCATCATCACCTCTGCATGGTCCGGGAAGCGAGGGATACGCGACCCGCGAGCCACAGTGAGGGGTGGTTCTCCCGCATCTACGACGCGACGCGGACGAACGCAAGACACGTCCACAGCAACGTAGACTTTGTGCGCACCGAGCTTGACGAATATGCCGTTGCATGGAAGGGGGCGCGTGCCGAAGCAGCCAGCGTTGTTGCTGACGTAGTCCAGCGCTCCAAAGCACTGAACGAGCCCGGAGACGATGCGTTCGCCGGTGCCGATGAGGTTTCCCGTCCGGATCTTCACCCCTGCTAGCACCGCTATCCCCACGGTGGGCGCCAACTGTCGTGGTGGTGTCACGGCAGATGCCATGGATAGGCTAAAGGTGGGGACTAATATGCGCTAGGGGAATCCAGGGAGGGATAGTAGAGTGATTCTCTGCATAGAAGCTTTGTATTGATGTTCTATCTCCCAGATTACAAGTGCTCCTTGAGCTGTATTGTTAGGCGACCCCCCTGGTCCGGGTTACTCCGTGATCCGGCCTACCTTGAGGTGACTCGGCCAGCGTCCGCTTTGACCTTTACGAACCTCGGCTAACTCGGCCCTTATAACCCGGAGTGACCCTACCCGGGGGTATGCCCCCAACATGTGTATTCTTTTCCTAAACCACATTGATCCAATGGAGTCATTTCATGTGTGTTCTTTTCCTGAACCACATTGATCCACTTGTGTCATTGCATGTGAGTTCTTTTCCTAAACCACATGGATCTACTTGTGACTTTGCATGTGTGTAATTTTCCTAATCCACATGGATCCACTGGTGACATTTGGATGTGTGTTCTTTTCCAAACCACATTGATCCACTAGTGTCATTGCATGTGTGTTCTTTTCTTACATTGACCCACTAGTGACGTTGCATGTGTGTTCTTTTCTTAAACCACATTGATCCACCGGAGTCATTACACGTGTGTTCTTTTCCTAAACCACATGATCCACTTGTGACATTTGCATGTGTGTTCTTTTCCTAAACCACATTTATCCACTAGGGACATTTTCATGTGTGTTCTATTCCTAAACCACATTGATCCACTGGTGATATTGCATGTGTGTTCTTTTTCTAAACCACATCGATCCACTAGTGTCATTGCATATCTGCTCTTTTCCTGAACCACATTGATCCGGTGGTGACATTGCATGTGTGTTATTTTCCTAAACCACGTGGATCCGTTGGAGTCATTGCATGTGCGTTCTTTTTCTAAACCACATTGATCCACTAGTGTCATTGCATGTGTGTTCTTTGACTAAACCACATGGATCCACTGGTAACATTGCATGTGTGTTCTTTCCCTGAACCACATGGATCCAGTGGTGACTTTGCATGTGTGTTCTTTTCCTAAACCACATGGATCCACTGGTTTCGTTTGCATGCGTGTTATTTCCCAAAACCGCATTGATCTACTGTTGTCATTGCATGTGTGTTCCTTTCCTAAACCAGATTGATCAACTGGTGACGTTGCATATGTGTTCTTTTCCTAAACCACAATGATCCACTAGAGTCATTGCATTTGTGTTCTTTACCTAAGCCACATGGATCCACTTGTGACATTTGCATGTATTTTACTTTACGAAAACACATTGATCCACTATAGACACAGCATGTGTGTTCTTTTCCTAAACCACATGGATCCACGAGTGACATTGCATGTGTATTCTTTTCCTAAACCACATGGATCCAATGGAGTCATTGCATGTGTGTTCTTTTCCTGAACCACATTGATCCACTTGTGTCATTGCATGTGTATTATTTTCCTAAACCACATGGATCCACTTGTGACATTGCATGTGTATTCTTTTCTCGAACCACATGGATCCACTTATGACTTTGTATGTGTGTTCTTTTCCTAAACCAAATGGATCCACTTGTGACATTTGGATGTGTGTTCTTTTCCAAAACCACATTGATCCACTGGTATCATTGCATGTGTGTTCTTTTCATAAACCACATTTACCCACTAGTGACGTTGCATGTGTGTTCTTTTCCTAAACCACATTAATCCACTGGAGTCTTTACATGTGTGTTCTTTTCCTAAACCACATGATCCACTTGTGACATTTGCATGTGTTTTATTTTCCTAAAACACATTGATCCACTAGAGATATTGCATTTGTATTCTTTCCCTAAACCACATGGATCCACTATGACATCGCATGTGTGTTCTTTTCCTAAACCACGTGTATCCACTGGTGACATTTTCATGTGTGTTATTTTCCAAAACCACATGGATCCACAGGTGACTTTGCATGTGTGTTCTTTTCCTAAACCACATGTATCCACTAGTGACATTCGCATGTGTGTTATTTTCGTAAACCACATTGATCCACTGGTGACATTGCATGTGTGTTCTTTTCCTAAACCACATTGATCCACTGGTGTCATTGCATGTGTGCTTTTTCCTGAACCACATTGATCTGGTGGTGACATTGCATGTGTGTTCTTTTCCTAAACCACATGGATCCGCTAGAGTCATTGCATGTGCGTTCTTTTCCTAAACTACATTGATCCACTAGTGTCATTGCATGTGTGTTCTTTTCCTAAACCACATGGATCCATTAGTGACATTTGGATGTTTGTTCTTTTCCAAAACCACATTGATCCACTGGTATCATTGCATGTGTGTTCTTTTCTTATACCACATTTACCCACTGGTGACGTTGCATGTGTGTTCTTTTCCTAAACCACATTAATCCACTGGAGTCCTTACATGTGTGTTCTTTTCCTAAACCACATGATCCACTTGTGACATTTGCATGTGTTTTCTTTTCCCAAAACACATTGATCCACTAGAGATATTGCATTTGTGTTCTTTTCCTAAACCAGATGGATCCACTATGACGTCGCATGTGTGTTCTTTTCTTGAACCACATTGATCCACTAGTTATATTTGCATGTGTGTTCTTTTCCTGAACCACATGAATCCACTGGTGACTTTGCATGTGTGTTCTTTTCCTAAACCACGTATATCCACTAGTGACATTTGCATGTGTGTTATTTTCCAAAACCAGATTGATCCACTAGTGTCATTGCATGTGTGTTTCTTTCCTAAACCACATTGATCCACTAGTGGTGTTGCATGTGTGTTGTTTTCCTAAACTACATTGATCAACTAGAGTCATTACATGTGTGTTCTTTTCCTAAACCACATGGATCCACTTGTGACATTGGCATGTGTTTTATTTTCGCAAAACACACTGATCCACTATAGACACTACATGTGTGTTCTTGTCCTAAACCACATGGATCCACTACTGACATTGCATGTTTATTCTTTTCCTAAACCACATGGATCCAATGGAGTCATTGCATGTGTGTTCTTTTCCTGAACCACATTGATCCACTTGTTTAATTGCATGTGAGTTCTTTTCCTAAACCAGATGGATCCATTGGTGACATTTGGATGTGTGTTCTTGTCCAAGGCCACATTGATCCACTGGTGTCATTGCATGTGTGTTCTTTTCTTAAATCACATTGACCCACTTGTGACGTTGCATGTGTGTTCTTTTCTTAAAACACATTGATCCGCTGGTGTCATTGCATGTGTGCTCTTTTCCTGAACCACATTGATCTATTGGTGACATTGCATGTGTTTTATTTTTCAACACCAAATGGATCCGCTAGAGTCATTGCATGTGCGTTCTTTTCCTAAACCACATTGATCCACTAGTGTCATTGCATGTGTGTTCTTTTCCTAAACCATATGGATCCACTGGTGACATTTGGATGTTTATTCTTTTCCAAAACCTCATTGGTCCACTGGTATAATTGCATGTCTTTTCTTTTCTTAAACCACATTTCCCCACTAGTGACGTTGCATATGTGTTCTTTTCCTAAACCACAATGATCCACTAGAGTCATTGCATTTGTGTTCTTTTCCTAAGCCACATTGATCTACTTGTGACATTTGCATGTGTTTTATTTTACGAAAACACATTGATCCACTATAGACACAGCATGTGTGTTCTTGTCCTAAACCACATGGATCCACTAGTGACATTGCATGTGTATTCTTTTCCTAAACCACATGGATCCAATGGAGTCATTGCATGTCTGTTCTTTTCTCGAACCACATTGATCCACTTGTGTCATTGCATGTGAATTATTTTCCAAAACCACATGGATCCACTTGTGACATTGCATGTGTATTCTTTTCCCGAACCACATCGATCCACTTATAACTTTGTATGTGTGTTCTTTTCCTAAACCACATGGATCCACTGGTGACATTTGGAAGTGTGTTCTTTTCCAAAACCACATTGATCCACTGGTATCATTGCATGTGTGTTCTTTTCATAAACCACATTTATCCACTTGTGACGTTGCATGTGTGTTCTTTTCCTAAACCACATAAATCCACTTGAGTCATTACATGTGTGTTCTTTTCCTAAACCACATGATCCACTTGTGACATTTGCATGTGTTTTCTTTTCCTGAAACACATTGATCCACTAGAGATATGGCATTTGCGTTCTTTTCCTAAACCACATGGATCCACTATGACATCGCATGTGTGTTCTTTTCCTAAACCACGTGTATCCACTGGTGACATTTGCATGTGTGTTATTTTCCAAAACCACATGGATCCACATGTGACTTTGCATGTGTGTTCTTTTCCTAAACCACATGTATCCACTAGTGACATTGCATGTGTATTCTTTTCCTAAACCACATGGATCCAATGGAGTCATTGCATGTCTGTTCTTTTCTCGAACCACATTGATCCACTTGTGTCATTGCATGTGAATTATTTTCCAAAACCACATGGATCCACTTGTGACATTGCATGTGTATTCTTTTCCCGAACCACATCGATCCACTTATAACTTTGTATGTGTGTTCTTTTCCTAAACCACATGGATCCACTGGTGACATTTGGAAGTGTGTTCTTTTCCAAAACCACATTGATCCACTGGTATCATTGCATGTGTGTTCTTTTCATAAACCACATTTATCCACTTGTGACGTTGCATGTGTGTTCTTTTCCTAAACCACATAAATCCACTTGAGTCATTACATGTGTGTTCTTTTCCTAAACCACATGATCCACTTGTGACATTTGCATGTGTTTTCTTTTCCTGAAACACATTGATCCACTAGAGATATGGCATTTGCGTTCTTTTCCTAAACCACATGGATCCACTATGACATCGCATGTGTGTTCTTTTCCTAAACCACGTGTATCCACTGGTGACATTTGCATGTGTGTTATTTTCCAAAACCACATGGATCCACATGTGACTTTGCATGTGTGTTCTTTTCCTAAACCACATGTATCCACTAGTGACATTCGCATGTGTGTTATTTTCCTAAACCACATGGATCCACATGTGACTTTGCATGTGTGTTCTTTTCCTAAACCACACGTATCCACTAGTGACATTCGCATGTGTGTTATTTTCCTAAACCACATTGATCCACTGGTGACATTGCATGTGTGTTATTTTCCTAGACCACATTGATCCACTGGTGTCATTGCATGTGTGCTCTTTTCCTGAACCACATTTATCTGGTGGTGACATTGCATATGTGTTCTTTTCGTAAACCACATGGATCCGCTAGAGTCATTGCATGTGCGTTCTTTTCCTAAACTTCATTGATCCACTAGTGGCATTGCATGTGTGTTATTTTCCTAAACCACATGGATCCACTAGTGACATTTGGATGTTTTTCTTTTCCAAAACCACATTTATCCACTGGTATCATTGCATGTGTGTTCTTTTCTTCAACCACATTTACCCACTGGTGATGTTGCATGTGTGTTCTTTTCATAAACCACATTAATCCACTAGAGTCATTACATGTGTGTTCTTTTCCTAAAGCACATGATCCACTTGTGACATTTGCATGTGTTTTCTTTTCCTAAAACACATTGATCCACTAGAGATATTGCATTTGTGTTCATTTCCTAAACCACATGGATCCACTCTGACATCGCATGTGTGTTCTTTTCCTGAACCACATTGATCCACTGGTGACATTTGCATGTGTGTTCTTTTCCTAAACCACATGGATCCACTGGTGACTTTGCATGTGTGTTCTTTTCCTAAACCACGTATATCCACTGGTGACATTTGCATGTGTGTTATTTTCCAAAATCACATGGATCCACTAGTGTCATTGCATGTGTGTTCCTTTCCTAAACCACATTGATCCACTAGTGATGTTGCATGTGTGTTGTTTTCCTAAACCACATTGATCCACTAGAGTCATTACATGTGTCTTCTTTTCCTAAACCACATGGATCCACTTGTGACATTTGCATGTGTTTTAGTTTCCTAAAACACAATGATCCACTATAGACACTACATGTGTGTTCTTGTCCTAACCACATGGATCCACTACGGACATTGCATGTGTATTCTTTTCCTAAACCACATGGATCCAATGGAGTCATTGCATGTGTGTTCTTTTCCTGAACCACATTGAACCACTTGTTTCATTGCATGTGAGTTCTTTTCCTAAACCACATGGATCCACTTGTGACTTTGCATGTGTGTTCTTTTCCTAAACCAGATGGATCCACTGGTTACATTTGGATGTGTGTTCTTGTCCAAAACCACATTGATCCACTAGTGTCATTGCATGTGTGTTCTTTTCTTAAATCACATTGACCCACTAGTGACGTTGCATGTGTGTTCTTTTCTTAAACCACATTGATCCATTGGAGTCATTACATGTGTGTTCTTTTCCTAACCCACATGATCCACTTGTGACATTTGCATGTGTTTTCTTTTCCTAAAACACATTGATCCACAAGAGACATTGCATTTGTTTTCTTTTCCTAAACCACATGGATCCACTTTGACATTGCATGTGTGTTCTTTTCCTAAACCACATTGATCCACTGGTGACATTTGCATCTGTGTTCTTTTCCTAAGCCACATGGATCCACTTGTGACATTTGCATATGTGTTCTTTTCCAAAACCACATGACTCCACTCGTGACATTTGCATGTGTGTTCTTTTACTAAACCACATTTATCCACTAGTGACATTTGCATGTGTGTTCTTTTCCTGAACCACATTGATCCACTGGTGACATTGCATGTGTGTTCTTTTCCTAAACCACATTGAGCCACTAATGTCATTGCATGTGTGCTCTTTTCCTGAACCACATTGATCTATTGGTGACATTGCATGTGTGTTCTTTTCCTGAACCAAATGGATCCGCTAGAGTCATTGCATGTGCGTTCTTTTCCTAAACCACATTGATCCACTAGTGTCATTGCATGTGTGTTCTTTTACTAAACCACATGGATCCACTGGTGACATTTGGATGTTTGTTCTTTTCCAAAACCTCATTGGTCCACTGGTATAATTGCATGTCTCTTCTTTTCTTAAACCACATTTACCCACTAGTGACGTTGCATGTGTGTTCTTTACCTAAAACATATTAATCCACTAGACTCATTACATGTGTGTTGTTTTCCTAAACCACATGATCCACTTGTGACATTTGCATGTGTTTTCTTTTCCTAAAACACAGTGATCCACAAGAGATATTGCATTTGTGTTCTTTTGCTAAACCACATGGATCCACTATGACATCGCATGTGTGTTCTTTTCTTGAACCACATTGATCCACTGGTGACATTTGCATGTGTATTCTTTTCCTGAACCAGATGGATCCACTGGTGACTTTGCATGTGTGTTCTTTTCCTAAACCACGTGTATCCACTGGTGACATTTGCATGTGTGTTATTT
Source organism: Avena insularis (assembly GCA_023614405.1). Classification (NCBI taxonomy): domain Eukaryota; kingdom Viridiplantae; phylum Streptophyta; class Magnoliopsida; order Poales; family Poaceae; genus Avena; species Avena insularis. The sequence continues at coordinate 354,073 of JAJUPC010000209.1, read as the reverse complement.
TCCAAAACCACATTGATCCACTGGTGTCATTGCATGTGTGTTCCTTTCCTAAACCACATTGATCCACTAGTGACGTTGCATGTGTGTTGTTTTCCTAAACCACATTGATCCACTGGAGTCATTACATGTGTGTTCTTTTCCTAAACCACATGGATCCACTTGTGACATTTGCATGTGTTTTATTTTCCTAAAACACACTGATCCACTATAGACACTACATGTGTGTTCTTGTCCTAAACCACATGGATCCACTACTGACATTGCATGTGTATTCTTTTCCTAAACCACATGGATCCAATGGAGTCATTGCATGTGTGTTCTTTTCCTGAACCACATTGAACCACTTGTTTCATTGCATGTGAGTTCTTTTCCTAAACCACATGGAACCACTTTTGACTTTGCATGTGTGTTCCTTTCCTAAACCAGATGGATCCACTGGTTACATTTGGATGTGTTATCTTGTCCAAAACCACATTGATCCACTAGTGTCATTGCATGTGTGTTCTTTTCTTAAATCACATTGACCCACTTGTGACATTGCATGTGTGTTCTTTTCTTAAACCACATTGATCCATTGGAGTCATTACATGTGTGTTCTTTTCCTAACCCACATGATCCACTTGTGACATTTGCATGTGTTTTCTTTTCCTAAAACACATTGATCCACAACAGACATTGCATTTGTTTTCTTTTCCTAAACCACATGGATCCACATTGACATTGCATGTGTGTTCTTTTCCTGAACCACATTGATCCACTGGTGACATTTGCATTTGTGTTCTTTTCCTAACCCACATGGATCCACTCGTGACATTTGGATGTGTGTTCTTTTCCAAAACCACATGACTCCACTCGTGACATTTGCATGTGTGTTCTTTTACTAAACCACAATTATCCACTACTGAGATTTGCATGTGTGTTCTTTTCCTGAACCACATTGATCCACTGGTGACATTGCATGTGTGTTCTTTTCCTAAACCACATTGAGCCACTGGTGTCATTGCATGTGTGCTCTTTTCCTGAACCACATTGATCTATTGGTGACATTGCATGTGTGTTCTTTTCCTGAACCAAATGGATCCGCTAGAGTCATTGCATGTGCGTTCTTTTCCTAAACCACATTGATCCACTCGTGTCATTGCATGTGTGTTCTTTTCCTAAACCAGATGGATCCACTGGTGACATTTGGATGTTTGTTCTTTTCCAAAACCTCATTGGTCCACTGGTATAATTGCATGTCTCTTCTTTTCTTAAACCACATTTACCCACTAGTGACGTTGCATGTGTGTTCTTTACCTAAACTATATTAATCCACTAGACTCATTACATGTGTGTTGTTTTCCTAAACCACATGATCCACTTGTGACATTTGCATGTGTTTTCTTTTCCTAAAACACAGTGATCCACGAGAGATATTGCATTTGTGTTCTTTTGCTAAACCACATGGATCCACTATGACATCGCATGTGTGTTCTTTTCTTGAACCACATTGATCCACTGGTGACATTTGCATGTGTATTCTTTTCCTAAACCACATGGATCCACTGCTGACTTTGCATGTCTGGTCTTTTCCTAAACCACGTGTATCCACTGGTGACATTTGCATGTGTGTTATTTTCCAAAACCACATTGATCCACTGGTGTCATTGCATGTGTGTTCCTTTCCTAAACCACATTGATCCACTAGTGACGTTGCATGTGTGTTGTTTTCCTAAACCACATTGATCCACTGGAGTCATTACATGGGTGTTCTTTTCCTAAACCACATGGATCCACTTATGACATTTGCATGTGTTTTATTTTCCTAAAACACACTGATCCACTATAGACACTACATGTGTGTTCTTGTCCTAAACCACATGGATCCACTACTGACATCGCATGTGTATTCTTTTCCTAAACCACATGGATCCAATGGAGTCATTGCATGTGTGTTCTTTTCCTAAACCACATTAATCCACTTGTGTCATTGCATGTGAGTTTTTTTCCTAAACCACATGGATCCACTTGTGACTTTGCATGTGTGTTCTTTTCCTAATCTAGATGGATCCACTTGTGACATTTGGATGTGTGTTCTTGTCCAAAACCACATTGATCCACTAGTGTCATTGCATGTGTGTTCTTTTCTTAAATCACATTGACCCACTGGTGACGTTGCATGTGTGTTCTTTTATTAAACCACATTAATCCACTTGAGTCATTACATGTGTGTTCTTTTCCTAACCCACATGATCCACTTGTGACATTTGCATGTGTTTTCTTTTCCTAAAACACATTGATCCACGAGAGACATTGCATTTGTGTTCTTTTCCTAAACCACATGGATCCACTGTGACATTGCATGTGTGTTTTTTCATGAACCACATTGATCCACTAGTGACATTTGCATCTGTGTTCTTTTCCTAAGCCACATGGATCCACTCGTGGCATTTGCATGTGTGTTCTTTTCCAAAACCACGTGACTCCACTTGTGACATTTGCATGTGTGTTCTTTTCCTAAACCACATTTATCCACCAGTGACATTTGCATGTGTGTTCTTTTCCTAAACCACGTGATCCACTGGTGACATTCCATGTGTGTTCTTTTCCTAAACCACATTGATCCACTAGTGTCATTGCATGTGTGCTCTTGTCCTGAACCACATTGATCTAGTGGTGAGATTGCATGTGTGTTCTTTTCCTAAACCACATGGATCCGCTAGAGTCATTGCATGTGCGTTCTTTTCCTAAACCACATTGATCCACTAGTGTTTGCATGTGTGTTCTTTTCCTAAACCACATGGATCCACTAGCGACATTGCATGTGTGTTCTTTTCTTGACCCACATGCATCCACTGGTGACTTTGCATGTGTGTTCTTTTCCTAAACCACATGGATCCACTAGCGACATTTGCATGTGTGTTATTTTCCAAAACCACGTTAATCCACTGGTGACGGTGCATATGTGTTCTTTTCCTAAACCACATTTATCCATTGGAGTCATTACATGTGTGTTATTTTCCTCAACACATGGATCCACTCGTGAGATTTGCCTGTGTTTTTTTTCCAAAAACATGGATCCACATGGATCCACGTTGATCCACTATAGACACTGCATGTGTGTTCTTGTCCTAAACCACATGGATCCACTAGTGACATTGCATGTGTATTCTTTTCCTAAACTACATGGATCCAATGGAGTCATTGCATGTGTGTTCTTTTCCTGAACCACATTGATCCACTTATGTCATTGCATGTGAATTCTTTTCCTAAACCACATGGATCCACTTGTGACATTGCATGTGTATTCTTTTCCCAAATCACATGGATCCACTTGTGACTTTGCATGTGTGTTCTTTTCCTAAACTACATGGATCCACTTATGACATTTGGATGTGTGTTCTTTTCCAAAACCACATTGATCCACTGGTATCATTGCATGTGTGTTCTTTTCTTAAACCACATTTACCCACTGGTGATGTTGCATGTGTGTTCTTTTCCTAAACCACATGATCCACTTGTGACATTTGCATGTGTTTTCTTTTCCTAAAACGCATTGATCCACTAGAGAAATTGCATTTGTGTTCTTTTACTAATCCACATGGATCCACTATGATATCGCATGTGTGTTCTTTTCCTGAACCAAATTGATCCACTGGTGCCATTTGTATGTGTGTTCTTTTCCTAAATGTAACATCCCAAAACTTTAATCCAAGCTTATCAAGATCCAAACAAGATCAATTTTCAAAACCCAAGCAACCACAGAGTCTCAAGCTTATGCCTAGCAAACCCACCAAAAATCTTTTCAAAATTCAAAAATTTATTTCTTGCGGCCATTTAATCAAACACTTGGCAGGCAGGGTTAAACTCTAAACCATAGCTCACTGTTTTGAACAGTGTTTTGCCCCCATTTGACCTCCATTTAATCCTTTGGTCCCCTCATGATCTAACCATACCATTAGCACCCCTCCCCTTTGTCCCTAGCCATAGTGCCGATCCACCCCGAGCACTAGCTCGCCGGCCGACCATGCACTCGCCCTAGCAGACCACCTCCCTCTCTCTCGCCATATCTAGGAGGTAGCCAGGACCTCACCGCCACCCTCTGTCCACTTCCCGAGCCAAGCCTAGTAGTGGACCACCGAGGAGAGCCCGCGCCTAGTGCCACCACTCCATGCCGAGCACGCGCCATAGCGCCACACCCGGCACGCGTGCACAAGCCGTCGCTCGACCACAGCCCGCGCCCACCGCTCCGCCACGACCCAGGGAACACGACGGACACGCCCGTTCGCCGCCCAACGCACCACAACCGCCGCTCGCCGTGGACACCGCCGCCTCTGCCGCTCAGAGCACCAGCTGCCCCCGACCGCATACCACCGCCCATATGCCTGCATTGAGGTCCTAGAGCACCGCCAGGAGACCGCCCGTCGATCGACACCCACAGCCATGCCGCTAGCCGCCGGTAGCCATGTCGCCACCGTTGCCTGCCCATCCCTCTCGGTCTTGCCGTCGAGCCTATAAAAGGAGGGCACCCCCAGCCGTTTGAAGCACACCACTCCACTCCCCTCATCTCACTGACCATTCCCCACCTCTAGCCAGAGCAGCGTGAGCACTTGCTGGCCGTAATTTGGCCGGAGTAGCCCACAGTAGAGGAGGAAGAGGCGCCGCTGATTGCGACCACCCCTAGAGCTGCCTCGACCGTCCCTGACCTCGCTGTCGACCACTAGTCCATTTGCCCGCCTCGCTGACCTTGCTGGAGCCCTGGTATGCCCCCTATGCACCCCCACCGAGCCGCTAGGGTTCGAGCTCGCCGACGACAGGTCCATCGTCGACGACGAGCCATGGTCGTTGATCCTCAGTCTAATCTAACGGCCCACATTGCCCCGTACCGCTTCGCACGTTATGAGCCGCTGACTTGTGGACCCCCCTGTCAGTTGATCCTCGTGCCGTGGAGTGACACTGGGCTGGCCCGTTAGAGTTTCCCGCGTGACCCAGTTAGTTTGAATTAGGATTTTCCTTTTTAGTTTAAACTTAGTTCTGTCTCTGAGTTTGAAAATCAATTCAGAGAGTTTGACAAATCCAATTTGCATGAAACCAATTTTGCCTGAAAGGTTTTGAAATGATCTATCCAATCCCGTTGGATTTAATTCAACTAGAGTTATAGATCTCTCGTAGTACAAATAATAAAACAGAAGCATTTGCACCTTGCAACATTTTTATAAAATCAACCAAGATAGGTTTTGAGTTGATTCCAACTCTCAAAAATCACATTTCACCATACCTATCTGAATATGTAATAATATTAAGGTTTACATGCAGTGACTTTGTACAAGTACCAAAATAATGCCATATAGGCATTTCTAGTCACTTTAAATCATTAAATATTGAACTTAAACCAAATTAATTATGCTCCAACCCTTAAATCACATTCCCACATGTTAGAATATATGGTGATGACATGTGTCCACATGATCCCATATTTTAAGTGGTGAATATTAAATCTTAGTTAATTTTTCAATGAGTAGAAATTACTTTTCTAAAATAAAAAGGAGGAAACTAGTGAATTAAACTTGTGATGCTTGTGATGATAATAGATCATCAATTGTGTGACTTAGAGTACTAATTAGACTAGTTAAGTATTGTTTGGTGATTGTGTACTCCGTATGTATTTATAGACAATAGTACCGACCAGGCTTACGAGGAGGAGGAGTTCTACCAAGAAGAAGAAGAAGAAAACTTCAACCACTGCACCAACCAAGGCAAGACACCAGTAACAATGCAAGCTAGCTCTTGCAAGCTAGAATTAAGCTAGATGAATGAGAAAAGATGCCATGGTCATGCTTTGGTCACACCACCTTGACTATTACTACCCAAGTATTACCTTACAAGCTTTACTTCCTTTAATTTACACAAAGTCCCTTACTTGTTTTGAAGGTAGCATAAAGAGTATAAAACTTGACCTATTTAGATAAGATTTAGATGTCATTCTATGGCATGATATTGAACCCATCATCTTTCCACCTTAGTGAACACTCTTAACTTAGTAGTTTAGAGTAGACCAAAAACTTGAGTCACTTAGATGGGAACACTTGGTGAAAATGAATTATGAAAACCTTGGAATGATGAGTCATTTTATTGAGATGTTTTGACATGTGTTGAGAAACACAAATGGTTTATGATGATGAAAATGTTGAGGCATGAGCCTTAGCCCTTTTAAAAAAACTGATGGTTGGATTCGGATGCGATACCATTCCAAATTTACCGTACAACCACACTACCTGAATTGGGTAAAGCTTAGCCGGAAGTTTATATGCATTAGTATTAGTTCCCTCGCAGGAGAGGTTTGAGCTGAGGCTACCTCTCAATGTTGTCCACCTATGCAGTGCCCAAGATGACTGATGGTCATGGTTGGGAGGCCATGCTCATAGGAGAGGTGCTTATACTAGGGTGTGTAAAGGAAAGGTTATGTTTGATTATCTACATACTATGTATGATGATTCAGGGTTATCCCTAACAGATGTATCGAATATTGTGGTGAAAGTGTACCACCTCTGTAGAGTGTCAAACTATTCGAATAGCCGCGTCCGCGGGTAGGGATAGTTGGAATGGCCATACTATTTCGTTGTCAGATGTTTTCCAAACAACTTACGAAATGAATGATGAATCTTGACTTGACCACAACAGGGTTGTATTTATGACAATTGCTTCCCAACATAAGTGATTCTAGGGCTTTATTTTATCTTTCTTTACTTCAAAACGCAGCTTAGGTTTCAAACTTAACTTTATAGTTAAACTTAGGTCTAACACTTTAACCTAGAACTATATTACCTGTTAGTGGTAGTTTGTGAGTACTTAAAGAGTACTCATGGCTTTTGTCCTTGGCTATTCTCATGGCCAGACTATGAAGGAGACTACCAAGATGATGGCCAACAGGACAGCTATGATAACTAGGACTATCTGCCTTCGTCAGCATTGCCTGTGCCCCTGAAGATGGACCCCACCGCTACGCTTATCTTTTAATTCCGCTGCTTGTTGTATTAAGACTGGATCATGAGATCCTTATTTGTGTAAGACCTTATGTATGGTTTGTAATGGATGATGTACTGCGATATCCAATCCGTTATGTCTCAAAAAATGGTAATCCTGGGATTGCGAGGTATGGCCTAACGGGCATCTGGGATTAAAAATTCGGGTGTTGACACTAAACCACATGGATCCACTTGTGACATTTGCATGTGGGTTCTTTTCCTAAACCACATGGATCCACTCATGACATTTGCATGTCTGTTCTTTTCCCAAACCACATTGATCCACTAGTGACATTTGCTTATGTGTTCTTTTCCTAAACCTCATTGATCAACTAGTGACATTGCATGTGTGTTATTTTCCTAAACCACATTGATCCACTAGTGTCATTGCATGCGTGCTATTTTCCTGAACCACATTGATCTGGTGATGACATTTCATCTGTGCTCTTTTCCTAAACCACATGTATCCACTGGTGTCATTGCATGTGTTTTCCTTTCCTAAACCACATGGATCCACTGGTGACATTTCATGTGTGTTCTTTGCATGAACCAAATTGATCCACTTGTGACATTTGCATGTGTGTTCTTTTCCTAAACAACATTATTCCACTGGTGTCATTTCATGTGTGTTCTTTTCCTGAACCACATTGATCGACTAGTGACATTGCATGTGAGTGTATACTATATGCTACTCCTTACCTCACCATCAGCAGACAAAAGCTATTTAGCAAAACTATCCTGTCTCATTTTACATATTCTCAAATGTTCTGGCATTTCAAAACATGAGTCAAGATGCTTATGTAACCAAAACTATTTTAGTAGATTCTATTAACAAAACTATGGATAGATATATTATATAATCTCCTTATGTTCTCAAGACAGAACCTTCAAGTACTCCTACCTTTAGGATTCTCAAAACCTTGTATAAAACTTTTGAATTCTACTCTTGCTGGGATACCAAGGACTCTTACCTTACTCAAACTCCAACCTTTCAAAATTTCCCATCCGTACCTCAAGCTAGGCTTGATGGTAACCCTAGTAGTAGTTGATTTGTTTGTAAGATGAGTTACCTTGATCTACTATTTAACTTGATTACTTAGGAGATAGTATGAGTTACTCTAGGAGATCATCACTAGGATCAAGATGTTTCCAAATCACCACACCCTAAGCAAGATTACAAAGCTGGATCTGATCTCTAGATACTAGGTCATCATCTAAAATCCTTAACCAGATCAATTCTGAAGTGATCCATTCTAGAAGTTTCCAAGTCAATGAAGACCAATATCAAGCATGGACCCCTTCTACTCAATCTACTCTTAAACCTCATCCACTTGATGATGATTTGGTATCATGCTATCCATCAAAAGCCTTCCCTCTCATAATCTAGTCAAAAACCCTAAATCTGCCAAATTTGGCAGTCTGGAAAACTATTTCCAACATCACCTTTTTGAATGCCTCCCTTTCTCAAACCTTGTGCATTTTTGAAAATGCATTTGAACCATCTTGTTAACCATCCTAAGGACTACCAAGTCCCACTCTTTCCCTTGGTTAGATCATCCTCCAACCCACTTGTTCTTGATGGTTTTGCAGGCAACAAAATAACTACACCTGCAAATCTAGTCAACATGCCTATTTTAATAGAAGCTCACACCATCATCCAATGTTCTTTGGTACAACTATTTGCATGTTTGTGTTGTACTAATATAGGTCTATAAATATCCACTTCACTTGTTCCAAGTGGACCTTTGTGCTTCTTGAACCCACAAGGTTTTGAAGGCTAGTTGATAATATGCTTTGGCAGGCTTATTTTATTCAAAGTTTGAAATCAATTCCTGGTGAACTCAAGAAAGGTCAAGATCAAACCTCTATACCATGTTGATGTAAATCACTTGGTATATCCATACATCTATCCCATGCCCCAAGGGGATATCTGAGCTCCAAGATCCAACAAGGTTTTGGTGGTATGAAAATAACATCACCCTAGATTCACCACTCCTTGTTTTCCACCTAATTCAAGTTGGATTTCCAATTCCAAGGTTGAAAATTCTTGCTACACCTTGTCTACATCATCTACCTTTATCATCAATATTTATCCACAATTATCCATATCTATTATGGACCAAAAGTATTTAATTCCTTTAATAGACAAAACCTCTTCCACAAAGGAAATTTTGGTTTTTGCCAAAAGAACCCTCCAACTTTTAGCTCAATTGAGATCAATAAATCATACTCTATCTTCCCACCTCAAAAATAAATATTTTTGAAGAGTTTTATTATTTCTTTTTGCCTATTTTCCTAAATGGCAGAAATGGAATAATAATAGTTTTAAATACTATTAAGCCCAATAAATCTTGGGAAAATTCTCCTAAGTGTGTATTCACATTTGGGACCACCTCACATCAAAATCCAACTATGTCCAATGTAAATTTATCAAATGAGCTGCAATACTTCATTTCTGCACTATTTGAATAAATGGATTTAAGTGGACTAAAACTCCTCTGAAAAATCCCAAACAAATATTGGAGATGTATCTTAACCTTGTCCATCTAGCAGTACCCTTAACTAATCTTGCAAAGATCAAGTATGGAGAACTTGACCATGATCATTCTATATGGCGGATTTGGAATTTTAACGACCTTAAACCAAAACCCAACCAAACCCTCACCAAATGTGGACATGTGACCACCACAGCAACTCTAACACCCCCTAGTCGTGTGCACTATATCAAATACTGTAGCACACCCCCTCCCCTTGTCTTTTGCTATTGGAAAGAGAGAAGGAGAGAGTGGGATATCTCGCAAAGATCTTGGTATTAAAAGTAGCAGCAGCCTCCACCACTCCCTCCATATCCCCCTGCCTGACTCTGAGACCCACCACACTCCCTGCACCGCCCTTGTTGCCCTATCACTGGCCACCACCCCCTCATTGCTCCCCATGGACACATTCCACCATGAGCCCTCCCTCTATGGGTTATTGTCAACACCCGGATTTTTAATCCCAGATGCCCGTTATGCCATACCTCGCAATCCCAAGATTACCATTTTTGCGATACATAACGGATTGGATATCACAGTACATCATCCATTACAAACCATACATAAGGTTTTACACATATAAGGATCTCATGATCCAGTCTTTAATACAACAAGCAGCGGAAATAAAAGATAAGCGTAGCAGTGGGGTCCATCTTTAGGGGCACGAGCAATCTTGTGAAATGAGATAGTCCTAGTTATCATAGCCGTCCTGCTGACCATCATCTTGATAATCTCCTTCATAGTCTGGCCATGATAATAGCCAGGGACAAAAGCCATGAGTACTCTTTAAGTACTCGCAAACTACTACTAACAAGTAGTATAACTCTAAGTTAAAGTACTGAATCTAAGTTATCTATCAAGTTAAGTTTGAAACCTAAGCTGAGTTCAGAAGCAAAGAAAGATAAAGTAAAGTTCTAGAATCACTTAGGTGGGGAAGCTATTATCATAAACACAACCCTGTTGTGGTCAAGTCAAAATCCATCATTCACTTCAAGTTATTTAGAAAACATCTGACAACGAAACAGTATGCCCATTCCAACTGTCCATAACCATGGACACGGCTATTCGAATAGTTTAACACTGTAAAGAGGTGGTACACTTACACCACAAGATTCGATACATCTGTCAGGGATAACCCTGAATCATCATACTTAGTATGTAGATTTCAAACATAACCTTCCCTGTACACACCCTAGTATAAGCACCTCTCCTATGAGTATGGCCTCCCAACCATGACCATCAGTCATCTTGGGCACTGCATAGGTGGACAACATAGAGAGGTAGCCTCAGCTCAAACCTCTCCCGTGAGGGAACTAATACTAATGCATATAAATTTCCAGCTAACCTTACCCAATTCAGGTAATGTGGTTGTACGGTAAATTTGGAATGCTATCGCATCCGAATCCAACCATCAGTTTTAAACAAAGGGTTAAGGCTCATGCCTCATCATTTTCATCATCATAAACTAGTTGTGTCTCTCAACACATGTCAAAACATCTCAATAGAATGACTCATCATTCCAAGGTTTTCAAAATTCATTTTCACCAAGTGTTCCCATCTAAAGTGACTCAAGTTTTTGATCTACTCTATAATACTAAGTTAAGTGTGTTCACTAAGGTGGAAGGATGGGGTCAATCTCATGCCATAGATTTACATCTAAAGGTTTCTAAGTAGGTCAAGTTTTATACTTTTTATGCTACCTTCAAAATAAGTAAGGAACTTTGCATACTAAGGGGAGTAAAACTTGTAAGTAAGACTTGGGGTACTAATAGTTAAAAAGGGGTGTGATCAAAGCATTCCTAAAGCATCCTTGCTCATTCATCTAGCTTAATTGTAGCTTGCTAACAATAGCTTGCCTTGGTTGGTGAAGTGGTTGAAGTTTTCTTATTCTTCTTCTTGGTAGCACTCCTCCTCCTTGTAAGCTTGGTCAGTACTATCTTCTATAACAATACATAAGGAGTAGACAATCACCAAACAATACTTAACTAGGCTAGATAGAATTCTAAGACACACAATTGATGATCTATTATCATCACAAGCATCACAAGTTTAATTCAGTAGTTTCCTTCTTTTTATTTTAGAAAAGTAATTTCTACTCATTGAAAAATTAACTAACATTTAATATTCACCACTTAAAACATGGGATCATCTTGACACATGTCATCACCACATATTCTAACATGTGGGAATGAGATTTAAGGGTTGGATCAATATTACCTTGGTTTAAGTTCATTATTTAATGATTTAAAGTGACTATAAATGCCTATATAGCATTATTTTGGTACTAGTCCAAAGTCACTGCATGTAAACCTTAATATTATTACATATTTCGATAGATATGATGAAATGTGATTTTTGAGAGTTGGAATCAACTCAAAAGCTAACTTGGTTGATTTTATAAAAATGTTGCAAGTTGCAAAAGCTTCTGTCTTCTTATTTTTATTAGGAGAGATCTATAACTTGAATTGAATTAAATCCAATGGGCTTGGATAGATCATTTTAATACCTTTCAGACAAAATTGGTTTCATGCAATTTGGATTTCTAAAACTCTCTGAATTGATTTTCAAACTAGGGGACAAAAACTAGATTTAACTAAAAAGAAAAATCCAGATTTGAATAGGTGGGCTAGCGCGTGAAAAGAAATGGGCCGGCCCAGTGGCGCTCCACGGCACGGGGCTCAGCTGACAGGGGGGTCCATGTGTCAGTGGCACTTAAAACACGAAACGGTACGCGCGCCGTGGGCCGTGCGATTAGAATAGGAATCTACGGCTGAGGGTCGTCGTCGACGACGAACAGGTCGCCAGCGAGCTCAAACCCTAGTGGCTCGGTGGGGGTCTACTAGGGGCGTACCAGGGCTCCAGCAGGGTTGGTGAGGCGGGCAAACGACGGTGAGGCGAGGCGCGGTTGCGGTGGAGCTTGGGGTGGTCGCAATCAACGGCGCCCTTCTCCTCCAGCCGCGGCTGCTCCGGCTCCAATTCCGGCGAGCTGCTGCTCCCTTTGCTCCGGCGAGAGGTGGGTGAGGTTCAGAGAGGTGAGGGGAGTAGAATGGTGTGGAGAGAAGAGGCTGGGGAGGGATCCTTTTATAGGCCCGACGATGAGACCGAGCGGGATGGGCAGGCGACTCCGGCGACAAGGCTACGGCGGGGTAGAGGCATGGCTGAGGGTGGCGATCGATGTTTGGTTCCTTGGCGGTGCTCTAGAACTTGAATGCGCCTGTAGGGGCGGTGGCACGCGGTCTAGGCGAGGTGGCGCTCTGAGAGGCAGAGGCGGCGGTGTCCACGGCGAGCGGTGGCTGTGAGGCGTTGGGCGGCCAGCGGGGGTGTCTGGGGTGTTCTCTATGTCGAGGCGGAGCGGCGGGCGATTCTGCTAAAGGCGGCTGTCAGGCGAAGGGACATGGCGCGCTCTGGGGGCGGCACTGGCATGGTGCAGTGGCACTAGGCGCGGCTTGTCCTCGGTGGTCCATTGCACGGCTAGGCTGGGGCAAGGGACAGGGGGTGGCGGTGAGGTGTGAGCTACCTCCTAGACATGGAGAGAGGGAGAGGGGCGGTCTGTTGCGGTTAGGGCAAGGTTGGCCGGTGAGAGGCGGCTCGGCATGGCATGGTCGTGCCACTAGGGGCTAGGGGAGTGGGTGGTTAGACTCTGGTTAGATCAAGAGGGGACATGGTAGATAAATGAAGATCAATTGGGGGCAAAACCCTGTAGTAAATAGTGATCTAGGATTAGAGTAGAGATTATGCATGCCAAGTGTTTAATGAAATGGCTGCATGAAAGAAAGTTTTGAATTTTGGTTCCAAAATTTTTGAGTGATCTCCACTAGTGATAGGTAGTCTCTGGTTGCAAGGGTTTTGAAAGTGGAGCTCAAATAGATGGTTTTTGAAATAGGGGTGATCTATGCATATGCATTAGATTCAATTTTAAACTATCATTTAAAATAGTTAACAGAATGTTTTTAGCAGATCCAACAGTGGGCCTTGGTACCTCATTATGTGTACTAGCAAGGGGTGCAAAGATCAAGAATTGTTTCTATTAAGTTTTGAGCACTATGAATAGCCAAAGTAGGCATGGGAGTTAAATTTGCCAAAATGACCATTCCTCCTTTTTAATTCTTTTTGATTTGATTTTCTTTAGGAAAAGTTTGGGAATGATGTAGATGATGTTTAAATCACCTAATAAACATTTTACAAGCATTGGATCATTAAATCATGGCAATTAAAACAACTCCTATTTTAAATGCACACACATATGAATGCTTTCATTTTAAATTTGGAAAAGTTTTTGTTAACCCTATTTTTGGATGATTTGATCTTGATAAGCTGGGATTAAAATTTTGGGATGTTACAAACCTTCCCCCCTTAAACAAAATCTCGTCCCAAGATTTACAAAGAAAACAAGGAACTAAAGAGATTTGGGAACTCTGTCCTAATGTAATCTTCACGCTCCCAAGTAGCTTCCTCCTCGGTATGGTTGCTCCACTGAATCTTGAGAAACTTGATACTCCTGGTCCTGGTGGTTCTGTAGGCTTCTTCTAAGATACGGATGGGTACTTCCCGATAGGTCAGGTCATTGTTGATTTCCACAGCTCTGTGATCGATGTTCTTGAAAACTTCAGTCTTCTCAGGCACTTCCAAGCATTTGCGAAGTAACGAGATATGGAACACATTGTGGATGGTTGACATCTCTTCAGGCAGTTCCAGTTGATACGATACTTCTCCTCGGTAGTTCCCTTCAATGGTCCGATATATCTGGGGGCTAACTTTCCCTTTAGACTAAAGCCTTGGGTTCCCTTCAATGGTGAAACCTTGAGATATACAAAATCTCCGACATTGAAAGTCAGGTCTCTCCTTCTCTTGTCGGCATAACTCTTTTGTCTGGATTGGGCGGTCTTGAGGTGCTCACGGACTTTGTGAACTTTCTCTTCTGCTTGTCGGAGAATGTCGGGTCCAAAGATATGACTCTCTCCTACTTGCGACCAATTCAAAGGGGTATGACACTTTCTTCCGTATAGGAATTCAAATGGTGCCATCTGCAAACTTGCTTGATAACTGTTGTTATATGAGAATTCTGCGAAAGGCAGGCAGTCTTCCCATTTTGATCCGTATTCCAACACACAAGCTCTAAGCATATCCTCTAGTATCTGGTTGACTCTCTCAGTCTGTCCATCTGTTTGCGGGTGATAAGCGGTGCTGAAGTTCAACTTGGTTCCTAAACCTTCCTGGACTTTCTGCCAAAATCTTGAAGTAAACGGGGTTCCTCGATCTGAGACGATGGTCTTGGGGGTTCCATGCAGACTAACAATCCTAGCAATATATAGCTCTGCTAGTTTTGCACTCTGGTAGGTTGTCTTGACAGGTATGAAGTGGGCTACCTTGGATAGTCTATCAACTATGACCCAGATTGAGTCGTTTCCCCTACTAGAAGTCGGTAAACCAGTGATAAAGTCCATTCCGACGGAATCCCATTTCCATTCCGGAATCTGCAATGGTTGCAACAATCCTGCAGGTCTCTGATGCTCTGCTTTGACTCTTTGACAGATGTCACATTTGGCGATGTAGCTTCCGATCTCTCTCTTCATCTTGTGCCACCAAAATTGCTATTTCAAATCCTGATACATCTTTGTTCCTCCGGGATGGATAGAATAAAGAGTATCATGAGCTTCCTTCATGATAATTTCCTTCACTTCGAATCTGGCGGCACATGACACGTCCTTTGTACCACAATACTCCGTCTTCGTCTTCGGTGAATCCAGGTACCTTTCTTGTACCAATACGACGTTTGATTCCATCGATACTTTCATTTCCCTTATGGGCTTCCTTGATTTGGTTAATCAACATGGGTTGAAGTTCAATGCTAGCTAGGAATCCTTTGCTAACTAACTCAGTCCTGAACTGCTCCAACTCATCATACAAACTTGGTTGCTTCTCTTTGATCATGGTGTGAAGCCTACACGGCAATCTGCTAAGAGCATCCGCTACCACATTGGCTTTGCCGGGGTGATAGTGAATGTCAAGGTCATAATCCTTGATTAACTCTATCCATCTTCTTTGCCTCATATTCATCTCCTTCTGAGTGAAGATATACTTCGAGCTCTTATGATCTGAGTAAATCTCACAGCGATTACCCATCAAATAATGACGCCATGTCTTCAGTGCTAGATCCACGACTGCTAGCTCAAGATCATGTGTCAGATAGTTCTGCTCATGCTACTTCAGTTGTCGAGACAGATAAGCAATGAATTTGCCTTCTTGCATCAATACACAGCCTAGGCCAATCTTGGATGCATCACAATACACATCAAACGGCTTCTTGATGTCTGGCATGATCAAAATTTGGGCTGATATTAATATCTTCTTCAGCTCCTGGAAACTGGCTTCACATTTGTCTGTCCATTCAAACTTCTTGTCCTTCTTCAACAATTGGGTCATTGGTCGGGCTATGCTCGAGAATGCTTCTACGAACTTGCGGTAATATCCCGCTAATCCGAGAAATGAACGGACTTGGGTTTGATTGGTTGGGGCTTCCCATTCTTCGACATCTTTGATCTTGGTGGGATCAACAGAGACTCCTCCGGCAGACACAATATGTCCTAGGAATCCTACTTCTTTCAGCCAAAACTCACACTTGTTGAACTTGGCATATAACTGATGCTCTCTCAGGGTTTCTAGGATGATTCTCAGATGTTGCTCATGCTCTTCTTCTGACTTGGAGTAGATAAGGATGTCATCGATAAACACCACTACAAACTTATCTAGGAAATTCATAAAGATATTATTCATGAGATTCATAAAATAAGCAGGGGCATTGGTTAATCCAAAAGACATAATGGTATACTCGTATAAACCATAACGAGTAGTAAAGGCGGTCTTCGGAATATCTGTTGCACGAATCATAAGTTGGTGATAACCAGTCCTAAGATCAATCTTTGAGAATACATGGGCTCTAGTCAAGTGATCAAATAGATCCTCTATCTTTGGCAAGGGGTACTTGTTCTTGATGGTGACATCATTCAATTTTCTCAGAATCTATACGCATTTATTGCCTCCATCTTTCTTGTCGGTTTAATAACACTGTTGATCTCCATGGCGATGCTTGGCTTTGAATCAAGCTGTGCTAACATGGCATCCAACTGCTTCTTCAGTTCTACTAACTCTGAGGGGTTCATGGTATAGGGTCTCTGGGCTATAGGTCCGGTTCCAGGGATTAGTTCGATAATGAACTCAATATCCCTATCCGGGGGCATACCTGGCAATTCATCTAGGAATACGTCTGGGTATTCACAGACTACTCTGACTTGGTCAATGGTGGGCAGGGCTACACTCTTGTTGCACTTGAATTGACGGGGTAAGGTTTCAGAGATATGCTCTACTGTTACTCCAAAACTACTGGTCATGGTGATGGCTTTCTTAGCACAGTCTATCAGTCCTTTATGCCTTGACATCTAGTCCATACCTAGTACTACTTCATAACCTTTGGTTCCAAGTACAATTAGGTTGGCATAAAAATCTATCCCATGTATTCTGATAGGTACAACTTTGCAAATTTTTCTAGCTTTTGTTGTTGAACCGGGGATTTGAACTATCATGACATGCTTCAGGTTGGTTGGGTGAATCTTACTAGTGCATACAAATTCTTCGGTGACAAATGAATGCGATGCTCCAGAATCAAACAATACCCTTGCTAAAACTGAGTTGATAGAAAACATACCTAGCACTACATCTGGCGCTTCCTGGGCTTCTTCTGCGTTCATGTGGAAGAGACGACCGTTGCGGTTGTGAGGGTTCCCTGGGGAAAATCTCCTCCCTGGTTGAACACGACGCTGCTGCTGAGCTGGGGCATTCACAGGGGCATTGGCGGCAGTCTTCTTGGGACACTCATTGGAGTAGTGACCCTTCACTCCACACTCGAAACAAGTGATCTGGGACTTGTCCTTGACTGCGACAGGCACAACATTGCTGCCAGTTCTGGGTGCAGTGTTGTTGTTGTTGTTGCTCTTGGGAGGGGCACGGTTGAAATTGTTGGTAATGCCGGAGCTGTGATTGTTTCCTCCGGACTTCACATTGCCTCCGCTACGGTTGGGGTAGCTTGGGCGAGAATTTGGGGGTCGGTTGTTCCTTGGTGCATATCCTGGTGAAGGGTTGGGACGGTACTTCTGGTGACTACTGGATCCAGACTGCTGCATCATACGACGCTTGCGGTTGTCGTTTGCCTGGTTAATCTTCCCTTCCATCTGAATGGCAGAGTCGACTAGCTCCTCGAGATCATCGAAACGGATATTGACGAGGATAGTCTACATCTCATCATGCAGTCCGTTTAAGAATCTCTCCTTCTTCTTGGCCTCCGTGTTGATCTCATCCAGTGCATATCTGGCAAGTGACAAGAATCTGTCACGGTACTCCACCACAGTCATTCTTCCTTGCTTCAATTCGTGGAATTCATCTCTCATCCTGTTGACAAGACCTTGCAGCACGTGGGTGCGGCTGAACTTGACCTTGAATGCTTCCCAGGTCATCACCTGGCCATGGTTCATATTGCAGATGCTATTCCACCAAGCTCTTGCATCTCCCGCTAGATAGTGGGTGGCGAAGAGAACTTTCTCATTCACATCAACTCTGGCAACCTCTAAGTTGTTTTCCATGGTCTGTAACCAGTCATCAGCATCTAATGGGTTTTCAGATTGGTTAAAGATTGGGGGATTGGTGTTCTAAAAGTTTTTGAGTTTGGATCCTTGGTGATCTTGATTTCCATGTCCTTGGTTGCTAAGAGCCATTTGGGCGATCTGCCGCAATGTTGCTAAGTTGGCTTGACGCTCGGCCCTGCCTGCTTCACGATCTGCGATGAGATTCTGCAAGATCTGCAGCATTGTGTCCTGCGACGAGCTGCTCCCTCCTCGGTTTCCACGAGTCATCTGAAGATTAAGATAGATATAGGGGTAAGAGGGAAATTCTAAGGTTCATGGTTTTGGGTTTTTCAAAGCTAAAACATTGAGTTAGACTCAGGTTTTTTTTTCCAACTAACTTCATTTTCATTCATGCAAGCAAGCACCCGATACAACACACACCACAACAATCAAAGGGGAAAACAGATGGTTTGAAGAACCATTGCACAAGCTAAGATACAATGAGATGATACATCTCACGCTACAACAGTGCTCTAGTGCATCTACTCATCGTCGATGAAGTCGGAGTCTTCATCATCAGTGTAGAAGTCCACAGCATCCTGCTCCAGAAAGTCATCATCATTGCTGAGGTAATAATCCATATCTCCCTAGATGTCTTCACCCTCATATTCTTATCCTTGGCGGCAAGCTAAGCTTCCTGCTCCTTGACGGTCTTCTCGAGGTCGGCCACCTTCTTGCGAAGACGGGCGATGGTGCGATCCTTCTTTGCACGCTGGCGGCAAAGAGACTGGCGATCTTGGACGAGCAGTGCGAATGTCTGGGCCTTCTGGTCGGCGATGGCACGGTTCTAGTTAGCTAACTCCCTAGCATTGTCCAGTTCTTGCTGTCTTTCATGAACCAAGAAATCAAGGTTCTCCACTTGACGCCTCAACTCTGGGTGACTTGGCATCTCCATCGGCATTCCCATGAAGTCACGTCTTGCATAGTGGGCAAAACGAGTTCCTTGGATCTTGTTGACGCTGAGGGCACATAGACGTGCGAGAGCTTCATGCATTGCCCTGGCTAATCCATCTAGCCAGTTGTTCTCTCTCATGGAGAACTGAATTATCCCGGAAGTTGGTGCTTCGATGCTTCCTCGAAGATCCACGGTTTCTAGCCACTGTAGGTCTCCTCCTGGGGGTCCTGGAAGTTGAGCTCCAAGAAACTCCAGATGTGGGCGTCCCAGTAACTCCGACAGTGAATCCAGATCCCTCTCGAAGATCAGCTGACCTCCGTTTCCCAACTGGTAAAACATGCTGAATTGAGTCTCCATCTACAAGGATTAAGGATGAGGAAGTTAGTGAAGTGATCAAGTGTGTCAAATTTTAAGTAGTAATGTAAGAATTTTGAGGAACGTGAATCTTTGAGAAAGAATGACTTCACAAGGGTAAGAGGGGAAATAGTTTTTCAGAAATACTCACTTTGGTTTTGAAACTAAGGTTTTGTTTGAACGTCCATTCTAACTAGGGTCTCCTATGGTCAACCTGGCTCTGATACCAACTTGTCAACACCCAGATTTTTAATCCCAGATGCCCGTTATGCCATACCTCGCAATCCCAGGATTACCATCTTTGCGAGAGATAACGGATTGGATATCACAGTACATCATCCATTACAAACCATACATAAGGTTTTACACAAATAAGGATCTCATGATCCAGTCTTTAATACAACAAGCAGCGGAAATAAAAGATAAGCGTGCTGGGGTCCATCTTGAGGGCACATGCAATGTCGTGAAGGCAGATAGTCCTAGTTATCATAGCCGTCCTGCTGACCATCATCTTGATAATATCCTTCATAGTCTGGCCATGATAATAGCCAGGGACAAAAGCCATGAGTACTCTTTAAGTACTCGCAAACTACTACTAACAAGGAGTATAACTCTAAGTTAAAGTACTTAATCTAATTTAACTATCAAGTTAAGTTTGAACCTAAACTGAGTTCAGAAGCAAAGAAAGATATAGTAAAGTCGTAGAATCACTTAGGTTGGGAAGCTATTATCATAAACACAACCCTGTTGTGGTCAAGTCAAAGTTCATCACTCACTTCAAGTTATTTAGAAAACATCTGACAACGAAATAGTATGGCCATTCCAACTGTCCATAAGCGCGGACGCGGCTATTCGAATAGTTTGACACTCTGCAGAGGTGGTACAATTTCACCACAAGATTCGATACATCTGTCAGGGATAACCCTGAATCATCATACTTAGTATGCAGATAATCAAACATAACCTTCCCTTTACACACCCTAGTATAAGCACATCTCCTATGAGTATGGCCTCCCAACCATGACCTTCAGTCATCTTGGGCACTACATAGGTGGACAACATTGAGAGGTAGCCTCAGCTCAAACCTCTCCCGTGAGGGAACCAATAATAATGCATATAAATTTCCAGCTAAGACTTACCCAATTCAGGTAATGTGGTTGTACGGTAAATTTGGAATGGTATCGCATCCGAATCCAACCATCAGTTTTAAAAAAGGGTTAAGGCTCATGCCTCATCATTTTCATCATCATAAACCAGTTGTGTCTCTCAACACATGTCAAAACATCTCAATAAAATGACTCATCATTCCATGGTTTTCACAATTCATTTTCACCATGTGTTCCCATCTAAAGTGACTCAAGTTTTTGATCTACTCTATAATACTAAGTTAAGGGTGTTCACTAAGGTGGAAGGATGGGGTCAATCTCATGCCATAGAATGACATCTAAAGGTTTCTAAGTAGGTCAAGTTTTATACTTTTTATGCTACCTTCAAAATAAGTAAGGAACTTTGCATACTAAGGGGAGTAAAACTTGTAAGTAAGACATGGGGGACTAATAGTTAAAAAGGGGTGTGATCAAAGCATGCCTAAAGCATCCTTGCTCATTCATCTAGCTTAATTCTAGCTTGCTAACAATAGATTGCCTTGGTTGGTGCAGTGGTTGAAGTTTTCTTCTTCTTCTTCTTGGTAGCACTCTTCCTCCTTGTAAGCTTGCTCGGTACTATCTTCTATAACAATACATACGGAGTAGACAATCACCAAACAATACTTAACTAGGTTAGATAGCATTCTAAGACACACAATTGATGATCTATTATCATCACAAGCATCACAAGTTTAATTCAATAGTTTCCTTCTTTTTATTTTAGAAAAGTAATTTCTACTCATTGAAAAATTAACTAACATTCAATATTCACCACTTAACACATGGGATCATGTTGACACATGTCATCACCACATATTCTAACATGTGGGAATGAGATTTAAGGGTTGGATCAATATTACTTTGGTTTAAATTCATTACTTAATGATTTAAAGTGACTATAAATGCCTATATAGCATTCATTTGGTACTAGTCCAAATTCACTGCATGTAAACCTTAATATTATTACATATTTAGATAGATATGATGAAATTTGATTTTTGAGAGTTGGAATCAACTCAAAAGCTAACTTGGTCGATTTTATAAAAATGTTGCAAGTTGCAAAAGCTTCTGTCTTCTTATTTTTATTAGGAGATATCTATAAATCTAATTGAATTAAATCCAACGGGCTTGGATAGATCATTTTAATACCTTTCAGAAAAAATTGGTTTCATGCAATTTGGATTTCTAAAACTCTCTGAATTGATTTTCAAACTAGGGGACGAAAACTAGATTTAACTAAAAAGAAAAATCCAGATTTTAATAGGTGGGCTAGCGCGGGAAAAGAAATGGGCTGGCCAAGTGGCGCTCTTAGGGTCGGCTCGGCAGCAGGGGTGGGTGTGTGTGTGTCGCGGGCACCAAAACACTTAAATCGCAACGGCTGTGGGCCGTGTGATTAGAATAGGAATCTACGGCTAAGGGTCGTCGTCGACGACAAACAGGTCGCCGGTGAGCTCGAACCCTAGCGGCTCGGTGGGGGTCTATTGGGGGTGTACCAGGGCTCCAGCGGGGTTGGCGAGGCGGGCAAACGACGTGGAAGACGACGGCGAGGCGAGGCGCGGTTGCGGTGGAGCTTGGGGTGGTCGCAATCAACGGCGCCCTTCTCCTCCCTTGGCTGCTCGGCTCAATTCCATGAGCTGCTCCCTTTGCTCCGGCGAGAGGTGGTTGAGGTTCAGAGAGGTGAGGGGAGCAGAATGGTGTGGAGAGAAGAGGCTGGAGAGGGCTCCTTTTATAGGCCCGACGGTGAGACCGAGAGGGATGGGCAGGCGACTCCGGCGACAAGGCTATAGCCGGGTAGAGGCATGGCTGAGGGTGGCGATCGATGTGTGGTTCCCTGGCGGTTCTCTAGAACTTGAATGCAGTCGTAGGGGCGGTGGCACGCGGTCTGGGCGAGGTGGCACTCTGAGAGGCAGAGGCGGCGATGTCCACGGCGAGCGGTGGCTATGAGGCGCCAGCCTGGGGTGTCTGGGTGTTCTCTGTGTCGAGGCGGAGCGCGGGCGGGCCGCCAAGGGGCGGTCTATGTGAGCGGGGACAGGGTGTGCTCTGGGGGCGGCACTGGCATGGTGCGGTGGCACTGTGCGCGGCTTGTACTCGGTGGTCCACTGCACGGCTAGGCTCGGGCAAGGGACAGGGGGTGGCGTTGAGGTGTGAGCTACCTTCTAGACATGGAGAGAGGGAGAGGTCCGGTCTGCTACGGTTAGGGCAAGGTTGGCGGTGAGAGGCGGCTCGGCATGGCATGGCCGTGCCACTAGGGGCTAGGGGAGTGGGTGGTTAGACTCTGGCTAGATCAAGAGGGGACAGGGGAGATAAATGAAGATCAATTGGGGGCAAAACCCTGTAGTAAACAGTGAGCTAGGATTAGAGTAGAGATTATGCATGCCAAGTGTTTGATGCAATGGCCGCATGAAAGAAAGTTTTGAATTTTGGTTTCAAAATGTTTGAGTGATCTCCACTAGTGATAGGTAGTCTCTGGTTGCAATGGTTTTGAAAGTGGAGCTCAAATAGATGGTTTTTGAAATAGGGGTGATCTATGCATATGCATTAGATTCAATTTTAAACTGTCATTTAAAATAGTTAACAGAATGTTTTTAGCAGATCCAAAGGTGGGCCTTGGTACCTCATTATGTGTACTAGCAAGGGTTGCAAAGATCAAGAATTGTTTCTGTTAAGTTTTGAGTTCTAGGAATAGCCAAAGTAGGCATGGGAGTTAAATTTGCCAAAATGACCATTCCTCCTTTTTAATTCTTTTTAATTTGATTTTCTTTAGGAACGTTTGGGAATGATGTAGATGATGTTTAAATCACCTAGGAAACATTTTACAAGAATTGTATCATTCAATCATGGCAATTCAAACAACTCATATTTTAAATGCACACACATATGAATGCTTTTTTATTTAAATTTGGAAAAGTTTTTGTTAACCCTATTTTTGGATGATTTGATCTTGATAAGCTGGGATTAAAGTTTTGGGATGTTACAGTTATAAGGCAAAAAACCAACACATCGCTCCCTCTCTACTTCATTTGCCCCCAGAAACTCCCACTCACCTTCCCAGAGCCTCCTCTCCCTCTCCCCTGCTCTGTACTGCTCGAGAGAGAGAGAGAGGGAGAAAAGCTTCGGGCTTCTCCATGAAATTGAGCTAAGCTCCTTTTACTTTGCCCATCTCCCCTTGCATGTGACCTTGCGGAGATACTCTCCTCCCCTGCATCTGACCCTATCCTCTATCTTCTGTAGGAACCCCGGAGCCGCCCTGTCGTTGCATGCCCGACCTCGAGCCCCGTCGGTGGTCTGGTGTCTCCCTAGCACATGTGGCCGCGCAAAGAGCTCCACAAATTCACGGCGGGCCCTGGAATCCGTCCCCGTCACCCTCCGTCGACATGCAGCCCCCCAGATGCACCCTCCGGCGAGCTCCCGAAGCCGGCCGCGTTGCGGATGCGCGCGACCTCGCCTCTGCTCGGAAACCGCCGTTCCCGCCCATCATCAGTATGGCCTGGAGCCACCGTGTCGCCTCCCCGTCGTCTCCCATCCCCCTCGGTGAGCTCCCTGAACCCCGCCGCCTTGACCTAGGGTTTCGGCCCTGTCTCCCACTCCAGGAGGAAGAAGATGGCACCGCGCCATCGGATCCTTCTCGTGCGGATGGTCCAGATCCCTACGTACCCCCTTCGCCAGCCCAGTGGCAGCCAGCAGTTCAGCCCAGCCAGCGGTTTGAGCTAACGCTCCGTCTTGCCGCCGAGGCACTAGGCCGGTCGGAGCCCTGCAGCCCACTTCCCCCCTGCTAGATGCGGCCCACGGATGATTTTTCCTTTTCTTTTTATCTTTTCTTCCCAGATCTAGTTAAATAACTGTTCGGATTAATTCCAAATGAAAATGGTAAATACCTCCATATGACCAGATACAAATTTTCTAGGATACCTTAGGGTTTTTTCTATCTTGTTGTACCAAAATTTTGGCCAAATACCACTAATATCTCCTCTGTAGATTTGTTTACCAAGAGGTACCCTTTCCAGTAAATAAATTCCTCAGGGACCTAAACATCTCCAAAATTGATGAAACCAAGTTCCTTTGAAAGTATACCCATAGGCCTACCATCTAGCATTTATCTCATGCCAAGGTGAATAGTAGTTTGTCTATAGTAAAAATAGCAAAAACTATTAGTTTCTGCCTTAGGTGATTTCTTTAGGTCAGACCAACAGAGGTATTGGCCCAATTCCAACTCCTCGTAAAACTCAATATCAAAATATATCAAACCCCTAGTAGCTCAAATTTTATTGCGGTCTGGTTCAATTTTAATGGATTAAGCATTTCTGTCCATAGTGTTATCACTGGATAAATCATCACAGAAGCTTTGTAAATCCAAATAAGGTGATTCCAATTTCTACAGAAAGGTATTCCAAGTACCTATCATTTTCCCTTGGAATCATATCAAAAGCGTTAGTACAATTAATCTGGTGAAAAAGACAAAACAGCTACAAAATTAACTTTAGGAATTTCCAGAGGGTATTCTGGTAACTAATTTGACCTGATTCTCTCAGTGAACAAGTACATCAAGCCCTGCCTAACCACCCAACGAGATAATTTTTTCACATACAGAACATTTCTGGTGAATTATTTCCTAAAACGAGTTTTTCCCACTAGAAAAAACATTATAAATCAATGGAAATTGATAATTTGATGAAACCAATTTTGTTGGTTTCATATTATCACTACCTATCTGATGGTATCATTTCAATACAAAGGTATCCTACAGAACTTGAACCTTATAATTAAACCCCTTAATTAAGTAGTTTAGGCACCCAAATCATGAAAGAAAACCTACAAAGGCAATTAAAGTAATTCCATTTACAAGCCACTCAATCTATCAAAACCTACTGATTTGAGTAATATGTGGTATGTTTGTTTGGTGTATTGCAAAGATGCTTGTATTCCTTCTGTTGATTGTGCTCTCGCTTGTTTGCATGTGTGCTCCCTGACGACGATAGTTGCGACTATCTCGAAGATTAGAAGGAGATGGTTATTATGGTTATTATTATGGTATTCTAACAAGAAGTCTAGGGACATATTGCCATATTGTTGATCATCAGGAAAGACACCTTCTTTCTCATTAGCCTTGTCCTACTGTTTTACTTATGCATGTTTTATCTACTATTTATGAAACTGCATTGTTTTATTATATGATGATGTATATCTTGTAGTGGCTTGGCTTCTCCAAACTATTACGCTTTTGTACTATTAAGTACAACCCTCTTGGTGACACCTACTTGTCCCTAGTATGGCAGATGGTGTAATGCACCATACCCCTTTTGGAGACCCTGTTTTACCCAAAGCAAAACTAGAGGATGGGAAGACCCGAGAAAAAGTTTTCCCAAATGTTTTATGATAAAACCTTGGTTAGGTGGGACCTCCCAAGAGATGTTGAGAAATAAAAAGGTTTTGCTTTACAAAATGCTAAAGGAAGCTGGAGGAAAAAGGTTTACGAAAATGCACCCGGTTCTTTGTAGTTTAGCTACAACAACTTAACCTGTGCAACCACATTACTCTGGAATGGGACATGGCTAGATTTGATGTTTGTTTACTCTTGTATAAGCTGCCTCGCAACAACTATAGGGGATAAAAATCCCTGGAGGGTGGGCCTTCTCACGTAAGGGTCCATGTGGGACATCGACCTGCAGAAGGAACGAAGGGTCTGCGAGCCTCCACGCGTTACTATGAGCCCCTCATTGAAAGCTCCGGTTAGTACTCGGTATCCGACATCCCTGTGTTGGGGGGACCAACACTCATAGGGTAGGCACTTATATTGGAATGGGCATCCAGAGAGTCTTGATCGGTTACTCGACCCATGATCGGTGTAGATCAGGGTAGTGTTCCCGGATGGTGTGGGTAAAGTGTACAACCTCTGCAGAGTGTAAATCTTTTTGAATAGCCGTGTCCATGGTTATGGACAGGTTGGACAAACTTCTGTAGAGCGGTGCTGGTTTTGTTTTCAAAAAGGATTTCGGAAATGAAATGGCTTTGGAAATGTTTTGACCATGGGATGGTCGTAAAGGAGAAAGGTTTTGACCATGGGATGGTCGGAAGGAGGAGAAAGGAGTTTGGTCGTGGGACGACCTGAAGATGGGAAAAAATGGGTGACCCAGTCCTGATGTTTTCCAAAACTTTTCAAAAAGGTTTCCAAAATGTTTACAAAGGTTTTCAACAAAGATATGTAGATGCTATATCTACAAGAGAACTATTTTAGAAAAGAACCTCTCTTGGAGCCCTCCTACTACCATAGCCATATTGCATATCCTCTTGTTATTATTATTCTCTTAAGGTGGTTTGCGAGTACATTCAAAGTACTCACTGGCATTGTCCCTGGCTATTAACTTGGTCAGATTTCAAGAAGAAGGTGGAGTTGACGCCTATGCGAGCTAGGATGTTCTCCTAGTCAGTTGCCTGTAGGTTAAGGCATGGCTCAGGCTCTACGCTTGATGAAGCTTCGCTGGTGTTGATCGATGTAGCCATAATGGCAAATAAGGCATGACATGTATTCGTCATGTATTGGATGTTTACTTTGATACTTGTCGGTTATGTGCCACGACTAACTGATCATGGGATCGTGGTTGTATGCAGAACAGGCATTCTTGGAGGATTAATCTGAGGGCCCCACAGTATCATTGCATGTGTCTTCTTTTCTTAAACCACATTTACCCACTTGTGATCTTGCATGTGTGTTCTATTCCTAAACCACATTGATCCACTGGAGTCATTACATGTGTGTTCTTTTCCTGAACCACAAGGATCCACTAGTGAATTTGCATGTGTGTTCTTTTCCTAAACCACATGGATCCACTAGTGACATTTGGATGTGTCTTCTTTTCCAAAACCACATTGATCCACTGATATCATTACATGTGTGTTCTTTTCTTAAACCACATTTACCCACTGGTGACGTTGCATGTGTGTTCTTTTCCAAAACCACATTGATCCACTCGAGTCATTACATGTGTGTTCTTTTCCTAAACCACATGACCCACTTGTGACATTTGCATTTGTTTTCTTTTCCTAAAACACATTGATCCACTAGAGATATTGCATTTGTGTTATTTTCCTAAACCACATGGATACACAATGACATCGCATGTCTGTTCTTTTCCTGAACCACATTGATCCACTGGTGACATTTGCATGTGTGTTCTTTTCCTGAACCATATGAATCCACTTGTGACATTTGCATGTGTGTTCTTTTCCTAAACCACATGATTCCACTCTTGACATTTGCATGTATGTTCTTTTCCTAAACCACATTGATCCACTAGTGACATTTGCATGTGTGTTCTTTTCCTAAAACACATGGATCCACTTGTGACATTTTCACGTGTTTTCTTTTCCTAAAACACATTGATCCACTAGAGACACTCCATGTGTGTTGTTTTCCTAAACCACATGGATCCACTGGTTACATTGCATGTGTGTTCTTTTCCTAACCCACATGGATACAACGGAGTCATTGCATGTGTTTTCGTTCCCTGAACCACATTGATCTACTTGTGTCATTGTATGTGTGTTCTTTTCCTAAACCACATGGATCCACTGGTGACATTGCATGTGTATTCTTTTCCTGAACCACATGGATCCACTAGTGACTTTGCATGTGTGTTCTTTTCCTAAACCACATGGATCCACTGGTGACATTTGGATGTGTGTTCTTTTCCTAAACCACATTGATCCACTGGTGTCATTGCATGTGTGTTCCTTTCTTAAACCATATTGATCCACTGGTGATGTTGCATGTGTGTTCTTTTCCTAAACCACATTGATCCACTGGAGTCATTACATGTGTGTTCTTTTCCTCAACCACATGATCCACTTATGACATTTCCATTTGTTTTCTTTTCCTAAAACACATTGAACCACTAGAGACAATGCATTTGTGTTGTTTTCCTAAACCACAGGAATCCACTATGACATCGCATGTGTGTTCTTTTCCTGAACCATATTGATCCACTGGTGACATTTGCATGTGTGTTCTTTTCCTAAACCACATGGATCCACTCGTGACATTTGCATGTGTGTTCTTTTCCTAAACCACATGATTCCACTCGTGACATTTGCATGTCTTTTCTTTTCCTAAACCACATTGATCCACTAGTGACATTTGCATGTGTGTTCTTTTCCTAAACCACATTGATCCACTAGTGTCGTTGCATGTGTGCTCTTTTCCTGAACCACATTGATCCGGTGGTGACATTGCATGTGTGTTATTTTCCTAAACCATATGGATCCACTGGATGCATTGCATGTGCGTTCTTTTCCTAAACCACATTGATCCGCTGGTGTCATTGTATGTGTGTTCTTTTCCTAAACCACATGGATCCACTGGTGATATCTACATGTGTGTTATTTTGCAAAACCACATGTATCCACTAGTGTCATTGCATGTGTGTTCTTTTCCTAAACCACATTGATCCATTAGTGAGGTTGCATGTGTGTTCTTTTCCTAAACCACATTAATCCACTAGAGTCATTACATGTGTGTTCTTTTCCTAAACCACATGGATTCACTTGTGACATTTGCATGTGTTTTCTTTTCCTAAAACACATTGATCCACTAGAGACACTCCATGTGTGTTGTTTTCCTAAACCACATGGATCCACTGGTTACATTGGATGTGTGTTCTTTTCCTAAACCACATGTATCCACTTGTGACATTTGCATGTGTTTTTTTTTCCTAAAACACATCGATCCACTAGAGACACTCCACGTGTGTTGTTTTCCTAAACCACATGGATCTACTGGTTACATTACATGTGTGATATTTTCCTAAACAGCATGGATCCAATGGAGTCATTGCATGTGTGTTCTTTCCATGAACCACATTGATCTACTTGTGTCATTGTATGTGTGTTATTTTCCTAAACCACATGGATCCACTAGTGACATTGCATGTGTATTCTTTTCCTGAACCACGTGGATCCACTAGTGACTTCGCATGTGTGTTCTTTTTCTAAACCACATGGATCCACTGGTGACATTTGGATGTGTGTTCTTTTCCTAAACCACATTGATCCACTGGTGTCATTGCATGCGTGTTCCTTTCTTAAACCATATTGATCCACTGGTGACGTTGCATGTGTGTTCTTTTACTAAACCACATTGATCCACTAGAGTCATTATATGTGTGTTATTTTCCTAAACCACTATAACATCCCAAAACTTTAATCCAAGCTTATCAAGATCCAAATCATCAAAATTAGGGTTAACAAAAACTTTTCCAATTCAAAATATGAAAGCATTCATGGGTATGTGCATTTAAATTAGGAGTTGATTTGAATTGCCATGGTTATGTGATTCATTGCCTGTAAAATGAACCTTAGGTGAAATAAACATCATCTAAATCATTCCCAAACATTTCCCAAAGAAAAACAACTCAAAATGAACAAATGAAGTGAATGGTCATTTTTGCCAAATTAACTATCATGCCTACTTTGGCTATTCCTAGTACTCAAAACCTAACAGAAACAATGATGGATCTTTGCACCCCTTGCTAGTACACGTAATGAGGTACCAAGGCCCACTTTGTGATCTTCCAAAAACATTCAAACACTAATTTTAAATGGCAGTTTAAAATTCAATCTAGTTCATATGGGAAGATCCCACTATTTCAAATACCACTCAAACAAGCTCAAGTTTCAAAACCCAAGCACCCACAGAGTCTCAAGCTTAGTACTAGCACACCCACCAAAAATCTTTTCAAAATTCAAAAGTATAGTTCATGCGGCCATTTCATCAAACACCTCGTGGACAGATTTCAAACAAAACCAAATTCACTATTTTAAATAGTGTTCTGGCCAAACTTGTCTCCCAATTGACCCCCATTTGCTCCCATTGTCCCTCGATGATCTAACAAAGACATTTAAACCCACTCCCCTACCCCCTAGTGGCCTTGTCGTGCCATGCCGAGCCCCACCTCGCCGGCCAACTTGGCAACCGCCGCAGCAGACCACCTCCCCCTCTCTCTGCATGTCTAGCAGCTAGCCAGCACCTCACCGCCGCCCACTGTCCCCTCCCCGAGCCAGGCCAAGCCATGGACCACTGACAAAACGGTGCGCCTAGTGCGACTTAGCCATGCCGAGCACGCGCCAGAGCGCCGCACCCGACACACCTGCCCAAGCCGCCGCTCGACCGCATCCCGCGCCCACCCCGTCGCCACGACCCAGGGAGCACGCCAGACACCCCCATTCGCCATCCAACGCCTCATAGCCACCGCTCGCCGTCGAAGCCGCCGTCTCTGCCGCTCAGAGCGCCAGCTCCGCCCGACCGTATACCACCGTCCCTAAGCCTGCATTAAAGTCCTAGAGCACCGCTAGGGGACAGCGCATCGATGGTTGCCCGCAGCCATGCCGCTAGCACCCCGTAGCCATGTCACCTAGCCATGCCGCGCTGTCCCGCCGTCGAGCCTATAAAAGGAGGTCACCCCCAGCCATTTGCAGCACACCACACACCTCCCCTCACCTCACTGATCGTCCCACACCTCTAGCCGGAGCAAGGGGAGCAGCAGTTCGCCAGAATTGCACCGGAGCAGGCCGCCTCTGGAGGAGAAGGGCGCCGCTGAATGCGACCACCCCGGAGCTGCCTCGACCGTCCCTGAGCTCGTTGTCGACCACCAGTCTGTTTGCCCGCCTCGCCATTGTCACTGGACCTAGGTACGCCCCCTATGCACCCCCACCGAGCCGCTAGGGTTAGAGCTCACCGGCGAAAGGTCCATCGTCGACGATGATCCCTAGCCGTTGATCCCCACTCTAATCCAATGCTCCACATTGCCCCGTACCGCTTCGCGCGTTATGAGCCGCTGATCGGTGGACCCCCCTGCCAGCTGAGCCCCGCGCTGCGGAGTGACACTGGACCGGCCCGTTAGCGTTTCCCGCGCGACCCAGTTAGTTTGAATTAGGATTTTTCTTTTTAGTTTAAACTTAGTTCTGTCCTCTAGTTTGAAAATCAATTTAGAGAGATTTACAAATCCAAATAAAGTGGTTCCAATTTTGTTGGGAAGATACTGAAAAGATCTACCCAAGCTCATTGGATTTAGTTCAATTAGAGTTAGAGATCTCTCCTAGTAAAAATAACAAAACAGAAGCATTTGCACCTTGCAACATTTTTATAAAATCAACCAAGTTAGCTTTTGAGTTGATTCCAACTCTCAAAAATCACATTTCACCATACCTATCTGAATACTAATAATATTAAGGTTTACATGCAGTGACTTTGGACTAGTACCAAAATAATGCTATATAGGTATTTCTAGTCACTTTAAATCATTAAATAGTGAACTTAAACCAAAGTAATTATGAACCAACCCTTAAATCCCATTCCCACATGTTAGAATATGTGGTGATGACATGTGTCCACATGATCCCATATTTTAAGTGGTGAATATTAAATCTTAGTTAATTATTCAATGAGTAGAAATTATTCAAAGGACGAAACTATTGAATAAAACTTGTGATGCTTGTGATGATAATAGATCATCAAATGTGTGTCTTAGAATGCTAATTAGACTAGTTAAGTATTGTTTGGTGATTGTGTACTCCATATGTATTTATAGACGATAGTACCGACCAAGCTTACGAGGAGGAGAATATAGCCATATGCTCCACAGAATCTAGGACAGAATTCCGTTGCGCATATAGCCATATGCTCCACAGAATCCTTTGTTCAGAATTTCAAAATTTTCAGAATTACAAATACAAGTATATAACAGGTATATTACAGGAAATACACAAAAATTAACAGAAAATCACAGAAAAGCTGCACACAGCAGTATAAATGTTCCAGTTCACATATAATACATCAACAAGCACGAATGTTCACAAGTATTCATCAATCGCATCACTTAGAACCGAATAAGTGTACAAGTATATTTTAAAAGTGTTCATATCACTCACATAACTTACAACCACGCAATGTTGTCACCGCCTACCTTAGGACAGAATGAGTACACCGTAACCGCGATGCCGGTGAGGAGGAGCGTCACCAAGATCTTCGTCTGGTTCTTCTTCCACACGTGTCTCCTCCACTTGGCCACCGCCTCCTCTCTAGTCGCGTATCCCTTGTAGCTGTTGCCGCTGAACTTGTCCACTTGTTGGTGGCAGTCCACCCACTCCTCGTAGACACCTAGAACCCGACCCTTGTACACAACGTACGTCGGCATCTCTATTGACAAGGCATATTAGTACATCATGCAAATATATATGTTGACAAATATTAGAGCAAGGCATTCATAAACTTAAAACAATGCGTCGATGACAATGAAAGAAACACGACAACATGTCCGACACAATAACAATGACGGTTTCAACCTAGGCAAGTTAAGTTTTTCGACACACATGCTACATGTCCACCGATACACACGCTCTCTCGGTCAAGTAGCCTTCTCCTCGTAGGGCGCAGAGAATGGCTTGTACATGTAAAAAAATGCAAATGGTGTTTTCTATTCCAGGGACGATCTCCACTGTGTTTCTTCATGCTGGTTCCAAATAGAAGCAATAATCCATCCCGAAGAACACGCAACAGAAAAACATGACAACAAAGAGACAAAAACTACACCCACTAAACAGTAATGAATACAGTAAAAATATCATCTCAGCATCTCGCAGAGCTGATAGATAGCACGGAGTATATTTTTTGTTTCCTCTAGAATCTAGATCATGCAACCATTTACCATCACTGATTCAATTGAGCAACAAGTGCTAGAGTATGAATCAAGCTAGTAATGAGCATTTGGGCAGTACTTCCTAATAAGCTTGCTTAATCATCTAGCAGCACTGAGCTATGAATCGCATGCAAAGTTGAATTCCAATTGCAATCACAACAGACCAGTAGTAACTACACTTGAGTAGTAGCACCACCGAGAAGTAGTTACTACACTTGAGTAGTAGAATTAGTTGAACCTGATTAGATGGTCTAGTAGCATGTTGGGTCCGCAGCATAGAAAACAAAAAGTTTCCTACGATGAGAACTATACGCCAAGATCTATCTACTAGATACAGAGCAACAGGTGGACATACATCCCTGGAGAACTTACCCTCGAAGACAACGAGTTTTTTTAACGAGTAGGAACTCGTGGTTGATGTAGTCGTACGCTTGCCGATCTCAAAATCGTGTGGAAGTCCGAGCGCCGCAAATCAGCAGCGCATCCGTCCTCGCACACACGTTCAAGCCACCGGACAACCTCCACCTCCTTGCTCCAGCGAATCAGGGGAAGCAGCAACTCCTTCTAGATGCAAGGCCACCGGGAACATGTATCTCGCTAATCCGAGACCATGGGGGAATATCTATAGGGGGAGAGAGATCCTTCACGAGGAGGTGTGTTTGTGAGAGGGGAGAGGGGGGCTTTATATAGGAGGGAGGGAGACCCCTCCCCTCCCATAGCCGGCGCATGAGGGGGGGACTCCTCCCCTCCTTCATTCATGTGGTGAACCTCCACTCACATAAACATGGCCTCCACCCAAAATCCCACTCACATGTATTTAATTTCCACCAAATTAAATGCAACTCTCAATTAATAAAAGTCTTTTATTTATTTTATTCAGAATTTTGTTAATTACTTTAATTAACAAACATTCACATAAATCCCTTGCAACATTTCAATATCACATGCAGAACCACTTTCTGCAATTTCGCCCGAAATAATTCCGGTTTCTCTCGAAACATTTCCTGCGCTTTGCAAACCTTTTGTCTGGAACATATGTGCTCCTAAATGGTGTCCAGCAACCCTTAAGTGTGTCACCCTACGGTTCGCGAATAATGCAGACATGATTGAGACTCCTCTCAGATCAATAATCAGAAGCGGGACCTAGAGATCTATACTGACTCCTACATATTCAACGATGACTTCTGTGATCGTGAGAACCTTTAACATCAGCAATTTAATCCCTTTGTCTCATGATATAATACATGTCTGAAATTCGATCATCGGTATCCAAATACCTAGTTTGATCTCGTTATCGACATGCACTCTTTTCTCGTTCCCGTGATATAACATTCTAGTGATCACATCACTTGCTTGCAAGCTATCTTAATGTGATATCACCGAGAGGGCCCAGAGTATATCTATCCATCATCGGGATTGACAAATTCCACTCTTGATCCATGAGCCTCAACATAACACCTTCATAGCACTGAACCCACCTTTATGGTCACCCTGTTACGGTGTGACGTTTGATGTTATCAAGATACTCTTCCGGTGTTAGCAATTAACATGATCTCATGGTCTAAGGACTAAGACTACTTTGTATGATGTTATAGCAATATAAACATAATGACTTGATCGTAATGTTATACTTCGGATGAATGTTCATCACATCATTTCACAAATGCTGTGAGCTTGTTATTAACAACATCCAATGTCCATGATCAGGAAACCTTGATCATCTTGTTAATCAACAAGCTAGTCTATAAGAGAGGCATAACTAGGAACCCTTTTGTTTATTAAACACACATGTATTGATGTTTCCAATCAATACAATTATAGCATGCAAAATAAACATCTATCATATACAAGGAATACATAATAACAACTTTATTATTGCCTCTCAGGGAATATTTCCTTCAGTCTCCCACTTGCACTAGAGACAATAATCTAGTTTATATAGTGATAAATCTAACACCCGTGGAGTTCTGGTGTTGATCATGTTTTGACCTAGGGAGTACTTTAGTCAATGAATCTGCTACATTCAGGTCCGTGTGCACTTTACAAATCTTTATATCTCCATCCTTGACATGCTCGTGGATGGAGTGAAACCGGCGCTTAATATGCTTGGAATTCTTGTGAGACCTTGGTTCCTTGGCGTTGGCTATGGCTCCATCATTGTCACAATAGATCACCATTGGTTCCAACGCACTAGGAACCACACCTAGTTCCGTTATGAACTCCTTCATCCAAACCGCTTCCGGTGCCACTTCTAAAGCAGCAACATATTCCGCCTCCGTCGTTGATCCAGCCACCACAGGTTGTTTGGAGCTCCTCCAACTAACTGCTGCTCCGTTCAAGAGAAATACGTATCCGGATTGAGACTTAGAGTCATATGGATCAGTGTTAAAGCTAGCATCGACATAACACTTAGCGACTAGCTCTTCTTCACCTCCGTATACAAGAAACATATCCTTAGTTCTTCTCAATTACTTAAGGATATTTTTGACCGCTATCCAGTGTTCCGAACCTGGATCAGATTGGTACCTACTAGTCGAACTAATAGCATGTGCCACATCCGGTCTTGTACATAGCATGGCATACATAATAGAGCCTATGGCCGAGGCATAGGGGATCTTATCCATCATCTCTCTTTCTTTCGCCGTAGCCGGACTTTGAGTCTTACTCAATGTCTTGCCTTGCAACATAGGTAAGTACCCCTTCTTACTTCTGTCCATATTAAACTTCTTTAATATCTTATCAAGGTATGTACTCTACGATAGCCCAATTAGGCGTCTTGATCTATCTCTATAGATTCTAATGCCTAATATATATGAAGCTTCACCAAGGTCGTTCATCGAAAATTTGCTATTTAGATAACTTTTAACACTGTTTAAAAGATCTATATCATTTCCAATCAATAATATGTCATCCACATATAATATCAGAAATGCCACATTGCTCCCACTCACTTTCTTGTAAATACAAGCCTCTCCATAAGTTTGGACAAATCCAAACTCTTTGATCACCTCATCAAAGTGGATATTCCAACTCCGGGATGCTTGCTCCAGTCCATAGATGGATCACTGAAGTTTGCACACCTTATCAGCATCCTTAGGATTGACAAAACCCTTAGGTTGTATCATATACAACTCTTCTTCAATATTACCATTGAGGAACGCAGTTTGACATCCATCTGCCATATTTCATAATCGAAATATGCAGCAATTGCTAAAATAATCCTAACCGACTTAATCATCGCTACGGGAGAGAATGTCTCATCGTAGTTAACTCCTTGAATTTGTCGAAACCCCTTTGCGACAAGTCGAGCCTTATAGATGGTTACATTACCATCAGCATCAGTTTTTCTTTTGAAAATCCATTTATTCTCAATGTCCTTTCCATCGTGAGGTAAGACCACCAAGGTCCAAACCTGGTTTTCGTACATGGATTCCATCTCGGATTTCATGGCTTCAGGCCATTTGTTGGAATCAGGGCTCATCATCGCTTCTTCATACGTCGCAGGGTCATCTATTTCATCAATCATGAAATTCATAACAGGATTGCCGCATGCAGTTCAGGAGCCGACGTGTCCTTCTTGACTGCGAGGTTGGTAGTGTCCTCTTTTGGAGTTTCATGATCAATATCATTAGCTCTCTCTTCATTAGGTGAAGTCAACTCGAAAACAACTTCGGTCTGTGCTACTCGCCATTTCATGAAGAGAAGGTTCAATAACCTCTTCGAGTTCTACCTTCCGACTACTCACACCTTTCGCGAGAAACTCCTTCTCAAGAAAGGATCCATTCTTGGCAACAAAAACCTTGCCCTCGGATCTGTGATAGAAGGTATACCCAATTGTTTCCTTAGGGTATCCCATGAAGACGCATTTTTCCACTTTGGGTTCGAGTTTATCCGGTTGAAGCTTCTTCACATAAACATCGCATCCCCAAACTTTAAGAAATGACAGCTTAGGTTTGTTTCCAAACCATAATTCATACGGTGTCTTTTCAACAGATTTGATGGTGCCCTATTTAAAGTGAAGGCAGCGGTTTCTAGTGCATAACCCCAAAATGACACTGGCAAGTCAGTCAGAGACATCATAGATCGAACCATGTCCAATAACGTACGATTACGACATTCTGACGCACCATGACGTTGTGGTGTTCCGGCAGGCGTGAGTTGTGAAACTATTCCACAGTCTTTCATATGTGTGCTAAACTCGTAACTAAGATACTCTCCTCCACGGTCGGACCGCAGAAATTTGATCTTTCTGTTACAATGATTATCCACTTCATTCTGAAATTCTTTGAACTTTTCAAAGGTTTCAGACTTATGTTTCATCAAATAGATATACCCGTATCTACTCAGATCATCCGTGAAAGTAACAAAATAATGATATCCACCTCACGCCGACACACTCATTGGTCCACACACATCAGTATGTATGATTTCCAATAAATTTGTCGCCTGTTCCATTGAACCGGAAAACGGCGTTCTAGTCATCTTGCCCATAAGGCATGGTTCACATGTATCAAATGATTCAAAACCAAGTGATTCCAAAAGTCCATCAGAATGGAGTTTCTTCATGCGTTTAACGCCAATATGACCTAGACGGCAGTGCCACATATATGAAGATATATCATTATCATGTTTAATCCTTTTAGCATCAACATTATGAATATGCGTAATACTACTATCGAGATCCAACAGAAATAAACCATTCAACACAGGTGCATGACCATAAAAGATATTATTCATATAAATCGAACAACCATTGTTTTCAAACTTAAACGAATAACCACTTTGCATCAAACATGATCCGGATACAATGTTCATGCTCAGTGCAGACACCAAATAACAATTATTCAGGTTTATAACTAATCCCGACGGCATATGGAGAGGCAGCGTTCCGACGGCGATCACATCAACTCTTGATCCATTGCCGACCCGCATCGTGACCTCATCCCTTACTAGTCGTCGCTTGTTCCGCAGCCCCTGAACCGAGTTACATATATTAGCAACCGATCCCATATCAAATACCTAGGTGCTACTGCGAGTACTAGTCAAGTACACATCAATAACATGTATATCACATATACCTTTGTTTGCCTTGATGGCCTTCTTGTCCGCCAAATACTTGGGGCGCTTATGCCAATCGCCACCCTTGCAATAATAGCACTTTGTCGGACCTAGGGCTAGCTCGGGTTTCTTTTCGTGCAGCAACAGATTTGCCGCCCTTCTTTCCCTTCTTCTTGCCTTTCTTGTCCTTCTTGACACCGGTGGTCTTATTGATCATCAACACTTGATGTTCTTTCCTAATCTCCACTTCTGCAGTCTTAAGCATTGACAGAAGCTCGGGAAGAGACTTCTTCATGCCCTGTATATTATACTTCATCACGAAGCTCTTGTAGCTAGGTGGCAGAGATTGGAGAACACGATGTATGCCTA
Organism: Avena insularis; assembly: GCA_023614405.1. Taxonomy (NCBI): domain Eukaryota; kingdom Viridiplantae; phylum Streptophyta; class Magnoliopsida; order Poales; family Poaceae; genus Avena; species Avena insularis. Next base: position 315,353 of record JAJUPC010000209.1, on the reverse strand, counting down.
AGCAAATGGGAATCGTTATTCCCAAGGACACAAGCTTATCAGCGTACCCAGACATTTTGAGTACGTGCTCACTAACGGAGCTGTTCTCTTCCATCATGCAGCTAAAGAACTTTTCAGAAGCATTATAACTCTCTACGGCAGCATGGGTATCGAAAATCATTTTCAATTCTCCCATGGTATCAAAGGCATTACCATTTTCGAAACGTTTTCGAAGTTCTTGCTCTAGCCCATACAGTATGCCGCAATGAACTAAGTTGTGGTCCTCCTGACGAGTTATATAGACGTTATTTTCCTTGTCAGGGGCATCAGGAGCTGGTGGGGGGCCTAGCGGCGCCTCTAGCACATATTGCTTTTGTGCAGCAGTGAGGAGAATCCTCAAATTCATAGCCCAGTTGGTGAAGTTGCTACCATTCGCAGCAAGCTTCTCTTTCTCCATGAACACATTGAAATTAAAAGCAGGTGGTGACATCTACAACAAAATTTGTAAAATATATTTAGACTAAGTTTATGATAGATTGAGTTTAACTAATCCAAATTACTAATGAACTCCCACTCAAAAACGACATCCCTCGTGTCCTTTTGGTGATTACATGAAATAAATCCACTACACCAAGTCCGATCATCACGTGAGTCGGTGTAGCTTCAAAGGCGAGCATCTATATGGGCATCATATCAACTATATGACTCATGCTTAACCTTTCGGTCCGTGTTACGAGGCCATGTCTGTACATGCTAGGCTCGTCAAGTAAGAACCTTAGTATTCGCGTGTGTAAAATTGTATTACACCCGTTGTATGAAAGCGTAGAGTCGAGAACACCCGATCATCACGTGATGCCTCAAAACACGATCCACAAAAGGTTGCATACTTAAGGAAGAACACATTTTATCTTGATATCTAAATGAGGGATCATCTTATAATGCTACCAAAAGCGCCAAACTAGCAATATAAGATGCTAACATCTAATGTGTGAAGTGACGTGATATGGTCCATGCATTTGATCTCTATCATTTGCATCGTGGTATGATGTCTATCATTCCTTTGTGTGTAAGGCCATGGTCTATGGAACTTACATGTTAAGTGAGTTGTAAGAGTATCTATCATACATCTACTTACAACAATACCATATCAAGACACTAACCCAACAACGATCTAAACTAGACGCCTCTAATTTATCAATTGCAAGTTTTACGTGGCTTAGGGATTTCGGAGATAGAACCGGTCTTACCTACAAACATGAACCACAACGAGGATAACCAAGTTATTAGCAACTCGTTGTAAATTAGATATTGACTATAGTAGGAGAGACAGACACCCGCTAGCCACTTATGCAAAACTAGTTGCATGTCAGTCGTGGAACCGGTCTCATGTACGATGACATGTAAGGTTGGTCCGGGCCGCTTCATCCCACTATGCCATCAATATCCAAAGTACATAGAAGATGCAATAACATGATCATCATCGCCCACATATAAACATTTGTGTACTACCCGTGCAAAGCACCTACGCATAGATCAGGCTCTGATACCTGTCCGTATCTGTTGGGTCGCAGAGATAGAAAACAAAAAATTCCTACAATGAGAACTATACGCCAAGATCTATCTACTAGATATCGAGCAACGGTGGACATACATCCATGGAGAACTTACCCTCGAAGACAACGAGTTTTGTTAACGAGTAGGAACTCGTGGTTGATGTAGTCGTACGCTTGCCGATCTCAAGATCGTGTGGAAGTCCGAGCGCCGCAAATCAGCAGCGCATCCGTCCTCACACACACGTTCAAGCCACCGGACAACCTCCACCTCCTCGCTCCAGCGAATCAGCGGAAGCAGCAACTCCTTCCAGTCGCAAGGCCACCGGGAACATGTATCTCGCTAATCCGAGACCATGGGGGAATATCTAGAGGGGGAGAGAGATCCTTCCTGAGGAGGTATGTTTGTGAGAGGGGAGAGGGGGGATTTATATAGGAGGGAGGGAGACCCCTCCCTCCCATAGCCGGCACATGAGGGGGGAGGACTCCTCCCTCCTTCATTCATGTGGTGAACCTCCACTCACATAAACATGGCCTCCACCCAAAATCCCACTCACATGTATTTAATTTCCACCAAATTAAATGCAACTCTCAATTAATAAAACTCTTTTATTTATTTTATTCAGAATTTTGTTAATTACTTTAATTAACAAACATTCACATAAAACCCCTTGCAACATTTCAATATCACATGCAGAACCACTTTCTGTAATTTCACCCGAAACAATTCCGGTTTCTATCAAAACAATTCCTGTTTCTATCGAAACATTTCCTGCGCTTTGCAAACCTTTTGTCTGGAACATATGTGCTCCTAAATGGTGTCTGGCAACCCTTAAGTGTGTCACCCTATGGTTCGTGAATAATGCAGACATGATTGAGACTCCTCTCAGATCAATAATCAGAAGCGGGACCTGGAGATCCATACTGACTCCTGCATATTCAACGATGACTTCTATGATCGTGAGAACCTTTAACGTCAGCAATTTAATCCCTTTGTCTCATGATATAATACATGTCCGAGATTCGATCATCGGTATCATAATACTTAGTTTGATCTCGTTACCGACATGCACTCTTTTCTTGTTCCCGTGATATAAGATTCTAGTGATCACATCACTTGCTTGCAAGCTATCTTAATGTGATATCACCGAGAGGGCCCAGAGTATATCTATCCGTCATCGGGATTGACAAATTACACTCTTGATCCATGAGCCTCAACATAAAACCTTCATAGCACTGAACCCACCTTTATGGTCACCCTGTTACGGTGTGACATTTGATGTTATCAAGATACTCTTCCGGTGTTAGCAATTAACGTGATCTCATGGTCTAAGGACTAAGACTACTTTGTATGATGTTATAGCAATATAAACATAATGACTTGATCGTAATGCTATACTTCAGATGAATGTTCATCACATCATTTCACAAATGTTGTGACCTTGTTATTAACAACATCCAATGTCCATGATCAGGAAACCTTGATCATCTTGTTAATCAACAAGCTAGTCTATAAGAGAGGCATAACTAGGAACCCTTTTGTTTATTAAACACACATGTATTGATGTTTCCTATCAATACAATTATAGCATGCAAAATAAACATCTATCATATACAAGGAATACATAATAACAACTTTATTATTGCCTCTCAGGGCATATTTCCTTCATAGCATAGCTTTAGCAGTACCAAAAATGCAATTATGATCTAGAACCTAATAAACTTGAGGTTGTGCAGAGGTCCAAATAAGGATAGATACTAGGGCCACGAGCCATGGTTATCTAAATACTCAACTTTCAATCTAATTGTTCATAAACAGACATGTTGCCTTTTGTATTTATTTGTTAACTATAAACGTGCAAATAGAGTGAGCTAAACTGCACCATACTAACTGAAATCTAGAATTCTATTACACGCATGGCCTTTTACCAAACGTATGTATCTCTACTTGAGCTCCAAAAACTCATGTTCTAGGTGTGACACCCTCGAATGCTGCTATGTAAACACACGGACATCATCGGATATGGTATATACATGGGAGTCACTGAGGTGTGACTCTCCTCGTCGATGATATGATAGATGCACGCAAAGATGAGAATAACAGGCACCAGATCGATTTCACCATCTCATCATATAATCCTAAGTGGTACAATAAAGTATGCTATCATGTTTTTCTTGCTACAACTGCAGACCTAGACCCAAAATTAGCACATCACAAAGGTTCCCATATAGCAGAAGCATCTTTGCATCAACGACTCGGCTCAAATAGACAAAAAAGATGTGAAGTAGAGGAGTGCAGACCTAGTACGGTGGGGAAGAACTGGAATCGACGGGCGCCACGGCGAGGTCTGCGAGGCCACGAAGAGGCCACGGCGAGGCAAGGTGGGTGCGGCGCGGCGGCACGATGGGGTAAGTGCGGTGTGGTGGAACGGTGGGGCAAGGGCGGCAAGGCGCAGCGAGGCGTGCTAGGGTTCTGGGCGGCGCGGCGCAACGAGGCCATATAGGGAAAAAGGAAGGGGATTTGGGGCGATATGGGAAAAAAATTCTAAGTCACAGAATTCTGTGGCGCATCTGTTCAGATATGTGCCACATAATTTTTGGGGATAGTACAAAACGCGCGTTGCGTTGTTGTTTGATAGAAAACGAAGCTTACCACATTGGTTGCTCCTCTGTTTCTAAACACATGCGGTGTTCATTGCTTGGCACAGCCACAGTTTTTTTGACTTTTTAAAAAATATTTTAAGGATGGTAATAATATATTAAAAGCAAGAACTAATATATTTGCCTATTAAAAATATTTTATTGATGGTAATAATATATTAAAAGCAAGAACTAATATATTTGCCTATTAAAAATAAGAATTAATATATTTTCCTTAATATATTTGCCTCAATATTATCCGCATACATTAGTTTGTCAAAGTAATACAGATATGCAGTAATTAGTACAAAAAAAGGCGTAAAAAACCGCTAAGTCGGCTCCGAGGTAGCTAGTGTCTCTTCACAACAACTTTCTTGCCCTTCTTCTTCGTGGTAGAATACTTTAGGCTGGCCACCTTGAGATTTCTTCTCGTGTACGGGAAACCTTTAGCCGGTAGGGTGGTCTTCCTTCTTACTTTAGCATAAGTAGTTGGCTTGTCGAAGTACTTGTCGAATTCCTCTTTGATCTTGGGATCGCCGTTCTTATCAATGTCTTGCTTGTTGGCGGGTCCTTCCATTCCGATGATTCTCCTCTTGCCCCTCCTCATGACAACACGGCTTGGCTTTGCCGGGTCGGTAATGAAGAAGCATTGGTAAACTTGGCTAGCGAGCACCCATGGCTCATTTTTCGTGGAGGCGTCCTTCGATTTGGCATCGGGTATAACCATGGTGGTGAAAAACCAGCCATCTTTTTCGACGCACTTGGCCCATCTGACACGAAGCATCGGCACCGTCACTCCACAGTAGTCGAGTTCCCATATCTCCTCGATCCTTCTGTAGAATCTTTCCTTGACATCAGTCTCGTCATCGGCGTATGATAGCATAGTTACTCCTGAGTTTTGGTATTCGCTATTCTTGTCCTTCTCCTCGGTGTAGAATCTGTAGCCGTTGATGTCATACGTCTGATAGGTCCTAACATTGCACCCGGGGCCCTGTGAGAGTGAGAATATGAGTTTCTGATCGTCAGTATAAGGCGTCGGCATGGGACTTTCCAGTAGCCTTTCCTTGAACCACCCCGTGAAGCTGGCGTTGTGCTCTCTGGTTATGTCTCCCTTCTTCCGCGGCTTCCCCAGGTTGGCGACCTTCTGCTCGATTAAGGTTTTGTGCTCATCCACCCAAGGGCCGACCAACTCTATGTGATGTAGCACGAATCGGTTTGCCCTATCAAAGTCGGCGTGTTCGAGTTCGACGCCGACGTGGAGTGCGCGGTAGCCCTTGCGGTGACCAAATCCAGCGAGCCTCCCGAGGTGCTTCCTGGTGGGCAGACCGATATCCTGGTTCTCGGTGCTTAGGTAGTTCTGGCAGAAGGAGATGCACTCGTAGGTCAGAAAGCCCTTGGCTATGCTTCCATCTAGAAGGGACCTGTTGCGAACGAATCCATTAATGACACCGTTTAGCCTTTCGAATGGCATCATGTTGTGCAGGAACACCGACCCGAGATGGATGATGTCATCCACGACATGGACAAGCAGATGCACCATGATGTCGAAGAACGCGGGAGGGAAGTAAATCTCGAGCTCGCATAGTATCTCGATGAGCTCTTCATGTAGCTTGCCGAGTTGCTTCACGCTGATAGACTTCCTCGATATGACATCGAAGAAGTTGCAGAGGCCAAACAGCGTCTCACGGACGTACTCTTCCATTATCCCTCGGATCGCAACGGGGAGTATCTGCGTCATCAGCACATGACAGTCATGAGACATCATCCCACTGGACCTCTTCTTCGCTACGTCCAGATATCCGCTTATCTTCCCAGAGTAGCCGTGGGGAACCTTGACTCCTAGGAGGCAACGGAAAAACCTCTCGAGCTCCTCCTTGCTTAGAGTGAAGGATGCAACTTTAAGCACCACCTCATTCTTCTTAGCCCTTTTGCGGCAACCCTGGGTCCCTTCCGTCTGTTCATCGTCATCATCGGCATCAATACTATCGGGGTACTGAAGTTCCTTCTTAATGCCAAGCAATTTTAGGTCGCTTCTTGCTTTCGGCCCATCCTTGGTCCTATATGGCATGTTCATCAGAGTGCCGAGTAGGCTTTCGGTAACGTTCTTCATGATGTGCATCATATCGAGGCTATGGGGCATGTGGAGGACCTTCCAGTAAGGATGGTCCCAGAAAATGGACCTCGCCTTCCATACTCCATGCAGCGGTGATGGCTCAACGGTCGACGTGGGGCATTATCGAGCTCGTCTTTGCCATTGAACAGGTCTCCACTTTTTCTCCATGGGTGATCCTTGCGGAGCCACATTCGAGTCCTTTGGAACACGGTTTTCGAAGACCCAGGATCCCACGGCAGCTGCAGATGCGGGGTCTTATCCATGCACCTGACACATGCACAGAATCTGTGGTTCACCTGACATGCTACATATCTGTAACCAGGATAGTCCTGCACCGTCGTGAACAATGCAGCTCTCAGGTCGAAATAATCTCCAGTGTAGGCATCCCACGTACGTGTCGGCGTCTCCCACAGTGTCGCTAACTCCTCTTTCAGGATCCCGAGATACAGATGCATGTCGACACCTGGTTGTTTTGGCCCCTGGATAAGGATACTCATGTGTACGTAGCGCCGTGCACAACTGTGGGGAGGTTATGACGGCCATACAACCATGGGCCAGGTCTTTGTCGTTCTACTCTGGTTGCCAAAGGGATTGAGTCCGTTGGTGCTCATGCCCAGCCTAACGTTCCTTGGATCGAGCTCGAACTCATCTTGGAATTCGATGTCTAGCGCATTCCACTGGCTAGCGTCCGCGAGGTGTGTCAGGATCTTGCCCTTCTTCAGATCATCTTCCGGCTTCTCCCTCTTCGTGTGCCATTGCATCAGCTCTGCTTCCTTAGGGTCTATGAAATACCGCTGTAGACGGGAAGTGATAGGAAAGCAGTACCACACCACTTTTTAGGGAACTTTCTTGTTCCCTCTCTTGTACCATCCCTGGCTGCACACCGGGCATGTGGTTCTATCCTTGTACTAGTTCCGGTAAAGTGCAAAGTCGTTGATGCATGCGTGGTAGTTCATCTAGAGTAGATCTAGTGGGCAAACTACTTTCCTCGCCTCCTCGATACTTTTTGGCAATGTGTTGTCCTTGGGAAGACGAGCGTGCCATAATTTCATGTGAGCATTAAAGCTAGTGTCGGTCCATTTGTGCTTCGCCTTCATCTCCAGAGCCAGGATACAATGGAGTCCTCCCGTCTACCTGCATTTGTGCCATCTTGGCTTTCTCTCTAGCTACAGCTCTGTTGGCCATCTTGAGGAGTATTTCTTGAAGATGACGGTCCCGCAAGGCCGAAGTTAGCAGCGTGTCCGTGCTCCCGTCTTCTCTGCCGCCACCACCACCATCTGCTCCAGCATCATCTCCTTCATGATGATCGTGTCTGCCGGCATCTCCTTCTTCATGATGATCATGTTTGTCGGCATCTCCTTCGTCATGATGACCATGTTCAGGAAACCCTTTGTCTTTTCGGCATGACCTATCCTAAAATAGGATGTATGGCTAGTGCAGAAATTTGCCGAAATGGACATGAATCAACATTTAGGCAAACCTCCATGCACCCGGCGCCGGCAACATGCATTTAAGCACAACACAAGCTCCCTCCACAAGCAAACATGTATTCAAGCACAACACAAAGTGAAGGAACATCGTCTCGCCATCGCACACCGCCCGCGGGACCATCTTCACCTACAAAACATCCATACACACCGCGCTGAGGCCCGCCGACCACACAAAACATGCATCACACACGTACCCATGCACACACGCCTCACAAATCTACAAACCAAATCTACACCAACCCCATATGCATAGTGTCGCTAGCAAGAGGGGGTGTGGGATGTGTGGAGGGGGAAAATATGAGTGGTTTACTACCTTTACAAGTAGGATTAGCTTCCCCTCACAAGTACATGAACCAAAGTAGGTCTAGCTATCAACAATGGAAGTGACTATGAGCAAAATGGAGTGGTAGGGACGAGGGGGACGTGCTATTGGAGGTGGTGTGAAGAAGGGAAAGGGTGGCTGCCACCTTTTGTAGATCTATTTCGCACATTCTGTGGCGCATATGGCAAATGCTCCATAGAATGTCAAAATTCTGTGGCGCATATAGCTATATGTGCCACAGAAAGTGAGAATTCTGTGGCGCATATGCTATATGTGCCACAGAATGTTTATAATTCTGTGGCGCATATATCCATATGTGCCATACAAAATTCTCACTTTCTATGGCGCATATGTCTATATGCGCCACAGAACTGCAGGAATTCTATGGAGCATTTGCTACATGCGCCACAGAATTAATTTTAGTGGAGCATTTTTCATATATGCGCCACAGAATTACAATCTACCTATAATCGTTTTCCTAGTAGTGGTGTGTTCTTTTCCTAAACCACATGGATCCACTCGTGACATTTGCATGTATGTTCTTCTCCTAAACCACATGTTTCCACTCGTGACATTTGCATGCCTGTTCTTTTCCTAAACCACATTGATCCACTAGTGACATTTGCATGTGTATTCTTTTCCTAACCCTCATTGATCCACTGGTGACATTGCATGTGTGTTATTTTCCTAAACCACATTGATCCACTAATGTCATTTCATGTGTGCTGTTTTCCTGAACCCCATTGATCTGGTGGTGATATTGCATGTGTGTTCTTTTCCAAAACCATATGGATCCACTGGAGTCATTCCATGTGTGTTCTTTTCCAGAACCACATTGATCTGCTGGTGTCATTGCATGTGTGTTCTTTTCCTAAACCACATTGATCCATATGGTTACATTGCATGTGTGTTCTTTTCCTACACCACATGGATCTAATTGAGTCATTTCATGTTTGTTCTTTCCATGAACCACATTGATCTACTTGTGTCATTGTATGTGTGTTCTTTTCCTAAACCACATGGATCCACTGGTGACATTGCATGTGTATTACTTTCTTTCCTAAACCACATGGATCCACTGGTGACATTTGGATGTGTGTTCTTTTCCTAAACCACATTATCCACTTAACACATTTGCATTTGTTTTCTTTTCCTAAAACACATTGATCCACATTGCATTTCTGTTCTTTTCCTAAACCACATGGATCCACTATGACATCGCATGTGTGTTCTTTTCCTGAACCGCATTGATCCACTAGTGACATTGGCATGTGTGTTCTACTCCTAAACCACATGGATCCACTCATGACATTTGCATGTGTGTTCATTTCATAAACCACATGATTCCACTCGTGACATTTGCATGTCTGTTCTTTTCCTAAACCACATTGATCCACTAGTGACATTTGCATGTGTGTTCTTTTACTAAACCTCATTGATCCACTAGTGAAATTGCATGTGTGTTCTTTTCCTAAACCACATGGATCCACTAGTGACATTGCATGTGTATTCTTTTCCTAAACCACATGGATCCACTAGTGACTTCGCATGTGTGTTCTTTTCCTAAACCACATGGATCCACTAATGACATTTGGATGTGTGTTCTTTTCCAAAACCACATTGATCCACTGGTGTCATTGCATGTGTGTTCCTTTCTTAAACCATATTGATACACTGGTGACGTTGCATGTGTGTTCTTTTCCTAAACCACATTGATCCAATGGAGTCATTATATGTGTGTTCTTTTACTAAACCACATGATCCACTTATGACATTTCCATTTGTTTTCTTTTCCTAAAACACATTTATCCACTAGAGACATTGCATTTGTGTTCTTTTCCTAAACCACATGGATCCACTATGACATCGCATGTGTGTTCTTTTCTTGAACCACATTGATCCACTAGTGACATTTGCATGCGTGCTCTTTTCCCCAACCACATGGATCCACTCGTGACATTTGCATGTGTGTTCTTTTCCTAAACCACATGATTCCACTCGTGACATTTGCATGTCTATTCTTTTCCTAAACCACATTGATCCACTAGTGAAATTTGCATGTGTGTTAATTTCCTAAAGCACATTGATCCACTAGTGTCATTTCATGTGTGCTCTTTTCCTTAACCACATTGATCCGGTCGTGACATTGCATGTGTGTTATTTTCCGAAAACATATGGATCCATTTGAGTCATTGCATGTGTGTTGTTTTCCTAAACCACATTGATCCGCTGGTGTCATTGCATGTGTGTTCTTTCCTAAACCACATGGATCCACTGGTGACATTTGCATGTGTGTTATTTTCCAAAACCACATTGATCCACTGTTACATTGCATGTGTGTTCTTTTCCAAAACCACATGGATCCAATAGAGCCATTTCATGTGTGTTCTTTCCATGAACCACATTGATCTGTGTCATTGTATGTGTGTTCTTTTCCTAATCCACGTGGATCCATGGGTGACATTGCATGTGTATTCTTTTCCTGAAACACATGGATCCACTAGTGACTTCGCATGTGTGTTCTTTTCCTAAACCACATGGATCCACTAGTGACATTTGGATTTGTGTTCTTTCTGAACCACATGGATCCACTGGTCACATTGCATGTGTATCCTTTTCCGAACTACATGGATCCACTAGTGACTTCATGTGTGTTCTTTTCCTAAACCACATGGATCCACTGGTGACATTTGTATGTGTGTTCTTTTCCGAAACCACATTGATCCACTGGTGACATTTGGATGTGTGTTCCTTTCTTAAACCATATTGTTCCATTGGTGACGTTGCATGTGTGTTCTTTTCCTAAACCACATTGATCCACTAGAGTCATTATATGTGTGTTCTTTTCCTAAACCACATGATCCACTTAACACATTTGCATTTGTTTTCTTTTCCTAAAACACATTGATCCACGACATTGCATTTCTGTTCTTTTCCTAAACCACATGGATCCACTATGACATCGCATGTGTGTTCTTTTCCTGAACCGCATTGATCCACTAGTGACATTGGCATGTGTGTTATTTTCCTAAACTACATTGATCAACTAGTGTCATTTCATGTGTGTTCTTTTCCTAAACCACATGGATCCAGTTGTGACTTTTCATGTGTGTTATTTTCCTAAACCACATGGATCCACTGGTGACATATGCATGTGTGTTCTTTTCCTAAACCACATTGCTCCCACTCACTTTCTTGTAAATACAAGCCTCTCCATAAGTTTGGACAAATCCAAACTCTTTGATCACCTCATCAAAGTGGATATTCCAACTCCGGGATGCTTGCTCCAGTCCATAGATGGATCACTGAAGTTTGCACACCTTATCAGCATCCTTAGGATTGACAAAACCCTTAGGTTGTATCATATACAACTCTTCTTCAATATTACCATTGAGGAACGCAGTTTGACATCCATCTGCCATATTTCATAATCGAAATATGCAGCAATTGCTAAAATAATCCTAACCGACTTAATCATCGCTACGGGAGAGAATGTCTCATCGTAGTTAACTCCTTGAATTTGTCGAAACCCCTTTGCGACAAGTCGAGCCTTATAGATGGTTACATTACCATCAGCATCAGTTTTTCTTTTGAAAATCCATTTATTCTCAATGTCCTTTCCATCGTGAGGTAAGACCACCAAGGTCCAAACCTGGTTTTCGTACATGGATTCCATCTCGGATTTCATGGCTTCAGGCCATTTGTTGGAATCAGGGCTCATCATCGCTTCTTCATACGTCGCAGGGTCATCTATTTCATCAATCATGAAATTCATAACAGGATTGCCGTACAGTTCAGGAGCTGCACGTGTCCTTCTTGACCTGCGAGGTTCGGTAGTGTCCTCTTTTGGAGTTTCATGATCAATATCATTAGCTCTCTCTTCATTAGGTGAAGTCAACTCCGAAACAACTTCCGGTGCTGTGCTACTCGCCATTTCATGAAGAGAAGGTTCAATAACCTCTTCGAGTTCTACCTTCCGACTACTCACACCTTTCGCGAGAAACTCCTTCTCAAGAAAGGATCCATTCTTGGCAACAAAAACCTTGCCCTCGGATCTGTGATAGAAGGTATACCCAATTGTTTCCTTAGGGTATCCCATGAAGACGCATTTTTCCACTTTGGGTTCGAGTTTATCCGGTTGAAGCTTCTTCACATAAACATCGCATCCCCAAACTTTAAGAAATGACAGCTTAGGTTTGTTTCCAAACCATAATTCATACGGTGTCTTTTCAACAGATTTGATGGTGCCCTATTTAAAGTGAAGGCAGCGGTTTCTAGTGCATAACCCCAAAATGACACTGGCAAGTCAGTCAGAGACATCATAGATCGAACCATGTCCAATAACGTACGATTACGACATTCTGACGCACCATGACGTTGTGGTGTTCCTAAGCGTGAGTTGTGAAACTATTCCACGTCTTTCATATGTGCTAAACTCAGAATTAAGATACTCTCCTCCACGGTCGGACCGCAGAAATTTGATCTTTCTGTTACAATGATTATCCACTTCATTCTGAAATTCTTTGAACTTTTCAAAGGTTTCAGACTTATGTTTCATCAAATAGATATACCCGTATCTACTCAGATCATCCGTGAAAGTAACAAAATAATGATATCCACCTCACGCCGACACACTCATTGGTCCACACACATCAGTATGTATGATTTCCAATAAATTTGTCGCCTGTTCCATTGAACCGGAAACGGCGTTTAGTCATCTTGCCCATAAGGCATGGTTCACATGTATCAAATGATTCAAAACCAAGTGATTCCAAAAGTCCATCAGAATGGAGTTTCTTCATGCGTTTAACGCCAATATGACCTAGACGGCAGTGCCACATATATGAAGATATATCATTATCATGTTTAATCCTTTTAGCATCAACATTATGAATATGCGTAATACTACTATCGAGATCCAACAGAAATAAACCATTCAACACAGGTGCATGACCATAAAAGATATTATTCATATAAATCGAACAACCATTGTTTTCAAACTTAAACGAATAACCACTTTGCATCAAACATGATCCGGATACAATGTTCATGCTCAGTGCAGACACCAAATAACAATTATTCAGGTTTATAACTAATCCCGACGGCATATGGAGAGGCAGCGTTCCGACGGCGATCACATCAACTCTTGATCCATTGCCGACCCGCATCGTGACCTCATCCCTTACTAGTCGTCGCTTGTTCCGCAGCCCCTGAACCGAGTTACATATATTAGCAACCGATCCCATATCAAATACCTAGGTGCTACTGCGAGTACTAGTCAAGTACACATCAATAACATGTATATCACATATACCTTTGTTTGCCTTGATGGCCTTCTTGTCTGCCAAATACTTGGGGCAGTTGCGCTTCCAATCGCCAGTCCCCTTGCAATAATAGCACTCGGTGTCAGACCTAGGGCTAGCTCGGGGTTTCTTTTCAGGCACGGCAACAGATTTGCCGCCCTTCTTTCCCTTCTTCTTGCCTTTCTTGTCCTTCTTGACACCGGTGGTCTTATTGATCATCAACACTTGATGTTCTTTCCTAATCTCCACTTCTGCAGTCTTAAGCATTGACAGAAGCTCGGGAAGAGACTTCTTCATGCCCTGTATATTATACTTCATCACGAAGCTCTTGTAGCTAGGTGGCAGAGATTGGAGAACACGATGTATGCCTAAGCAAATGGGAATCGTTATTCCCAAGGACACAAGCTTATCAGCGTACCCAGACATTTTGAGTACGTGCTCACTAACGGAGCTGTTCTCTTCCATCATGCAGCTAAAGAACTTTTCAGAAGCATTATAACTCTCTACGGCAGCATGGGTATCGAAAATCATTTTCAATTCTCCCATGGTATCAAAGGCATTACCATTTTCGAAACGTTTTCGAAGTTCTTGCTCTAGCCCATACAGTATGCCGCAATGAACTAAGTTGTGGTCCTCCTGACGAGTTATATAGACGTTATTTTCCTTGTCAGGGGCATCAGGAGCTGGTGGGGGGCCTAGCGGCGCCTCTAGCACATATTGCTTTTGTGCAAAGGAGGAGAATCCTCAAATTCATAGCCAGTTGGTGAAGTTGCTACCATTCGCAAGATTCTCTTTCTCCATGAACACATTGAAATTAAAAGCAGGTGGTGACATCTACAACAAAATTTGTAAAATATATTTAGACTAAGTTTATGATAGATTGAGTTTAACTAATCCAAATTACTAATGAACTCCCACTCAAAAACGACATCCCTCGTGTCCTTTTGGTGATTACATGAAATAAATCCACTACACCAAGTCCGATCATCACGTGAGTCGATTGTAGCTTCAAAGCGAGCATCTATATGGGCATCATATCAACTATATGACTCATGCTTAACCTTTCGTCCGTGTTACGAGGCCATGCGTACATGCTAGGCTCGTCAAGTAAGAACCTTAGTATTCGCGTGTGTAAAATTGTATTACACCCGTTGTATGAAAGCGTAGAGTCGAGAACACCCGATCATCACGTGATGCCTCAAAACACGATCCACAAAAGGTTGCATACTTAAGGAAGAACACATTTTATCTTGATATCTAAATGAGGGATCATCTTATAATGCTACCAAAAGCGCCAAACTAGCAATATAAGATGCTAACATCTAATGTGTGAAGTGACGTGATATGGTCCATGCATTTGATCTCTATCATTTGCATCGTGGTATGATGTCTATCATTCCTTTGTGTGTAAGGCCATGGTCTATGGAACTTACATGTTAAGTGAGTTGTAAGAGTATCTATCATACATCTACTTACAACAATACCATATCAAGACACTAACCCAACAACGATCTAAACTAGACGCCTCTAATTTATCAATTGCAAGTTTTACGTGGCTTAGGGATTTCGGAGATAGAACCGGTCTTACCTACAAACATGAACCACAACGAGGATAACCAAGTTATTAGCAACTCGTTGTAAATTAGATATTGACTATAGTAGGAGAGACAGACACCCGCTAGCCACTTATGCAAAACTAGTTGCATGTCAGTCGTGGAACCGGTCTCATGTGCGATGACATGTAAGGTTGGTCGGGCTTCATCCCACTATGCCATCAATATCCAAAGTACATAGAAGATGCAATAACATGATCATCATCGCCCACATATAAACATTTGTGTACTACCCGTGCAAAGCACCTACGCATAGATCAGGCTCTGATACCACTGTTGGGTCCGCAGCATAGAAAACAAAAAAATTCCTACAATGAGAACTATACGCCAAGATCTATCTACTAGATACTGAGCAACGGGTGGACATACATCCATGGAGAACTTACCCTCGAAGACAACGAGTTTTGTTAACGAGTAGGAACTCGTGGTTGATGTAGTCGTACGCTTGCCGATCTCAAGATCGTGTGGAAGTCCGAGCGCCGCAAATCAGCAGCGCATCCGTCCTCACACACACGTTCAAGCCACCGGACAACCTCCACCTCCTCGCTCCAGCGAATCAGCGGAAGCAGCAACTCCTTCCAGTCGCAAGGCCACCGGGAACATGTATCTCGCTAATCCGAGACCATGGGGGAATATCTAGAGGGGGAGAGAGATCCTTCCTGAGGAGGTATGTTTGTGAGAGGGGAGAGGGGGGATTTATATAGGAGGGAGGGAGACCCCTCCCTCCCATAGCCGGCACATGAGGGGGGAGGACTCCTCCCTCCTTCATTCATGTGGTGAACCTCCACTCACATAAACATGGCCTCCACCCAAAATCCCACTCACATGTATTTAATTTCCACCAAATTAAATGCAACTCTCAATTAATAAAACTCTTTTATTTATTTTATTCAGAATTTTGTTAATTACTTTAATTAACAAACATTCACATAAAACCCCTTGCAACATTTCAATATCACATGCAGAACCACTTTCGTAATTTCACCAAACAATTCCGGTTTCTATCAAAACAATTCCTGTTTCTATCGAAACATTTCCTGCGCTTTGCAAACCTTTTGTCTGGAACATATGTGCTCCTAAATGGTGTCTGGCAACCCTTAAGTGTGTCACCCTATGGTTCGTGAATAATGCAGACATGATTGAGACTCCTCTCAGATCAATAATCAGAAGCGGGACACGAGATCCATATCGACTCTATATTCAACGATGACTTCTATGATCGTGAGAACCTTTAACGTCAGCAATTTAATCCCTTTGTCTCATGATATAATACATGTCCGAGATTCGATCATCGGTATCATAATACTTAGTTTGATCTCGTTACCGACATGCACTCTTTTCTTGTTCCCGTGATATAAGATTCTAGTGATCACATCACTTGCTTGCAAGCTATCTTAATGTGATATCACCGAGAGGGCCCAGAGTATATCTATCCGTCATCGGGATTGACAAATTACACTCTTGATCCATGAGCCTCAACATAAAACCTTCATAGCACTGAACCCACCTTTATGGTCACCCTGTTACGGTGTGACATTTGATGTTATCAAGATACTCTTCCGGTGTTAGCAATTAACGTGATCTCATGGTCTAAGGACTAAGACTACTTTGTATGATGTTATAGCAATATAAACATAATGACTTGATCGTAATGCTATACTTCAGATGAATGTTCATCACATCATTTCACAAATGTTGTGACCTTGTTATTAACAACATCCAATGTCCATGATCAGGAAACCTTGATCATCTTGTTAATCAACAAGCTAGTCTATAAGAGAGGCATAACTAGGAACCCTTTTGTTTATTAAACACACATGTATTGATGTTTCCTATCAATACAATTATAGCATGCAAAATAAACATCTATCATATACAAGGAATACATAATAACAACTTTATTATTGCCTCTCAGGGCATATTTCCTTCATAGCATAGCTTTAGCAGTACCAAAAATGCAATTATGATCTAGAACCTAATAAACTTGAGGTTGTGCAGAGGTCCAAATAAGGATAGATACTAGGGCCACGAGCCATGGTTATCTAAATACTCAACTTTCAATCTAATTGTTCATAAACAGACATGTTGCCTTTTGTATTTATTTGTTAACTATAAACGTGCAAATAGAGTGAGCTAAAGCACCATACTAACTGAAATCTAGAATTCTATTACACATGGCCTTTTACCAAACGTATGTATCTCTACTTGAGCTCCAAAACTCATGTTCTAGGTGTGACACCCTCGAATGCTGCTATGTAAACACACGGACATCATCGGATATGGTATATACATGGGAGTCACTGAGGTGTGACTCTCCTCGTCGATGATATGATAGATGCACGCAAAGATGAGAATAACAGGCACCAGATCGATTTCACCATCTCATCATATAATCCTAAGTGGTACAATAAAGTATGCTATCATGTTTTTCTTGCTACAACTGCAGACCTAGACCCAAAATTAGCACATCACAAAGGTTCCCATATAGCAGAAGCATCTTTGCATCAACGACTCGGCTCAAATAGACAAAAAAGATGTGAAGTAGAGGAGTGCAGACCTAGTACGGTGGGGAAGAACTGGAATCGACGGGCGCCACGGCGAGGTCTGCGAGGCCACGAAGAGGCCACGGCGAGGCAAGGTGGGTGCGGCGCGGCGGCACGATGGGGTAAGTGCGGTGTGGTGGAACGGTGGGGCAAGGGCGGCAAGGCGCAGCGAGGCGTGCTAGGGTTCTGGGCGGCGCGGCGCAACGAGGCCATATAGGGAAAAAGGAAGGGGATTTGGGGCGATATGGGAAAAAAATTCTAAGTCACAGAATTCTGTGGCGCATCTGTTCAGATATGTGCCACATAATTTTTGGGGATAGTACAAAACGCGCGTTGCGTTGTTGTTTGATAGAAAACGAAGCTTACCACATTGGTTGCTCCTCTCTGTTCTAAACCTGTGCGGCCAGGTTCGATTGCTGGCACAGCCACAGTTTTTTTGACTTTTTAAAAAATATTTTAAGGATGGTAATAATATATTAAAAGCAAGAACTAATATATTTGCCTATTAAAAATATTTTATTGATGGTAATAATATATTAAAAGCAAGAACTAATATATTTGCCTATTAAAAATAAGAATTAATATATTTTCCTTAATATATTTGCCTCAATATTATCCGCATACATTAGTTTGTCAAAGTAATACAGATATGCAGGCGCGCGAGCACACATGTGCAGTAATTAGTACAAAAAAAGGCGTAAAAAACCGCTAAGTCGGCTCCGAGGTAGCTAGTGTCTCTTCACAACAACTTTCTTGCCCTTCTTCTTCGTGGTAGAATACTTTAGGCTGGCCACCTTGAGATTTCTTCTCGTGTACGGGAAACCTTTAGCCGGTAGGGTGGTCTTCCTTCTTACTTTAGCATAAGTAGTTGGCTTGTCGAAGTACTTGTCGAATTCCTCTTTGATCTTGGGATCGCCGTTCTTATCAATGTCTTGCTTGTTGGCGGGTCCTTCCATTCCGATGATTCTCCTCTTGCCCCTCCTCATGACAACACGGCTTGGCTTTGCCGGGTCGGTAATGAAGAAGCATTGGTAAACTTGGCTAGCGAGCACCCATGGCTCATTTTTCGTGGAGGCGTCCTTCGATTTGGCATCGGGTATAACCATGGTGGTGAAAAACCAGCCATCTTTTTCGACGCACTTGGCCCATCTGACACGAAGCATCGGCACCGTCACTCCACAGTAGTCGAGTTCCCATATCTCCTCGATCCTTCTGTAGAATCTTTCCTTGACATCAGTCTCGTCATCGGCGTATGATAGCATAGTTACTCCTGAGTTTTGGTATTCGCTATTCTTGTCCTTCTCCTCGGTGTAGAATCAGGCCGTTGATGTCATACGTCTGATAGGTCCTAACATTGCACCCGGGGCCCTGTGAGAGTGAGAATATGAGTTTCTGATCGTCAGTATAAGGCGTCGGCATGGGACTTTCCAGTAGCCTTTCCTTGAACCACCCCGTGAAGCTGGCGTTGTGCTCTCTGGTTATGTCTCCCTTCTTCCGCGGCTTCCCCAGGTTGGCGACCTTCTGCTCGATTAAGGTTTTGTGCTCATCCACCCAAGGGCCGACCAACTCTATGTGATGTAGCACGAATCGGTTTGCCCTATCAAAGTCGGCGTGTTCGAGTTCGACGCCGACGTGGAGTGCGCGGTAGCCCTTGCGGTGACCAAATCCAGCGAGCCTCCCGAGGTGCTTCCTGGTGGGCAGACCGATATCCTGGTTCTCGGTGCTTAGGTAGTTCTGGCAGAAGGAGATGCACTCGTAGGTCAGAAAGCCCTTGGCTATGCTTCCATCTAGAAGGGACCTGTTGCGAACGAATCCATTAATGACACCGTTTAGCCTTTCGAATGGCATCATGTTGTGCAGGAACACCGACCCGAGATGGATGATGTCATCCACGACATGGACAAGCAGATGCACCATGATGTCGAAGAACGCGGGAGGGAAGTAAATCTCGAGCTCGCATAGTATCTCGATGAGCTCTTCATGTAGCTTGCCGAGTTGCTTCACGCTGATAGACTTCCTCGATATGACATCGAAGAAGTTGCAGAGGCCAAACAGCGTCTCACGGACGTACTCTTCCATTATCCCTCGGATCGCAACGGGGAGTATCTGCGTCATCAGCACATGACAGTCATGAGACATCATCCCACTGGACCTCTTCTTCGCTACGTCCAGATATCCGCTTATCTTCCCAGAGTAGCCGTGGGGAACCTTGACTCCTAGGAGGCAACGGAAAAACCTCTCGAGCTCCTCCTTGCTTAGAGTGAAGGATGCAACTTTAAGCACCACCTCATTCTTCTTAGCCCTTTTGCGGCAACCCTGGGTCCCTTCCGTCTGTTCATCGTCATCATCGGCATCAATACTATCGGGGTACTGAAGTTCCTTCTTAATGCCAAGCAATTTTAGGTCGCTTCTTGCTTTCGGCCCATCCTTGGTCCTATATGGCATGTTCATCAGAGTGCCGAGTAGGCTTTCGGTAACGTTCTTCATGATGTGCATCATATCGAGGCTATGGGGCATGTGGAGGACCTTCCAGTAAGGATGGTCCCAGAAAATGGACCTCGCCTTCCATACTCCATGCAGCGGTGATGGCTCAACGGTCGACGTGGGGCATTATCGAGCTCGTCTTTGCCATTGAACAGGTCTCCACTTTTTCTCCATGGGTGATCCTTGCGGAGCCACATTCGAGTCCTTTGGAACACGGTTTTCGAAGACCCAGGATCCCACGGCAGCTGCGGTCACGGGTCTTATCCATGCACCTGACACATGCACAGAATCTGTGGTTCACCTGACATGCTACATATCTGTAACCAGGATAGTCCTGCACCGTCGTGAACAATGCAGCTCTCAGGTCGAAATAATCTCCAGTGTAGGCATCCCACGTACGTGTCGGCGTCTCCCACAGTGTCGCTAACTCCTCTTTCAGGATCCCGAGATACAGATGCATGTCGACACCTGGTTGTTTTGGCCCCTGGATAAGGATACTCATGTGTACGTAGCGCTGCTTCGTGCACAACCAGGGGGGAGGTTGTACGGCCATACAACCATGGGCCAGGTGCTGTGCGTTCTACTCTGGTTGCCAAAGGGATTGAGTCCGTTGGTGCTCATGCCCAGCCTAACGTTCCTTGGATCGAGCTCGAACTCATCTTGGAATTCGATGTCTAGCGCATTCCACTGGCTAGCGTCCGCGAGGTGTGTCAGGATCTTGCCCTTCTTCAGATCATCTTCCGGCTTCTCCCTCTTCGTGTGCCATTGCATCAGCTCTGCTTCCTTAGGGTCTATGAAATACCGCTGTAGACGGGAAGTGATAGGAAAGCAGTACCACACCACTTTTTAGGGAACTTTCTTGTTCCCTCTCTTGTACCATCCCTGGCTGCACACCGGGCATGTGGTTCTATCCTTGTACTAGTTCCGGTAAAGTGCAAAGTCGTTGATGCATGCGTGGTAGTTCATCTAGAGTAGATCTAGTGGGCAAACTACTTTCCTCGCCTCCTCGATACTTTTTGGCAATGTGTTGTCCTTGGGAAGACGAGCGTGCCATAATTTCATGTGAGCATTAAAGCTAGTGTCGGTCCATTTGTGCTTCGCCTTCATCTCCAGAGCCAGGATACAATGGAGTCCTCCCGTCTACCTGCATTTGTGCCATCTTGGCTTTCTCTCTAGCTACAGCTCTCGTGTTGGCCATCTGCTTGAGGAGTATTTCTTGAAGATGACGGTCCCGCAAGGCCGAAGTTAGCAGCGTGTCCGTGCTCCCGTCTTCTCTGCCGCCACCACCACCATCTGCTCCAGCATCATCTCCTTCATGATGATCGTGTCTGCCGGCATCTCCTTCTTCATGATGATCATGTTCGTCGGCATCTCCTTCGTCATGATGACCATGTTCAGGAAACCCTTTGTCTTTTCGGCATGACCTATCCTAAAATAGGATGTATGGCTAGTGCAGAAATTTGCCGAAATGGACATGAATCAACATTTAGGCAAACCTCCATGCACCCGGCGCCGGCAACATGCATTTAAGCACAACACAAGCTCCCTCCACAAGCAAACATGTATTCAAGCACAACACAAAGTGAAGGAACATCGTCTCGCCATCGCACACCGCTCAAGGACCATCTTCACCTACAAAACATCCATACACACCGCGCTGAGGCCCGCCGACCACACAAAACATGCATCACACACGTACCCATGCACACACGCCTCACAAATCTACAAACCAAATCTACACCAACCCCATATGCATAGTGTCGCTAGCAAGAGGGGGTGTGGGATGTGTGGAGGGGGAAAATATGAGTGGTTTACTACCTTTACAAGTAGGATTAGCTTCCCCTCACAAGTACATGAACCAAAGTAGGTCTAGCTATCAACAATGGAAGTGACTATGAGCAAAATGGAGTGGTAGGGACGAGGGGGACGTGCTATTGGAGGTGGTGTGAAGAAGGGAAAGGGTGGCTGCCACCTTTTGTAGATCTATTTCGCACATTCTGTGGCGCATATGGCAAATGCTCCATAGAATGTCAAAATTTATGCATATAGCTATATGTGCCATGTAGTGAGAATTTGGCGCATATGCTATATGTGCCATGAGAATGTTTATAATTTGTGGCATATATCCATATGTGCCACAGTCTAACTGGCCCATGTCTTTGGGGCCCATACGATATATGCGCCACAAAATTCTCACTTTCTATGGCGCATATGTCTATATCATTAGAATCGCAGAATTTATGGAGCATTTGCTACATGCATACGTAATTAATTTTAGTGGAGCATTTTTCATATATGCGCCACAGAATTACAATCTACCTATAATCGTTTTCCTAGTAGTGGTGTGTTCTTTTCCTAAACCACATGGATCCACTCGTGACATTTGCATGTATGTTCTTCTCCTAAACCACATGTTTCCACTCGTGACATTTGCATGCCTGTTCTTTTCCTAAACCACATTGATCCACTAGTGACATTTGCATGTGTATTCTTTTCCTAACCCTCATTGATCCACTGGTGACATTGCATGTGTGTTATTTTCCTAAACCACATTGATCCACTAATGTCATTTCATGTGTGCTGTTTTCCTGAACCCCATTGATCTGGTGGTGATATTGCATGTGTGTTCTTTTCCAAAACCATATGGATCCACTGGAGTCATTCCATGTGTGTTCTTTTCCAGAACCACATTGATCTGCTGGTGTCATTGCATGTGTGTTCTTTTCCTAAACCACATTGATCCATATGGTTACATTGCATGTGTGTTCTTTTCCTACACCACATGGATCTAATTGAGTCATTTCATGTTTGTTCTTTCCATGAACCACATTGATCTACTTGTGTCATTGTATGTGTGTTCTTTTCCTAAACCACATGGATCCACTGGTGACATTGCATGTGTATTACTTTCCTGAACCACATGGATCCACTAGTGACTTCGCATGTGTGTTCTTTTCCTAAACCACATGGATCCACTGGTGACATTTGGATGTGTGTTCTTTTCCTAAACCACATTATCCACTTAACACATTTGCATTTGTTTTCTTTTCCTAAAACACATTGATCCACGACATTGCATTTCTGTTCTTTTCCTAAACCACATGGATCCACTATGACATCGCATGTGTGTTCTTTTCCTGAACCGCATTGATCCACTAGTGACATTGGCATGTGTGTTCTACTCCTAAACCACATGGATCCACTCATGACATTTGCATGTGTGTTCATTTCATAAACCACATGATTCCACTCGTGACATTTGCATGTCTGTTCTTTTCCTAAACCACATTGATCCACTAGTGACATTTGCATGTGTGTTCTTTTACTAAACCTCATTGATCCACTAGTGAAATTGCATGTGTGTTCTTTTCCTAAACCACATGGATCCACTAGTGACATTGCATGTGTATTCTTTTCCTAAACCACATGGATCCACTAGTGACTTCGCATGTGTGTTCTTTTCCTAAACCACATGGATCCACTAATGACATTTGGATGTGTGTTCTTTTCCAAAACCACATTGATCCACTGGTGTCATTGCATGTGTGTTCCTTTCTTAAACCATATTGATACACTGGTGACGTTGCATGTGTGTTCTTTTCCTAAACCACATTGATCCAATGGAGTCATTATATGTGTGTTCTTTTCCTAAACCACATGATCCACTTATGACATTTCCATTTGTTTTCTTTTCCTAAAACACATTTATCCACTAGAGACATTGCATTTGTGTTCTTTTCCTAAACCACATGGATCCACTATGACATCGCATGTGTGTTCTTTTCTTGAACCACATTGATCCACTAGTGACATTTGCATGCGTGCTCTTTTCCCCAACCACATGGATCCACTCGTGACATTTGCATGTGTGTTCTTTTCCTAAACCACATGATTCCACTCGTGACATTTGCATGTCTATTCTTTTCCTAAACCACATTGATCCACTAGTGAAATTTGCATGTGTGTTAATTTCCTAAAGCACATTGATCCACTAGTGTCATTTCATGTGTGCTCTTTTCCTTAACCACATTGATCCGGTCGTGACATTGCATGTGTGTTATTTTCCGAAAACATATGGATCCATTTGAGTCATTGCATGTGTGTTGTTTTCCTAAACCACATTGATCCGCTGGTGTCATTGCATGTGTGTTCTTTCCTAAACCACATGGATCCACTGGTGACATTTGCATGTGTGTTATTTTCCAAAACCACATTGATCCACTGGTTACATTGCATGTGTGTTCTTTTCCAAAACCACATGGATCCAATAGAGCCATTTCATGTGTGTTCTTTCCATGAACCACATTGATCTGCTTGTGTCATTGTATGTGTGTTCTTTTCCTAATCCACATGGATCCATGGGTGACATTGCATGTGTATTCTTTTCCTGAAACACATGGATCCACTAGTGACTTCGCATGTGTGTTCTTTTCCTAAACCACATGGATCCACTAGTGACATTTGGATTTGTGTTCTTTTCCTGAACCACATGGATCCACTGGTCACATTGCATGTGTATCCTTTTCCTGAACTACATGGATCCACTAGTGACTTCGCATGTGTGTTCTTTTCCTAAACCACATGGATCCACTGGTGACATTTGTATGTGTGTTCTTTTCCGAAACCACATTGATCCACTGGTGACATTTGGATGTGTGTTCCTTTCTTAAACCATATTGTTCCATTGGTGACGTTGCATGTGTGTTCTTTTCCTAAACCACATTGATCCACTAGAGTCATTATATGTGTGTTCTTTTCCTAAACCACATGATCCACTTAACACATTTGCATTTGTTTTCTTTTCCTAAAACACATTGATCCACGACATTGCATTTCTGTTCTTTTCCTAAACCACATGGATCCACTATGACATCGCATGTGTGTTCTTTTCCTGAACCGCATTGATCCACTAGTGACATTGGCATGTGTGTTATTTTCCTAAACTACATTGATCAACTAGTGTCATTTCATGTGTGTTCTTTTCCTAAACCACATGGATCCAGTTGTGACTTTTCATGTGTGTTATTTTCCTAAACCACATGGATCCACTGGTGACATATGCATGTGTGTTCTTTTCCTAAACCACATTGAACCACTGGTGACATTTGCATGTGTGTTCTTTTCCTAAACCACATTGATCCACTGGTGACATCTGCATGTGTGTTCTTTTCCTGAACCACATTGATCCGGTGGTGACATTGCATGTGTATTCTTTTCTAAAACCATATGGATCCACTAGAGTCATTGCATGTGTGTTCTTTTCCTAAACCACATTGATCCGCTGGTGTCATTGCATGTGTGTTCTTTTCCTAAACCACATGGATCCATTGGAGATATTTGCATGTGTGTTATTTTCCAAAACCACATTGATCCACTAGTTACATTGCATGTGTGTTCTTTTCCTACACCACATGGATCCAATTGAGTCATTTCATGTTTGTTCTTTCCATGAACCACATTGATCTACTTGTGTCATTGTATGTGTGTTCTTTTCCTAAACCACATGGATCCACTGGTGACATTGCATGTGTATTATTTTCCTGAACCACATGGATCCACTAGTGACTTCGCATGTGTGTTCTTTTCCTAAACCACATGGATCCACTGGTGACATTTGGATGTGTGTTATTTTCCTAAACCACATTCATCCACTGGTGTCATTGCATGTGTGTTCCTTTCTTAAACCATATTGATCCACTGGTGACGTTGCATGTGTGTTTTTTCCTAAACCACATTGATCCACTAGAGTCATTATATGTGTGTTCTTTTCCTAAACCACATGATCCACTTATGACATTTGCATTTGTTTTCTTTTCCTAAAACACATTGATCCACTATAGACATTGCATTTGTGTTCTTTTCCTAAACCACATGGATCCACTATGACATCGCATGTGTGTTCTTTTCCTGAACCACATTGATCCACTGGTGACATTTGCATGTGTGTTCTTTTCCTAAACCACATGGATCCACTCGTGACATTTTCTATGTGTGTTCTTTTCCTAAACCACATGATTCCACTCATGACATTTGCATGTCTGTTCTTTTCCTAAACCACATTGATCCACTAGTGACATTTGCATGTGTGTTCTTTTCCTAAACCTCATTGATCCATTAGTGACATTGCATGTGCGTTATTTCCCTAAACCACATTGATCCACTAGTGTCATTTCATGTGTGCTCTTTTCCGGAACCACGTTGATCCGGTGGTGACATTGCATGTGTGTTCTTTTCTGAAACCATATGGATCCACTAGAGTCATTGCATGTGTGTTCTTTTCCTAAACCACATTGATCCGCCAGTGTCATTGCATGTGTGTTCTTTTCCTAAACCACATGATTCCACTCGTGACATTTGCATGTTTGTTCTTTTCCTAAACCACATTGATCCACTAGTGACATTGCATGTGTGTTCTTTTCCTACACCACATGGATCCAATTGAGTCATTTCATGTTTTTTCTTTCCATGAACCACATTGATCTACTTGTGTCATTGTATGTGTGTTCTTTTCCTAAACCACATGGATCCACTGGTGACATTGCACGTGTATTCTTTTCCTAAACCACATGGATCCACTAGTGACTTCGCATGTGTGTTCTTTTACTAAACCACATGGATCCACTAATGACATTTGGATGTGTGTTCTTTTCCAAAACCACATTGATCCACTGGTGTCATTGCATGTGTGTTCCTTTCTTAAACCATATTGATCCACTGGTGATGTTGCATGTGTGTTCTTTTCCTAAACCACATTGATGCAATGGAGTCATTATATGTGTGTTCTTTTCCTAAACCACATGATCCACTTATGACATTTCCATTTGTTTTCTTTTCCTAAAACACATTGATCCACTAGAGACATTGCATTTGTGTTCTTTTCCTAAACCACATGGATCCACTATGACATCGCATGTGTGTTCTTTTCTTGAACCACATTGATCCACTAGTGACAATTGCATGTGTGCTCTTTTCCCCAACCACATGGATCCACTCGTGACATTTGCATGTGTGTTCTTTTCCTAAACCACATGATTCCACTCGTGACATTTGCATGTCTGTTCTTTTCCTAAACCACATTGATCCACTAGTGACATTTGCATGTGTGTTCTTTTTCCTAAACCTCATTGATCCACTAGTGACATTGCATGTGTGTTAATTTCCTAAAGCACATTGATCCACTAGTGTCATTTCATGTGTGCTCTTTTCCTTAACCACATTGATCCGGTCGTGACATTGCATGTGTGTTCTTTTCCGAAAACATATGGATCCACTTGAGTCATTGCATGTGTGTTGTTTTCCTAAACCACATTGATCCGCTGGTGTCATTGCATGTGTGTTCTTTCCTAAACCACATGGATCCACTGGTGACATTTGCATGTGTGTTATTTTCCAAAACCACATTGATCCACTCGTTACATTGCATGTGTGTTCTTTTCCTAAACCACATGGATCCAATAGAGTCATTTCATGTGTGTTCTTTCCATGGACCACATTGATCTGCTTGTGTCATTGTATGTGTGTTCTTTTCCTAATCCACATGGATCCATTGGTGACATTGCATGTGTATTCTTTTCCTGAAACACATGGATACTCTAGTGACTTCGCATGTGTGTTCTTTTCCTAAACCACATGGATCCACTGGTGACATTTGGATTTGTGTTCTTTTCCTAAACCACATGGATCCACTGGTCACATTGCATGTGTATTCTTTTCCTGAACCACATGGATCCACTAGTGACTTCGCATGTGTGTTCTTTTCCTAAACCACATGGATCCACTGGTGACATTTGTATGTGTGTTCTTTTCCGAAACCACATTGATCCACTGGTGACATTTGGATGTGTGTTCCTTTCTTAAACCATATTGTTCCATTGGTGACGTTGCATGTGTGTTCTTTTCCTAAACCACATTAATCCACTAGAGTCATTATATGTGTGTTCTTTTCCTAAACCACATGATCCACTTAACACATTTGCATTTGTTTTCTTTTCCTAAAACACATTGATCCACGACATTGCATTACTGTTCTTTTCCTAAACCACATGGATCCACTATGACATCGCATGTGTGTTCTTTTCCTGAACCGCATTGATCCACTAGTGACATTGGCATGTGTGTTCTTCTCCTAAACCACATGGATCCACTCATGACATTTGCATGTGTGTTCTTTTCATAAACCACATGATTCCACTCGTGACATTTTGTAGCATCCCAATTGTCTAACAATTGTAATACTACTTGGTATAGTAATATAATGGCTACTTTATATATATAATTGTTGCATCATAATTATATCATGCTCATGGAAGAAGAGGAGAAGTTGCTTATGCTCTTGAGCTCCCAGAAAAACTCAAGGTCCATGATGTTTTCCACATCTCTCAACTCAAGAAGTGCTTCAAGGATCCCGGCAGGACCGTGGACCATGAGCTTATCAATCTCCAAGAAGACCTGTCTTATCAAGAACACCCCACAAAAATCCTTGAAGTCGCAGAAAGAAGGACTCGCAACAAGTCCATCAAGTTCTGCAAGGTGCAGTGGTCGCACCATTCTGTTGATGAAGCCACTTGGGAACGTGAAGAGGAGCTCCGTGCCAAGTATCCTACCCTCTTCGAGTCTTCTTCTTCTTCCTAGAATCTCAAGTGAGATTCCTGTTTAGTGGGGGAGAGTTGTAGCATCCCAATTGTCTAACAATTGTAATGCTACTTGGTCTAGTAATATAATGGCTACTTTATATATATAATTGTTGCATCATAATTATATCATGCTCATGTCATCATGCCACCTTGCATTTGAGCATCATATAAAACCCTTTTTGTTTTGGTTCTTCTCTCATATGCATTGTTAATTGTATTTGCCTCTTTATATTGTATTTGGTTATTGATATATTGTTTAAATGCCCAAGTTGAGTTGGGGGCATATCTTTTATTCCACTCCACCACCCTCTCTTTCACCACCTTATAATTCCACCATTCCATTATCCATGAGCTTGTATTTTATTTTCTTTTGGTATTTAATCTAGCTCATGGGAGATAGGATGGATCTACTTATATAAATTCTTTTGCTTGGCTTTATTCCACTTTTGGAAATGCATAAGAATAATGCCATGTTAATATTATTGTTTTCACAAGAATACACATGGCATTAATTATTTTGCATGGGCCATGCAAGTACCACCACATTCTAGTCTTTTGGGTTTTTATTTGAATCTTTGGGTGGATCATCTCCCATCTCTCTCTCTACCCCTCTTCATGTTTGTTTGTGTTTGAGCTTGCTAAAACCCTGCAACCATCTCCATATTTTGACCTCCTATGTTTTTATTTGATCTTTTGAGTGAATCATCTATCTCCCTCTCTACCACTCCTTTGGCTTGATCTAGTTTGGTCTTGTTAAAAAAAAGCCATCACCCTCTTCTCTCTCTCTCTATTCCTCACCTTCCTCTCCTTTTCTCCTCCATCCATGCATGATCAAGTGGATCATGACTAAAACCCAAAACCCTACACCAATTCCACCTATTCTTGTTTGATCTAGTTTGGTGCATGCAAGCATCTAAAACCCTAATCCCTCTCCCTACCTCCCTCTCCTCTCTTTTGACACCTCTTGTTTTGGTCATGTTTCAAACCTTAGCTACCACCACACCACCCCCTCTCTCTAATCCCTCCTATCTATCCACCACCCTAAGCCTAATCACCTAACCCACTACCACCATCTACCATACCACCCCCTCTAGCCAAAACCGAGCCACCCCCTAACCTAAACCAAAACCCTAACCAAGCCCCCCTCTCTCTCAGCCCTCTCCCTGTTCTCTCGGCCATGCAGGCCCCACCGGGCCACCCTAGCCCCACCTAGCTACCATCCACCCCAAGCCCTAACCCGAGCCCCATCTACCCTAGCCCGAGCTCACCTCCCCTCTCTCTTTCCCTCTACCTGCCATACCAGCCCCACCACCACGTCGACCCCACCTGCAGCCTACCCCTGCCCTGCCCTGGACCAGCCCCAGCCAGCTCGACCACGTGACCGTGGAGAAGAAGGAAAGGTGGCACCGAGCCACCTTTATCTACCCACTCCCGCACGGCACCCCTCTCCTCTCCCGTCCCTATCTACTCCCTCTCTCTCACCTGCTGCCTCTCCCAGATCCACCCCAGGTCCTTGCCCTCTGCCCTCTTTTTCTCCACCGACACCATCTCCCTCTCGCCGGACACCGTCTGCTCCACCGACGATCCTTCGATCCAACCGACGAGCGTGGCGTGGAGGTGGTCGAGGAGGACGAGGAGGTCCCTCAGCGTCGCCTCGTACCCGCCAGCAAGGAGGAGGAGGCCCAGACTTCGCGGCGGCGTTGGCCGAAACCCTAGCTCACGCGGCTCGCTTTGTCGTCGATCCGCTGCTCCCCAAGCCGATCCAACGCCACCGATAGCCCCGCGGTGAGCCTCCCTCTCTCCCTGACATGTTCCGCCTCGCCGTACCGCCTTAGCCCCGCCGATCTTTTTGTCAAACGCTCTCGGCGCGTCGCGTGCGCGTGCGACCTCTGCGTCGTCGCGTCGCGAAGAACCTCACCTAGCCGCTCTACTCCTCTCCTCTACCAACCCCAGCCCATCAGCGGTAGCCGCCACCGCCGCTAACGCTTAGATCGCGGGATCGAAACCCCACCGCACTGTCCCTGTTTGCGTCGGGCTTAGTTAACACGCGTGGAAGAAAAACAGTGCGGGTTGTTCTTTTGCGTATACCCCCTGCGCTTTTTGCGGCTCAACCCGCGATCCACCAGGGCCCGCTTGTCAGCCGTTGTTGAGTTTTTTCTAAAAC
This sequence comes from Avena insularis, assembly GCA_023614405.1. Lineage (NCBI taxonomy): Eukaryota > Viridiplantae > Streptophyta > Magnoliopsida > Poales > Poaceae > Avena > Avena insularis. The sequence goes on along the minus strand of JAJUPC010000209.1, from coordinate 284,519 downwards.
GGTACCCAGACTTTTGGACTCCTCAACCCGCGCTCCCCGTCCGCACCACGTGGTCGTGGTCACGCGCCTACAGGTGGCCCCTGGTCGTGGCCCCACCGTCGATCCTCGGCACTGGATGGATGATGGTAAGGAAGGGCCTCACATGTTGGTTGGTTTAATTGACTCAGCGTGACCCCACCTGTCTACGACCTGGGCTAGATCCCTCTGAGTATAAAAAGTCGCTGTTTGTTTCTGTTTAATAAAAATGTTTTCAGAATTTGTTTAAATGATTTTAAAAAATCCAAAAATTAATAACTTTTTATTAACAAATCCAAATAATACAAATACTATATGTTTTTGAATCAGAAAAATGTGAGGAATTCAAATATGCTATTCAAAATAATGTTTGAACACTTTAATTTTCGAGTTGATTAAAATTACAAATAAAATGCCCTTTTTCTTAATTAATTAATAAATTTTGTTTTATAACTCCAAATTTGACAAATAATATGTCTAAATCAATCAGCGCGACGAGACCTTTCTGTTTATCCATTCCATGTTCTGAATTGCAGCATGCATAATATAATTATAGAGTATACAACAACTTAATTGAGTATAAAATATGGTTAAAACTCCATAAAATGCTTATTTCTTGTACTCCACACCTCACCCATGCCATGCTACTTTGTTGCCATGCAAATTGTGCATCATTCATCATGGCATGATTGTTTTCTTGTCGCATTTTAATTATATGCTTGTGCACTTTATTTATGTTGGCCCTTGTTTGTTTGGTTCTTCTTCGAATAGACGCTGAGCAGGGGATATATCAAGAAACCCAGGAGCACTACCCAGATCCTTCTCTCGCTTCAATCGAGCTTGCCAGCAAGCACTACCACATGCTTGCATACATATAGTACCTATTGCCTCTATCTTATTCTTGCATCATTGAGTCGCGATTGCATTAAACTGAATCCCAAGTATTGCATAGCCTTTATTTTTAAACCCCACCGAAGCTCGTCCCTCCATCCCATGAGCCATTACTACAGGAGTTATTTGAGCCATGCGGGTTGTAGAACAGCATGTGTAGGGTATGTGAGTGTCTGATGGATAACGAGGTACCTAAACAACTTAACCTGAGTAGTAATGGGAGAACTAATGAAAGTGGCACCGGTGAGCAATGTCTGTTATTTGGTTTTTCATGCTCACTTGTGTCCCGTAGGACCCCGAGTACTTGATTCCTGTTCCTTGAATATTCGCGCTATCCACATCCGGGAGGCCTATGGACCCTCCTGAGCCAGAGCTTGATTCATTCTTATTTCTTGGGGCCACAAAGTAGTTTGGGGATTTATTACTATCCTGTACGTATGCCATGCTTTACTGCTTTATTTAAGCTTGTGCGAGGAGCACCTGTACTGTTTAGGTAAGCGGAGTGTTTTCGCGGTATCGACAAGCCCAGTCACACTTTCGGGTTCCCAGTCGTTTACAGCCATTGACGCAAACCTTGAGTCCGTCTCGGAGCCGGCCAACTTCGTTGCGGGTAGCTTAATGGGGTGGCCCCCTGAAATATTTCTGAATCCTGTGATCGCTTTGTCGTGAATGCCTCGTTGGGTTTTGATTTGGTTTTTCCGAGGTTGATCGGTGTGTGTTGTTATTTGTGCACCTGCAGGTAAAACTTTCTGAAAGCCGTGTCCGCGGTTATGGACGACTTGGAGCACAGTTTCTCGATCATAGACAAGTATAACTAAAGTACCGCTTTTAATTTGACTAAGTACCTGACTAGTAAATAGTGCAACACTCATGGAATGGATAATAAAACTGCCAACGGATGGGGGGTTGTTCGTCCGCTTCCTCGTTGGTAAGCGAGGAGGAGGATGGATCTATTATATTACTGTTATAACTGTTGTTATTAATTCACGGACATCCGTCTATCTTTGGTTAGGCGGATGGTTAGCGAGTATCTGTAGAATTGTTAGGGTTTATCTTTTGCTGCAATTGCGTCACCCCAGGTTGAGTCCCCTTTAGAGGCATAAAGACTTGCTGAGTACCCCTAGGGTCTCACACGATAAATTGTTTGATTCAGATGAACAGTGAACTCGCAAGATGGATCTTTGGGTGGAGGAGCAGACGATGTTGGCAACGATCATTCGGTGTAGAGATTCGAGGAACGGGATCCGTGAGATCTGTGGGCGGGATGTGTTTATTTATGGGGCATCTTATGCCGATTTGCTTCTTATCCGTACTCGGATCTTGTTTTCCGCTTCCGCTTGATACTCTGATGTTTGCTGTATGAGGAGGTATCCTAAACTATTATATCTATCTAGGATATTTGGATCATGCCGTATGGCGTTGCAATATTTCTATTTCTTTTAGATGGAATGGCTCTGAGGACTGTTGTATGGTGGCATGCATACATACTCATTTGTGTATGTAGTTGATCCCTTCGCCTGCCGATTACGCCGCCCGTTCTTGTCCCGATGTTTGGAAATGGTTAGGACGGTCGAAAGGTCTACCTGTGAGTGGCATTTGGCAAGACTGCATTATTTTAACCATTTCCGCTCATCCAGGCTTGTAACTAGGATCGTAATTCACCGAGGTAGTTACAATTGGTGTCAGAGCCATCCCGCCCTTCAGGGTCTCAGCCAAATGGTTGTTGTCAGTCTAGTAAATATTTTGGTAGCTATGTATACTAGGGAAAAACAAAACGTGAGAGTAGGACTGCTTCCATTTTTCTTCTTACCCACCCACCCACCCTTTTCTGGTAAGGAAGTGTAACATTTTCAATCCTCTTCTTCAAATTCAAACTAGGATTCACGTGTTCTGGGTTTCCGTAGTACCATAGGTCGTGTGTGTGTGTGTAATTCCTTGTCTATCTGTTGCATCCAATTTGTTATCAATCTGCCTTTGGTTATCAACTGTTGGTACATTCCATACCGACAGGCTTTTGCAAACCGACGCGATCTATCTGATTCGTTGTATACCGCCGCGATCTGTCCTACTCTTTGTTATCCGACGTTATCTTGTTTGGGGTGTTCGTTTCCGTAGTTACTAATCTTTAGGTTCATCTTGAGAAGAAGGTGTTGGGATATGTGTTCTACTTATTCATGTGCGGAGTAATGATTTGAGTGCGGGATGGAGTCGCGACCATACCACTACTCTTATCATTCTCTCTTGTATATTGAATAGGTAGAGTCACTAATCTTGATTCATTAAGTGATTTTGCGCATCTATTGGTATTTTAATGCCGAAATTTGCGGAAAATTTTTCTTTGATAGTTGTGTACCACACTCCTTTTCAGTCGTGTGCGATATGCTTAATATCTTAGAGGTGCTTTGAACTTTGTTGATATTTTAGTATCATCTTAGTAAATTGTATCCTTTAATATTGGTTAATTCCATCTTGGTACTATTTTGGATTATTATTATTCTCCATTATAGTACTGACTTGTGTTTTATATCAATCACAGGATGGCACCACCATGCCGTTCTGATGAGGACATACAACCTGAACTGGGGGCCGCGTTGTCAAGCATCGCCAATGCCTTGGCAGCAATGCAGCAGAACCAGCAGCGTTTTGAAGAAAGTGTCAGGAGGAATGAGTTTGTTCCGCTACCTCCACCTCCCAAGCGAGGAGACATCAAGAGCTTCCTGAAGTTGAACCCACGCCAATTTGATGTCTCCGATCAACCGCTTGATGGTGATGATTGGTTGCGTGAGATGTCAAGGTTACTGGTGACTGCTGATGTTCCTGAGCAAGAATGGGTAAAGTGTGCCACTCACCTTCTGAAGGGAGATGCAGCTCTGTGGTGGGAGAATTACCTTAAGGCAAACCTGACCGTTTTCAGCCTACTTGGGGACAGTTCACTGGAGCTTTCAAAGAGCGATGTCATCGGAAATTGTCATGGAGAGGATGAAGGAAGTGTTTCTCAACCTCAAGCAGGGCAATGACAATGTCAATACCTACATCAGAAACTTCATGAACCTTTCTCGTTATGGTGGCGATGAGATCTCTAATGACAAGAAGAAGCAAAAGAGGTTCAGGCAAGGGCTTAATGCATCGATTAAATATGCAATCACACATGCAAGGCCGGCGTCTTTTCTGGAACTTCAGCATACAGCTCTGCAGGAAGAAGCAAGTAGGCAAGTGTTTGAGGAGTCAAAGAAACACCACCGTGATGCAGCAAGCTCTTCGGCTATGTCAACTCCTTCTAAGCGTCATGTTTGGGTTCCTAACACCCCACCGTCGCTCCCGGCTCCACCAAGACCTTCAAGCTACGCGGCAAGGCCACCAAACTTCCTCACTGCTGCTCCCAGGGGCTACAACCACCACTACCCTAGAGCGCCTGGCGGAGTCCCTGGCTACGTTGCTCCACGTCCACCTGGTGCTTGTTACACTTGTGGAAACACTGGGCATCAAAACTGGAACTGTCCGTTGAAAAACAAAGCTCTTCCTCCACCACCTCCAAGACCTGCGGCAAGCTCTCCTATGGTTCGTGCACCACCACCTCGGGCTCTCAACATCAACACCAAGCCCGGGTCTGTTGTTGCTCGTGCCAACTGTGTCAACGCCGCTCAAGCTGAGCATGCACCTGGAGTTGTGATGGGTATGCTTTCCGTTAACTCAGTCCCTGCACGAGTTTTGTTTGATTCTGGTGCATCGCATTCTTTTGTTTCTCACAAATTTGCGAATGAGAATGAGTTAGCTATGGATCCTCTCTTTAAGCGGTTAATGGTCCTTTCTCCTGGAGCAACAATGGCAGCTTCAAAAATCAGCCATGGCAATCAAATTGAGATTGGTGGCTCTTCGTTCTCGGCGTCCTTAATTATTCTGGGCAATTCTGACATTGATGTCATCTTGGGCATGGATTGGTTGACAGCAAATGCAGCTGTGATTGATTGTGCTGAACGCTCGGTTTCTCTGAAAATTCCTGAAGGTCATATAGTCTATTCTCCAAGTCAGACTCCTGCTATCCAGCTTTTCTCTTTGGCGGCTCTGAATGATGATGCTATGGAAGCTATTCAGAGTGTTCCGGTGGTCTGTGAGTTCCCAGATGTCTTTCCTGAAGAGTTGCCAGGTATGCCTCCGGATCGTGAGGTTGAGTTTGTAATTGAGCTTGAAGCTGGAACGGCTCCTATCTCCAAGTGGCCTTATAAAATGGGTCCTGCTGAGTTGGCTGAACTCAAACGTCAGCTTGATGAACAAGAGAAGTTGGGTTTCATTCAACACAGTACTTCTTCTTGGGGTAGCCCAACCATCTTTGTGAAGAAGCGAGACAAGACTGATAGACTTTGTGTTGACTATCGGGCTCTCAATGCTAAAACCATCAAGAATAAATATCCCCTTCCGCGGATTAATGATCTCTTCGATCAGCTAGCTGGAGCTGTGGTATTCTCTAAGCTTGACTTGAGAAGTGGTTACCATCAAATCAAGATTCGCAAGGAAGATGTTCCTAAAACAGCTTTCACCACCCGCTATGGCCTGTATGAGTACACGGTCATGTCTTTCGGTCTCACCAACGCACCTGCCACATTCTCGAGGCTTATGAACTCAGTTTTCATGGAGTATCTTGATAAGTTCGTTGTGGTCTACCTGGATGACATCCTAGTCTATTCTAAGTCAAAGGAAGAACATGAAGAACACCTTCGGTGTGTCCTAAACAAGCTTTGTGAGAACCGCTTGTATGCAAAGTTCTCCAAATGTGAGTTTTGGCTGCCTCAAGTAACCTATCTTGGTCACGTCATCTCTGCCAAGGGCATTGCCGTCAACCCGGAAACTGTAAAGACAATTGTTGACTAGCTTCCTCCTGTTAATGTCAAAGAAGTGCGGAGCTTCCTTGGTTTGGCTAGTTATTGCCGTCGCTTCGTTCAGAACTTTTCGAAGATAGCGAAGCCTCTTACTGATCTCCTTAAGAAAGGCAAGAAATACCTTTGGACTCCTGCATGTCAAGCAAGCTTTGAAACACTCAAAGAGAAGCTCACTTCCACACCAGTCTTGGTTCCTCCGGATACATCCAAGCCTTTCCAGATATTCTGTGACGCATCTTTGCAAGGATTGGGTGCGGTCCTTATGCAAGAAAAACAAGTTGTTGCTTATGCCTCTCGACAGTTGAAGACGCATGAGATCAACTATCCTACACATGACCTTGAACTCGAAGCAGTTCTCTTTGCTTTGAAAGTATGGAGGCATTACTTGCTTGGCAACCGTTGTGAAATCTTTTCTGATCACAAGAGTCTGAAGTATATCTTCACTCAGCCTGATCTCAACCTTTGGCAGATGAGATGGATTGAAGCAATCAATGATTTCGATCTGACCATCAACTACACTCTGGGCAAAGCTAATGTCATGGCCGATGCTCTCAGCCGCAAAACTTATGTCAGCAACCTCATGCTGGAAGAACAACAACCGCTCTTGTGCGAGGAATTCCGCAAGCTCAACCTTGAAATTATGGATCAAGGGTATCTTCTGAACCTTCTGGCAACCCCTCTCTTGGAAGAAAAGGTTCGCTCCTTTCAACTTGGTGATCCTTACACCAGAAAGATCATCTCCAAACTTCAGCTTCCGAAGTATGAGTCCTTCCACATCGATGACCAAGGCATGCTTTTCTTCGAACACCGGATGTTTGTTCCGAACTACCCGGGTTTGAGAGAGCAAGTTCTCAAGGAGGCGCATGATTCTGTTCTTTCTATCCATCCTGGCAGCACAAAGATGTACATGGACTTGAAAACACAATATTGGTGGCCGGGATTGAAACGATATTGTGCCAAGTATGTCTCGGAGTGTGATGTCTGCCGCAGAGTGAAAGCTGTCCATCAGAAACCTTCCGGTCTTCTACAGCCATTGAAACCCCCGGAATGGAAATGGGAGAAAGTAGAGATGGACTTCATCACTGGTTTCCCAAGGTCGCAGAAGGGCAACAATGCAATCTTTGTTGTCATTGACAGGCTTTCTAAAGTGGCTCACTTCTTTCCCGTCAAGGAAACAATTTCTGCAATTCAGTTGGCTGAGCTCTATATCAATGTAATTGTCTCTCCGTATGGGGTTCCGCTTGAGATCAGTTCAGACCGTGGAAGCATCTTCACTTCCAAGTTCGGGAAAGTTTCCAAAATGCTTTGGGGACAAAATTGAACTTCAGACAGCTTACCACCCTCGATCGCAAGGACAAGTTGAAAGGATCAATCAGATTCTGGAGGATATGCTCCGTGCTTGCGTCATCTCTTTTGGCATGAAGTGGGAAGAATGTCTTCCTTATGTTGAATTCTCTTACAACAATAGCTTTCAGAAAAGTCTAAAGATGGCACATTTGAGGCACTCTATGGTCGCAAATGCAGAACTCCGATTGGTTGGTCGGGTGCAGGTGAAAGAATATTGTTTGGCCCTGACATTGTAACTCAAGCGAAGGAGAAGGTTCACATCATTCTTGAAAATATGAAGATTGCTCAAAGTCGCCAGAAGAGCAATTATGACAGAAAGCACACGGATATGGAGTATGTCCCTGGTGATCTCGTTTACCTTCGTGTCACTCCCATGAGAGGCACGCACCGCTTTGGTATCAAAGGGAAGCTGGCTCCTAGATACATCGGTCCATTCAAAATTCGTGGAAGAAGAGGAGAAGTTGCTTATGCTCTTCAGCTCCCGGAAAAACTCAAGGTCCATGATGTTTTCCACATCTCTCAACTCAAGAAGTGCTTCAAGGATCCCGGCAGGACCGTGGACCATGAGCTTATCAATCTCCAAGAAGACCTGTCTTATCAAGAACACCCCACAAAAATCCTTGAAGTCACAGAAAGAAGGACTCGCAACAAGTCCATCAAGTTCTGCAAGGTGCAGTGGTCGCACAATTCTGTTGATGAAGCCACTTGGGAACGTGAAGAGGAGCTCCGTGCCAAGTATCCTACCCTCTTTGAGTCTTCTTCTTCTTCCTAGAATCTCGGGGCGAGATTCCTGTTTAGTGGGGGAGAGTTGTAGCATCCCAATTGTCTAACAATTGTAATGCTACTTGGTCTAGTAATATAATGGCTACTTTATATATATAATTGTTGCATCATAATTATATCATGCTCATGTCATCATGCCACCTTGCATTTGAGCATCATATAAAACCCTTTTTGTTTTGGTTCTTCACTCATATGCATTGTTAATTGTATTTGCCTCTTGATATTGTATTTGGTTATTGATATATTGTTTAAATGCCCAAGTTGAGTTGGGGGCATATCTTTTATTCCACTCCACCACCCTCTCTTTCACCACCTTATAATTCCACCATTCCATTATCCATGAGCTTGTATTTTATTTTCTTTTGGTATTTAATCTAGCTCATGGGAGATAGGATGGATCTACTTCTATAAATTCTTTTCCTTGGCTTTATTCCACTTTTGGAAATGCATAAGAATAATGCCATGTTAATATTATTGTTTTCACAAGAATACACATGGCATTAATTATTTTGCATGGGCCATGCAAGTACCACCACATTCTAGTCTTTTGGGTTTTTATTTGAATCTTTGGGTGGATCATCTCCCATCTCTCTCTACCCCTCTTCATGTTTGTTTGTGTTTGAGCTTGCTAAAACCCTGCAACCATCTCCATCTTTTGACCTCCTATGTTTTTATTTGATCTTTTGAGTGAATCATCTATCTCCCTCTCTACCACTCCTTTGGCTTGATCTAGTTTGGTCTTGTTAAAAAAAAAGCCATCACCCTCTTCTCTCTCTCTCTATTCCTCACCTTCCTCTCCTTTTCTCCTCCATCCATGCATGATCAAGTGGATCATGACTAAAACCCAAAACCCTACACCAATTCCACCTATTCTTGTTTGATCTAGTTTGGTGCATGCAAGCATCTAAAACCCTAATCCCTCTCCCTACCTTCCTCTCCTCTCTTTTGACACCTCTTGTTTTGGTCATGTTTCAAACCTTAGCTACCACCACACCACCCCTCTGCGTCGCCCCGTAACCGCCAGCGAGGAGGAGGAGGCCTCTACCCCCTACACGCCAACGCGTTCCGCCGAAACCCTAGCTCCGCCGGCCTCTGCTTCGTCGTCGATCCGCTGCTCCCCAAGCCGATCCAACGCCACCGACAGCCCCGCGGTGAGCCTCCCTCTCTCCCTGACATGTTCCGCCTCGCCGTACCGCCTTAGCCCTGCCGATCTTTTTGTCAAACACTCTCGGCGCATCGCGTGCGCGTGCGACCTCTGCGTCGTCGCGTCGCGAAGAACCTCACCTAGCCGCTCTACTCCCTCCTGTCACCAACCCCAGCCCACCGCAGCGGTAGCCGCCGCCGCGCGCCAACGCTAGATCGCGGGATCGAAACCCCCACCGCACCTGTCCCCGTCTGGCTGGCATTAACACGCGTGGAAGAAAAAAAGTGCGGGTTGTTCTTTTGCGTATACCCCCTGCGCTTTTTGCGGCTCAACCCGCGATCCACCAGGGCCCGCTTGTCAGCCGTTGTTGCGTTTTTTCTAAAAAGGTACCCAGACTTTTGGACTCCTCAACCCGCGCTCCCCGTCCGCACCACGTGGCTGTTCCGGCCGTGGCGCTGATGCTGGTACTGTGGCTGTCGTGGCCCCACCCGTCAGTCTCGGCAGCTGGATGGACGGGCGGTAAGGAAGGGCTCTGCTGCGCGTTGGTTTCGCCAGCTCAGCGTGACCCCACCTGTCTGCGACCTGGGCTAGATCCCTCTGAGTACAAAAAGTCGCTGTCTGTTTCTGTTTAATAAAAATGTTTTCAGAATTTGTTTAAATGATTTTAAAAAATCCAAAAATTAATAACTTTTTATTAACAAATCCAAATAATACAAATACTATATGTTTTTGAATCAGAAAAATGTGAGGAATTCAAATATGCTATTCAAAATAATGTTTGAACACTTTAATTTTCGAGTTGATTAAAATTACAAATAAAATGCCCTTTTTCTTAATTAATTAATAACTTTTGTTTTATAACTCCAAATTTGACAAATAATATGTCTAAATCGATTAGCGCGACGAGACCTTTCTGTTTATGCATTCCATGTTCTGAATTGCAGCATGCATCATATAATTATAGAGTATACAGCAACTTAATTGAGTATAAAATATGGTTAAAACTCCATAAAATGCTTATTTCTTGTACTCCACACCTCACCCATGCCATGCTACTTTGTTGCCATGCAAATTGTGCATCATTCATCATGGCATGATTGTTTGCTTGTCGCATTTTAATTATATGCTTGTGCACTTTATTTATGTTGGCCCTTGTTTGTTTGGTTCTTCTTCGAATAGACGCTGAGCAGGGGATATGTCAAGAAACCCAGGAGCACTACCCAGATCCTTCTCTCGCTTCAATCGAGCTGCTGTGCAAGCACTACCACATGCTTGCATACATATAGTACCTATTGCCTCTATCTTATTCTTGCATCATTGAGTCGCGATTGCATTAAACTGAATCCCAATTATTGCATAGCCTTTATTTTTAAACCCCACCGAAGCTCGTCCCTCCATCCCATGAGCCATTACTACAGGAGTTATTTGAGCCATGCGGGTCGTAGAACAGCATGTGTAGGGTATGTGAGTGTCTGATGGATAACGAGGTACCTAAACAACTTAACCTGAGTAGTAATGGGAGAACTAATGAAAGTGGCACCGTTGAGCAATGTCTGTTATTTGGTTTTTCATGCTCACTTGTGTCCCGTAGGACCCCGAGTACTTGATTCCTGTTCCTTGAATATTCGCGCTATCCACATCCGGGAGGCCTATGGACCCCCCTGAGCCAGAGCTTGATTCATTCTTATTTCTTGGGGCCACAAAGTAGTTTGGGGCTTTATTACTATCATGTACTTATGCCATGCTTTACTGCTTTATTTAAGATTGTGCGAGGAGCACCTGTCTTTATTTAGGTAAGCGGAGTGTTTTCGTGTCGACAAGCCTAGTCACACTTCGGGTTCCCGTCGTTTACAGCCATTGACGCAAACCTTGAGTCATCTCGAGCTGCCAACTTCGTTGCGGGTAGCTTAATGGGGTGGCCCCTTGAAATATTTTTGAATCCTGTGATCGCTTTGTCGTGAATGCCTCGTTGGGTTTTGATTTGGTTTTTCCGAGGTTGATCGAGTGTGTGTTGCTATTTGTGCAACCCTGCAGGGTAAAAACTTTCTGAAAGCCGTGTCCGCGGTTATGGACGACTTGGAGCACATTTTCTCGATCATAGACAAGTATAACTAAAGTACCGCTTTTAATTTGACTAAGTACCTGACTAGTAAATAGTGCAACACTCATTGAATGGATAATAAAACTGCCAACGGATGGGGGGGCTGTTTGTCCGCTTCCTCGTTGGTAAGCGAGGAGGAGGATGGATCTGTTATATTACTGTTATAACTATTGTTATTAATTCACGGACATCCGTCTATCTTTGGTTAGGAGGATGGTTAGCGAGTATCTGTAGAATTGTTAGGGTTTATCTTTTGCTGCAATTGCGTCACCCCAGGTTGAGTCCCCTTTAGAGGCATAAAGACTTGCTGAGTACCCCTAGGGTCTCACACGATAAATTGTTTGATTCAGATGAACAGGTGAACTCGCAAGATGGATACTGGGTGGAGGAGACGGACGATGTTGGCAACGATCATTCGGTGTAGAGATTCCGGGAACGGGGATCCGTGAGATCTATGGGCGGGATGTGTTTATTTATGGGGCATCTTATGCCAATTTGCTTCTTATCCGTACTCGGATCTTGTTTTCCTCTTCCGCTTGATACTCTGATGTTTGCTGTATGAGGAGGTATCCTAAACTATTATATCTATCTAGGATATTTGGATCTTGCCGTATGGCATTGCAATATTTCTATTTCTTTTAGATGGAATGGCTCTGAGGACTGTTGTATGGTGGCTTGCATACATACTCATTTTTGTATGTAGTTGATCCCTTCGCCTGCCGATTACGCCGCCCGTTCTTGTCCCGATGTTTGGAAATGGTTAGGATGGCCGAAAGGTCTACCTGTGAGTGGCATTTGGGCCCCACCGTACTATTTTAACCATTTCCGCTCATCCAGGCTTGTAACTAGGAGCGTAATTCACCGAGGTAGTTACACATTTGCATGTCTGTTCTTTTCCTAAACCACATTGATCCACTAGTGACATTTGCATGTGTGTTCTTTTAATAAACCTCATTGATCCACTGGTGAAATTGCATGTGTGTTATCTTCCTAAACCACATTGATCCACTAGTGTCATTGCATGTGTGCTCTTTTCCTGAACCACATTGATCCGGTGGTGACATTGCATGTGTGTTCTTTTCTGAAACCATATGGATCCACTAGAGTCATTGCATGTGTGTTCTTTTCCTAAACCACATTGATCCACTGGTGTCATTGCATGTGTGTTCTTTTCCTAAACCACATGGATCCATTGGTGATATTTGCATGTGTGTTATTTTCCAAAACCACATTGATCCACTAGTTACATTGCATGTGTGTTCTTTTCCTACACCACATGGATCCAATTGAGTCATTTCATGTTTGTTCTTTCCATGAACCACATTGATCTACTTGTGTTATTGTATATGTGTTCTTTTCCTAAACCACATGGATCCACTTGTGACATTGCATGTGTATTATTTTCCTGAACCACATGGATCCACTAGTGACTTCGCATGTGTGTTCTTTTCCTAAACCACATGGATCCACTGGTGACATTTGGATGTGTGTTCTTTTCCTAAACCACATTCATCCACTGGTGTCATTGCATGTGTGTTCCTTTCTTAAACCATATTGATCCACTAGTGACGTTGCATGTGTGTTTTTTCCTAAACCACATTGATCCACTAGAGTCATTATATGTGTGTTCTTTTCCTAAACCACATGATCCACTTATGACATTTGCATTTGTTTTCTTTTCCTAAAACACATTGATCCACTATAGACATTGCATTTGTGTTCTTTTCATAAACCACATGGATCCACTATGACATCGCATGTGTGTTCTTTTCCTGAACCACATTGATCCACTGGTGACATTTGCATGTGTGTTCTTTTCCTAAACCACATGGATCCACTCGTGAAATTTGCATGTGTGTTCTTTTCCTAAACCACATGATTCCACTCGTGACATTTGCATGTCTGTTCTTTTCCTAAACCACATTGATCCACTAGTGACATTTGCATGTGTGTTCTTTTCCTAAACCTCAATGATCGATTAGTGACATTGCATGTGCGTTATTTCCCTAAACCACATTGATCCACTAGTGTCATTGCATGTGTGCTCTTTTCCTGAACCACGTTGATCCGGTGGTGACATTGCATGTGTGTTCTTTTCCGAAACCATATGGATCCACTAGAGTCATTGCATGTGTGTTCTTTTCCTAAACCACATTGATCCGCCAGTGTCATTGCATGTGTGTTCTTTTCCTAAACCACATGGATCCACTGGTGATGTTTGCATGTGTGTTATTTTCCAAAACCACATTGATCCACTAGTTACATTGCATGTGTGTTCTTTTCCTACACCACATGGATCCACTTGTGACTTTGCATGTGTGTTCTTTTCCTAAACCACATTAATCCACTAGTGTCATTGCATATGTGCTCTTTTCCTGAACCACATTGATCCGGTGGTGACATTGCATGTGTGTTCTTTTCTGAAACCATATGGATCCACTAGAGTCATTGCATGTGTGTTCTTTTCCTAAACCACATTGATCCGCTGGTGTCATTGCATGTGTTTTCTTTTCCTAAACCACATGGATCCATTGGTGATATTTGCATGTGTGTTATTTTCCAAAACCACATTGATCCACTAGTTACATTGCATGTGTGTTCTTTTCCTACACCACATGGATCCAATTGAGTCATTTCATGTCTGTTCTTTCCATGAACCACATTGATCTACTTGTGTCATTGTATGTGTGTTCTTTTCCTAAACCACATGGATCCACTGGTGACATTGCATGTGTATTATTTTCCTGAACCACATGGATCCACTAGTGACTTCGCATGTGTGTCCTTTTCCTAAACCACATGGATCCACTGGTGACATTTGGATGTGTGTTCTTTTCCTAAACCACATTCATCCACTGGTGTCATTGCATGTGTGTTCCTTTCTTAAACCATATTGATCCACTGGTGACGTTGCATGTGTGTTTTTTCCTAAACCACATTGATCCACTAGAGTCATTATATGTGTGTTCTTTTCCTAAACCACATGATCCACTTATGACATTTGCATTTGTTTTCTTTTCCTAAAACACATTGATCCACTATAGACATTGCATTTGTGTTCTTTTCCTAAACCACATGGATCCACTATGACATCGCATGTGTGTTCTTTTCCTGAACCACATTGATCCACTGTTGACATTTGCATGTGTGTTCTTTTCCTAAACCACATGGATCCACTCGTGACATTTGCATGTGTGTTCTTTTCCTAAACCACATGATTCCACTCGTGACATTTGCATGTCTGTTCTTTTCCTAAACCACATTGATCCACTAGTGACATTTGCATGTGTGTTCTTTTCCTAAACCTCATTGATCCATTAGTGACATTGCATGTGCGTTATTTCCCTAAACCACATTGATCCACTAGTGTCATTGCATGTGTGCTCTTTTCCTGAACCACGTTGATCCGGTGGTGACATTGCATGTATGTTCTTTTCTGAAACCATATGGATCCACTAGAGTCATTGCATGTGTGTTCTTTTCCTAAACCACATTGATCCGCCAGTGTCATTGCATGTGTGTTCTTTTCCTAAACCACATGATTCCACTCGTGACATTTGCATGTTTGTTCTTTTCCTAAACCACATTGATCCACTAGTGACATTTGCATGTGTGTTCTTTTACTAAACCTCATTGATCCACTGGTGAAATTGCATTTGTGTTATTTTCCTAAACCACATTGATCCACTAGTGTCATTGCATGTGTGCTCCTTTCCTGAACCACATTGATCCGGTGGTGACATTGCATGTGTGTTCTTTTCTGAAACCATATGGATCCACTAGAGTCATTGCATGTGTGTTCTTTTCCTAAACCACATTGATCCGCTGGTGTCATTGCATGTCTGTTCTTTTCCTAAACCACATGGATCCATTGGTGATATTTGCATGTGTGTTATTTTCCAAAACCACTTTGATCCACTAGTTACATTGCATGTGTGTTCTTTTCCTACACCACATGGATCCAATTGAGTCATTTCATGTCTGTTCTTTCCATGAACCACATTAATCTACTTGTGTCATTGTATGTGTGTTCTTTTCCTAAACCACATGGATCCACTTGGTGACATTGCATGTGTATTATTTTCCTGAACCACATGGATCCACTAGTGACTTCGCATGTGTGTTCTTTTCCTAAACCACATGGATCCACTGGTGACATTTGGATGTGTGTTCTTTTCCTAAACCACATTCATCCACTGGTGTCATTGCATGTGTGTTCCTTTCTTAAACCATATTGATCCACTGGTGACGTTGCATGTGTGTTTTTTCCTAAACCACATTGATCCACTAGAGTCATTATATGTGTGTTCTTTTCCTAAACCACATGATCCACTTATGACATTTGCATTTGTTTTCTTTTCCTAAAACACATTGATCCACTATAGACATTGCATGTGTGTTCTTTTCCTAAACCAGATGATTCCACTCGTGACATTTGCATGTCTGTTCTTTTCCTAAACCACATTGATCCACTAGTGACATTTGCATGTGTGTTCTTTTCCTAAACCTCATTGATCCATTAGTGACATTGCATGTGCGTTATTTCCCTAAACCACATTGATCCACTAGTGTCATTGCATGGGTGCTCTTTTCCTTAACCACGTTGATCCGGTGGTGACATTGCATGTGTGTTCTTTTTTGAAACCATATCGATCCACTAGAGTCATTGCATGTGTGTTCTTTTCCTAAACCACATTGATCCGCCAGTGTCATTGCATGTGTGTTCTTTTCCTAAACCACATGATTCCACTCGTGACATTTGCATGTTTGTTCTTTTCCTATACCACATTGATCCACTAGTGACATTTGCATGTGTGTTCTTTTACTAAACCTCATTGATCCACTAGTGAAATTGCATGTGTGTTATTTTCCTAAACCACATTGATCCACTAGTGTCATTGCATGTGTGCTCCTTTCCTGAACCACATTGATCCGGTGGTGACATTGCATGTGTGTTCTTTTCTGAAACCATATGGATCCACTAGAGTCATTGCATGTGTGTTCTTTTCCTAAACCACATTGATCCGCTGGTGTCATTGCATGTGTGTTCTTTTCCTAAACCACATGGATCCATTGGTGATATTTGCATGTGTGTTATTTTCCAAAACCACATTGATCCACTAGTTACATTGCATGTGTGTTCTTTTCCTACACCACATGGATCCAATTGAGTCATTTCATGTCTGTTCTTTCCATGAACCACATTGATCTACTTGTGTCATTGTATGTGTGTTCTTTTCCTAAACCACATGGATCCACTAGTGACATTGCATGTGTATTATTTTCCTGAACCACATGGATCCACTAGTGACTTCGCATGTGTGTTCTTTTCCTAAACCACATGGATCCACTGGTGACATTTGGATGTGTGTTCTTTTCCTAAACCTCATTCATCCACTGGTGTCATTGCATGTGTGTTCCTTTCTTAAACCATATTGATCCACTGGTGACGTTGCATGTGTGTTTTTTCCTAAACCACATTGATCCACTTGAGTCATTATATGTGTGTTCTTTTCCTAAACCACATGATCCACTTATGACATTTGCATTTGTTTTCTTTTCCTAAAACACATTGATCCACTATAGACATTGCAGTTGTGTTCTTTTCCTAAACCACATGGATCCACTATGACATCACATGTGTGTTCTTTTCCTGAACCACATTGATCCACTGGTGATATTTGCATGTGTGTTCTTTTCCTAAACCACATGGATCCACTCGTGACATTTGCATGTGTGTTCTTTTCCTAAACCACATGATTCCACTCGTGACATTTGCATGTCTGTTCTTTTCCTAAACCACATTGATCCACTAGTGACATTTGCATGTGTGTTCTTTTCCTAAATCTCATTGATCGATTAGTGACATTGCATGTGCGTTATTTCCCTAAACCACATTGATCCACTAGTGTCATTGCATGTGTGCTCTTTTCCTGAACCACGTTGATCCGGTGGTGACATTGCATGTGTGTTCTTTTCCGAAACCATATGGATCCACTAGAGTCATTGCATCTGTGTTCTTTTCCTAAACCACATTGATCCGCCAGTGTCATTGCATGTGTGTTCTTTTCCTAAACCACATGGATCCACTGGTGATGTTTGCATGTGTGTTATTTTCCAAAACCACATTGATCCACTAGTTACATTGCATGTGTGTTCTTTTCCTACACCACATGGATCCACTTGTGACGTTGCATGTGTGTTCTTTTCCTAAACCACATTAATCCACTAGAGTCATTACATGTGTGTTCGTTTCCTAAACCTGTCGTGGTGGTGTCACGGCAGATGCCATGGATAGGCTAAAGGTGGGGACGAATATGCGCTAGGGGAATCCAGGGAGGGATAGTAGAGTGATTCTCTACATAGAAGCTTTGTATTGATGTTCTATCTCCCAGATTACAAGTGCCCCTTGAGCTGTATTGACAATAGGAGGAAGAAGAAACTCTCTTACTCTTGCCTACCAACTAACCCAAGAACCCTAGATCGACTAGTGCTTAACCCACTAGAATTCTCCCAACTCAGACGAAAAACTCCCCCTACTGTAACCCTAACCCCTTATATAGAGGTGGTTGGTCCTGCCTAGGAGCATACATGGAGGCATATTCTAAGAATATGCCCTCCCAAAGTAGTAAACCGACAGTGGAGCTTTTCCCCCGCGACACACTTGCTTTATCGACCTAGCCTCTGTGGCGCCTGCACCGGACGTGAGTGTCGCCACCTTGTCGGCCATGATCCGTGGTCCCGCCCTTTTATTCGCTCATCCAGTACGCACCGGACCTTCTTTTGTGACTAGAGAGATTCCTTCCTTCTCCTAGAAGCCAAGCGAGGATCCGGATCACAGTTGATCCGGCCACACCTGTTCCTGCATATAAGCTAGACAAGCATTTCCAACTTAATCCTTAAGTCGGACGAGACAATGTTAGGCGACCCCCCTGGTCCGGGTAACTCCGTGATCCGGCCTGCCTTGAGGTGACTCGGCCAGCGTCCGCTTTGACCTTGCCGAACCTCGGCTAACTCGGCCCTTATACCCCGGAGTGACCCTACCCGGGGGTATCCCCCAACAAAACCACATGGATCCACTTGTGGCATTTGCATGTGTTTTCTTTTCCTAAAACACATTGATCCACTAGAGACACTCCATGTGTGTTGTTTTCCTAAACCACATGGATCCACTAGTTATATTGCATGTGTGTTCTTTTCCTAAACCACGTGGATCCACTTGTGACATTTGCATGTGTTTTCTTTTCCTAAAACACATTGATCCACTAGAGACACTCCATGTGTGTTGTTTTCCTAAACCACATGGATCCACTGGTTACATTGCATGTGTGTTCTTTTCCTAAACCACATGGATCCAATACAGTCATTTCATGTGTGATCTTTCCATGAACCACATTGATCTACTTGTGTCATTGTATGTGTGTTGTTTTCCTAAACCACATGGATCCACTGGTGACATTGCATGTGTATTCTTTTCCTTAACCACATGGATCCACTAGTGACTTTGCATCTGTGTTCTTTTCCTAAACCACATTGATCCACTTGAGTCATTACATGTGTGTGCTTTTCCTAAACCACATGATCCACTTATGACATTTGCATTTGTTTTCTTTTCATAAACACATTGATCCACTAGAGACATTGCATTTTTGTTCTTTTCCTAAACCACATGGATCCACTATGACATCGCATGTGTGTTCTTTTCCTGATCCACATTGATCCACTGGTGACATTTGCATGTGTGTTCTTTTCCTAAACCACATGGATCCACTTGAGTCATTTCATCTGTGTTCTTTTCCTAAACCACATGTATCCACTGGTGTCATTGCATGTGTTTTCCTTTCCTCAACCACATGGATCCACTGGTGACATTTCATGTGTGTTCTTTTGCTGAACCACATTGATCCACTTGTGACATTTGCATTT
Organism: Avena insularis; assembly: GCA_023614405.1. Taxonomy (NCBI): domain Eukaryota; kingdom Viridiplantae; phylum Streptophyta; class Magnoliopsida; order Poales; family Poaceae; genus Avena; species Avena insularis. The sequence continues at coordinate 265,438 of JAJUPC010000209.1, read as the reverse complement.
GTGTTCTTTTCCTAAACCACATTATTCCACTGGTGTCATTTCATGTGTGTTCTTTTCCTGAACCACATTGATCCACTAGTGACATTGCATGTGTGTTCTTTTCCTAAACCACATGGATCCACTTGTATCATTGCATGTGTGTTATTTTCCTAAATCACATTGATCCACTCGTGTCATTGCATGTGTGTTCTTTTCCTGAACCACATTGATCCATTGGTGTCATTTCATGTGTGTTATTTTCCTAAACCACATGGATCCAATGGAATCATGGCATGTATGTTCTTCTCCTAAACCACATGGATCCACTGGTGACATTTGCATGTGTGTCATTTTCCAGAACCACATTGATCCACTAGTGTAATTGCATGTGTGCTCTTTTCGTGAAGCACATGGATCCACTAGTGACTTTGCATGTGTGTTCTTTTCCTAAACCACATGGATCCACTAGTGATATTTGCATGTGTGTTCTTTTCCTCAACCATATTGATCCACTAGTGACATTTTCATGTGTGTTCTATTCCTAAACCACATTGATCCACTAATCACATTTGCATGTTTTTTCTTTTCCTAAACCACATTGATCCACTCGTGACATTTCCATTTGTGTTTTTTCCTAAACCACATTAATCCACTGGTGTCATTTCCATTGTGATCCTTTCCTAAACCACATTGATCCACTGCTGTCATTGCATGTGTTCTCTTTTCGTGAACCACATTGATCAGCTGGTGACATTGCATGCGTGTTCTTTTCCTAAACCACATGGATCCACTAGAGTCATTTCATCTGTGTTCTTTTCCTAAACCACATGTATCCACTGGTGTCATTGCATGTGTTTTCCTTTCCTAAACCACATGTATCCACGGGTGACATTTCATGTGTGTTCTTTTCCTGAACCACATTGATCCACTGGTGACTTTGCATGTGTGGCCTTTTCCTTAGTCACATGGATCCACTGGTGACATTTGCATGTGTGTTATTTTCCAAAACCACATTATTCCACTAGTGTCATTTCATGTGTGTTCTTTTCCTGAACCACATTGATCCACTGGTGTCATTGCATGTGTGTTCTTTACCTAAACCACATGGATTCACTTGAGTCCTTACATGTCTGTTCTTTTCCTATACCACATGGATCCACAAGTGACATTTGCATGTGTGTTCTTTTCCTAAACCACATGGATCCACTGATGACATTTGCATGTGTGTTCTTTTCCTGAACCACATTGATCCACTAGTGTCATTGCACGTGTTCTCTTTTCCTAAACCACATTGATCCGCTGGTGACATTGCATGCATGTTCTTTTCCTAAACCACATTGATCCATTGGTGTCATTGCATGTCTGCTCTTTTCCTGAACCACATTGATCCACTAGTGTCATTGCATGTGTGTTCTTTTCCTGAACCACATTGATCCACTCGTGACATTTGCATGTGTGTTCTTTTCCTAAACCACATTGATCCACTAGTGTCATTGCACGTGTTCTCTTTTCCTGAACCACATTGATCCACTGGTGACATTGCATGCATGTTCTTTTCCTAAACCACATTGATGCATTGGTGTCGTTGCATGTGTGCTCTTTTCCCGAACCACATTGATCCACTAGTTTCATTGCATGTGTTTTCCTTTCCTAAACCACATGTATCCACTGGTGACATTTCATGTGTGTTCTTTTCCTGAACCACATAGATCCACTGGTGACTTTGCATGTGTGGCCTTTTCCTAAATCACATGGATCCACTGGTGACATTTGCATGTGTGTTATTTTCCAAAACCACATTATTCCACTGGTGTCATTTCATGTGTGTTCTTTTCCTGAACCACATGGATCCACTGGTGTCATTTCATGTGTGTTCTTTTCCTAAACCACATTGATCCACTTGTGACATGAATGTGTGTTCTTTTCCTAAACCACATGGATCCACTTGTGTCATTGCATGTGTGTTATTTTCCTAAACCACATTGATCCACTCGTGTCATTGCATGTGTGTTCTTTTCCTGAACCACATTGATCCATTGGTGTCAATGCATGTGTGTTATTTTCCTAAACCACATGGATCCAATGGAGTCATTGCATGTATGTTCTTCTCCTAAACCACATGGATCCACTGGTGACATTTGCATGTGTGTTATTTTCCAGAACCACATTGATCCACTAGTGTCATTGCATGTGTGCTCTTTTCGTGAACCACATGGATCCACTGGTGACTTTGCATGTGTTTTCTTTTCCTAAACCACATGGATCCACTAGTGATATTTGCATGTGTATTCTTTTCCCGAAACACATTGATCCACTAGTGACATTTGCATGTGTGTTCTTTTACTAAACCACATTGATCCACTCGTGACATTTGCATCTGTGTTCTTTTCCCAAACCACATTGATCCACTGGTGACATTTGCATGTGTGTTTTTTCCTAAACCACATTAATCCACTGGTGTCATTTCCATTGTGGTCTTTTCCTAAACCACATTTATCAACTGATGTCATTGCATGTGTTCTCTTTTCCTGAACCACATTGATCCGCTGGTGACATTGCGTGCGTGTTCTTTTCCTAAACCACATGGATCCACTTGAGTCATTTCATCTGTGTTCTTTTCCTAAACCACATGTATCCACTGGTGTCATTGCATGTGTTTTCCTTTCCTCAACCACATGGATCCACTGGTGACATTTCATGTGTGTTCTTTTGCTGAACCACATTGATCCACTTGTGACATTTGCATTTGTGTTCTTTTCCTAAACCACATTATTCCACTGGTGTCATTTCATGTGTGTTCTTTTCCTGAACCACATTGATCCACTAGTGACATTGCATGTGTGTTCTTTTCCTAAACCACATGGATCCACTTGTATCATTGCATGTGTGTTATTTTCCTAAACCACATTGATCCACTCGTGTCATTGCATGTTTGTTCTTTTCCTGAACCACATTGATCCATTGGTGTCATTTCATGTGTGTTATTTTCCTAAACCACATGGATCCAATGGAATCATGGCATGTATGTTCTTCTCCTAAACCACATGGATCCACTGGTGACATTTGCATGTGTGTCATTTTCCAGAACCACATTGATCCACTAGTGTAATTGCATGTGTGCTCTTTTCGTGAAGCACATGGATCCACTAGTGACTTTGCATGTGTGTTCTTTTCCTAAACCACATGGATCCACTAGTGATATTTGCATGTGTGTTCTTTTCCTGAACCATATTGATCCACTAGTGACATTTTCATGTGTGTTCTGTTCCTAAACCACATTGATCCACTCGTCACATTTGCATGTGTTTTCTTTTCCTAAACCACATTGATCCACTGGTGACATTTCCATTTGTGTTTTTTCCTAAACCACATTAATCCACTGGTGTCATTTCCATTTTGTTCCTTTCCTAAACCACATTGATCCACTGCTGTCATTGCATGTGTTCTCTTTTCGTGAACCACATTGATCAGCTGGTGACATTGCATGCGTGTTCTTTTCCTAAACCACATGGATCCACTAGAGTCATTTCATCTGTGTTCTTTTCCTAAACCACATGTATCCACTGGTGTCATTGCATGTGTTTCCTGTCCTAAACCACATGGATCCACTGGTGACATTTCATGTGTGTTTTTTCCTGAACAACATTGATCCACTTGTGACATTTGCATGTGTGTTCTTTTCCTAAACCACAGTATTCCACTGGTGTCATTTCATGTGTGTTCTTTTCCTGAACCACATTGATCCACTAGTGACATTGCATGTGTGTTCTTTTCCTAAACCACATGTATCCACTTGTGTCATTGCATGTGTGTTATTTTCCTAAACCACATTGATCCACTCGTGTCATTGCATGTGTGTTATTTTCCTAAACCACATTGATCCACTCGTGTCTTTACATGTGTGTTCTTTTCCTGAACCACATTGATCCACTTGTGACATGAATATGTGTTCTTTTCCTAAACCACATGGATCCACTTGTGTCATTGCATGTGTCTTATTTTCCTAAACCACATTTATCTACTCGTGTCATTGCATGTGTGTTATTTTCCTAAACCACATGGATCCAATGGAGTCATTTCATGTATGTTCTTCTCCTAAACCACATGGATCCACTAGTGACCTTTGCATGTGTGTTATTTTCCAGAACCACATTGATCCACCGGCGACATCGCATGTGTGTTCTTTTCGTGAACCACATGGATCCACTGTTGAATTTGCATGCGTGTTATTCTCATAAACCACATGGATCCACTGGTGACATTTGCATGTGTGTTATTTTCCAAAACCACATTCATCCACTAGTGTCATTGCATGTGTGCTCTTTTCGTGAACCATATGGATCCACTGGTGTCATTGCATGTGTGTTCTTTTCCGAAACCACATTGATCCAATAGTGACATTTGCATGTGTGTTCTTATCCTAAACCACGTGGTTCCACTAGTGACATTTTTCTGTGTGTTCTTTTCCTAAACCACATGTTTCCACTGGTGACATTTGCATGTGTGTTCTTTTCCTGAACCACATTAATCCACTGGTGACATTTGCATGTGTGTTCTTTTCCTAAACCACATTGATCCACTCGTGACATTTGCATGTGTGTTCTTTTCCTAAACTACATTGATCCACTGGTGACATTTGCATGTGTGTTTTTCCTAAACCACATTAATCCACTAGTGTCATTTCCATTGTGTTCTTTTCCTAAACCACATTGATCCACTGGGGTCATTGCATGTGTTCTCTTTTCCTGAACCACATTGATCCGTTGGTGACATTGCATGCGTGTTCTTCTACTAAAGCACATGGATCCACTGGAGTCATTTCATCTATGTTCTTTTCCTAAACCACATTGATCCACTCGTGTCATTGCATGTGTTTTCCTTTCCTAAACCACATGTATCCACCGGTGACATTTCATGTGTGTTATTTTCCTGAACCACATTGATCCACTTGTGACTTTGCATGTGTGGCCTTTTCCTAAATCACATGGATCCACTGGTGACATTTGCATGTGTGTTATTTTCCAAAACCACATTATTCCACTAGTGTCATTTCATGTGTGTTCTTTTCCTGAACCACATTGATCCACTGGTGTCATTGAATGTGTGTTCTTTTCCTAAACCACATGGATTCACTTGAGTCATTACATGTCTGTTCTTTTCCTATACCACATGGATCCACAGGTGACATTTTCATGTGTGTTCTTTTCCTAAACCACATGGATCCACTGGTGACATTTGCATGTGTGTTCTTTTCCTAAACCACATTGAACCACTGGTGACATTTTCATGTGTGTTCTTTTCCTAAACCACATTGATCCACTCGTGACATTTGCATGTTTGTTCTTTTCCTAAACCACATTGATCCACTAGTGTCATTGCACGTCTTCTCTTTTCCTGAACCACATTGATCCGCTGGTGACATTGCATGCATGTTCTTTTCCAAAACCACATTTATCCATTGGTGTCGTTGCATGTGTGCTCTTTTCCTGAACCACATTGATCCACTAGTGTCATCGCATGTGTTTTCCTTTCCTAAACCACATGTATCCACTGGTGACATTTCATGTGTGTTCTTTTCCTGAACCACATTGATCCACTTGTGACTTTGCATGTGTGGCCATTTTCGAAATCACATGGATCCACTGGTGACATTTGCATGTGTGTTATTTTCCAAAACCACATTATTCCACTGGTGTCATTTCATGTGTGTTATTTTCCTGAACCACATTGATCCAATGGTGTCATTGCATGTGTGTTCTTTTCCTAAACCACATAGATTCACTTGAGTCATTGCATGTCTATTCTTTTCCTATACCACATGAATCCACTGGTGACATTTTCATGTGTGTTCTTTTCCTAAACCACATGGATCCACTTGTGACATTGGCATGTGTGTTCTTTTCCTGAACCACATTGAACCACTAGTGACATTTTCATGTGTGTTCTTTTCCTAAACCACATTGATCCACTCGTGACATTTGCATGTGTGTTCTTTTCCTAAACCACATTGATCCACTTGTGTCATTGCATGTGTGTTATTAATCTAAACCACATTGATCCACTCGTGTCATTGCATGTGTGTTCTTTTCCTAAACCACATTGATCCACTTGTGTCATTGCATGTGTGTAATTTTCCTAAACCACATTGATCCACTCGTGTCATTGCATGTGTGTTCTTTTCCTGAACCACATTGATCCATTGGTGTCATTTATCCGTTGGTGACATTTGCATGTGTGTTCTTATCCTAAACCACGTGGTTCCACAAGTGACATTTTTCTGTGTGTTCTTTTCCTAGACCACATGGATCCACTGGTGACATTTGCATCCGTGTTCATTTCCTAAACCACATTGATCCACTAGTGACATTTGCACGTGTGTACTTTTCCTAAACAACATGCATCCACTAGTGATATTTGCATGTGTGTTCTTTTCCTAAACCACATTGATCCACGGGTGACATTGGCATGTGTGTTCTTTTCCTAAACCACATTGATTCACTAGTGTCATTTGCATGTGTGTTGTTTTCCTAAACCACAGTGATCCACTGGTGTCATTGCATGTGTTCTCTTTTCCTGAACCACATTGATCCACTGGTGTCATTGCATGTGTTTTCCTTTCCTAAACCACATGGATCCACTAGTGATATTTCATGTGTGTTCTTTTCCTGAACCACATTGATCCACTGGTTACTTTACATGTGTGGTCTTTTCATGAACCACATGGATCCACAGGTGACATTTGCATGTGTGTTATTTTCGAAAACCACATTATTCCACTTGTGTCATTTCATGATGTGTCTTTTCCTAAACCACATTGAACCACTAGTGACATTGCATGTGTGTTCTTTTCCTAAACCACATGGATCCACTTGTGTCATTGCATGTGTGCTATTTTCCTAAACCACATTGATCCACTCGTGTCATTGCATGTGTCTTCTTTTCCTAAACCACATGGATCCACTTGTGTCATTGCATGTGTGTTATTTTCCTAAACCACATTGATCCACTCGTGTCATTGCATGTGTGTTCTTTTCCTGAACCACATTGATCCATTGGTGTCATTGCATGTGTGCTATTTTCCTAAACCACATGGATCTAATGGAGTCATTGCATGTGTGCTCTTCTCCTAAACCACATGGATCCACTGGTGACATTTGCATGTGTGTTATTTTCCAGAATCATATTGGTCCACTAGTGTCATTGCATGTGTGCCCTTTTCGTGAACCACATGTATCCACTGGTGACTTTGCATGTGTGTTCTTTTCCTAAACCACATGGATCCACTAGTGACATTTGCATGTGTGTTCTTTTCCTGAACCACATTGATCCACTATTGAAATTTGCATGTGTTGTCTTTTCCTAAACCACATTGATCCACTAGTGACATTTTCATGTGTGTTCTTTTCCTAAACCTCATTGATCCACTGATGACATTTGCATGTGTATTTTTTCCTAAACCACATTAATCTACTAGTGTCATTTCCATTGTGTTCGTTTGCTAAACCACATGGATCCACAGGTGTCATTTCATGTGTGTTCTTTTCCTGAACCACATTGATCCACTTGTAATATTGCATGTCTGTTCTTTTCCTAAACCACATAGATCCACTTGTGTCATTTCATGTGTGTTATTTTCCTAAACCACATTGATCCACTCGTGTCATTGCATGTGTGTTCTTTTCCTAAACCACATTGATCCATTGGTGTCATTGCATGTGTGTTATTTTCCTAAACCACATGGATCTAATGGAGTCATTGCATGTTTGTTATTCTCCTAAACCACATGGATCCACTTGTGACATTTGCATGTGTTTTATATTCCAGAACCACATTGATCCACTAGTGTCATTGCATGTGTGCTCTTTTTGTGAACCACAAGGATCCACTGGTGACTTTGCATGTGTGTTCTTTTCCTATACCACATGGATCCACAGGTGACATTTGCATGTGTGTTATTTTCGAAAACCACATTATTCCACTGGTGTCATTTCATGTGTGTTCTTTTCCTGAACCACATTGATCCACTCGTGACATTGCATGTGTGTTCTTTTCCTAAACCACATGGATCCACTTGTGTCATTGCATGTGTGTTATTTTCCTAAACCACATTGATCCACTTGTGTCATTGCATGTGTCTTCTTTTCCTAAACCACATGGATCCACTTGTGTCATTGCATGTGTGTTATTTTCGTAAACCACATTGATCCACTCATGTCATTGCATGTGTGTTCTTTTCCTGAGCCACATTGATCCATTGGTGTCATTGCATGTGTGTTATTTTCCTAAACCAGATGGATCTAATGGAGTCATTGCATGTGTGTTCTTCTCCTAAACCACATGGATCCACTGCTGACATGTGCATGTGTCTAATTTTCCAGAACCACATTGGTCCACTAGTGTCATTGCATGTGTGCTCTTTTCGTGAACCACATGGATCCACTGGTGACTTTGCATGTGTATTCTTTTCCTAAACCACATGGATACACAAGTGACATTTGCATGTGTGTTCTTTTCCTGAACCACATTGATCCACTGGTGAAATTTGCATGTGTTTTCTTTTCCTAAACCGCATTGATCCACTGGTGACATTTTCATGTGTGTTCTTTTCCTAAACCACATTGATCCACCGGTGACATTTGCATGTGTGTTTTTTCCTAAACCACATTAATCCACTAGTGTCATTTCCAATGTGTTCTTTTGCTAAACCACATGGATCCCCTGGTGTCATTTCATGTGTGTTCTTTTCCTGCACCACATTGATCCACTTGTGACATTGCATGTCTATTCTTTTCCAAAACCACATAGATCCACTTGTGTCATTGCATGTGTGTTATTTTCCTAAACCACATTGATCCACTCGTGTCATTGCATGTGTGTTGTTTTCCTAAACCACATTGATCAATTGGTGTCATTGCATGTGTGTTATTTTCCTAAACCACATGGATCTAATGGAGTCATTGCATGTGTGTTGTTCTCCTAAACCACATGGATCCACTGGTGACATTTGCATGTGTGTTATTTTCCAGAACCACATTGGTCCACTAGTGTCATTGCATGTGTGCTCTTTTCGTGAACCACATGGATCCACTGGTGACTTTGCATGTGTGTTCTTTTCCTAAACCACATGGATCCACTAGTGACATTTGCATGTGTGTTCTTTTCCTGAACCACATTGATCCACTGGTCAAATTTGCATGAGTGTTCTTTTCCTAAACCACATTGATCCACTGGGGACATTTTCATGTGTGTTCTTTTCCTAAACCACATTGATCCATTGGTGACATTTGCATGTGTGTTTTTCCTAAACCACATTAATCCACTCGTGTCATTTACATTGTGTTCTTTTGCTACACCACATGGATCCCCTGGTGTCATTTCATGTGTGTTCTTTTCCTGAACCACATTGATCCACTTGTGACATTGCATGTTTGTTATTCTCCTAAACCACATGGATCCACTGGTGACATTTGCATGTGTGTTATTTTCCAAAACCACATTGATCCACTAGTGTCAGTGCATGTGTGCTCTTTTTGTGAACCACAAGGATCCACTAGTGACTTTGCATGTGTGTTCTTTTCCTAAACCACATGGATCCACAGGTGACATTTGCATGTGTGTTATTTTCGAAAACCACATTATTCCACTGGTGTCCTTTCATGTGTGTTCCTTTCCTGAACCACATTGATCCACTAGTGACATTACATGTGTGTTCTTTTCCTAAACCACATGGATCCACTTGTGTCGTTGCATGTGTGTTATTTTCCTAAACCACATTGATCCACTCGTGTCATTGCATGTGTCTTCTTTTCCTAAGCCACATGGATCCACTTGTGTCATTGCATGTGTGTTTTTCCTAAACCACATTGATCCACTCATGTCATTGCATGTGTGTTCTTTTCCTGAACCACATTGATCCATTGGTGTCATTGCATGTGTGTTATTTTCCTAAACCACATGGATCTAATGGAGTCATTGCATGTGTGTTCTTCTCCTAAACCACATGGATCCACTGGTGACATTTGCATGTGTGTTATTTTCCAGAACCACATTGGTCCACTAGTGTCATTGCATGTGTGCTCTTTTCGTGAACCACATGGATCCACTGGTGACTTTGCATGTGTGTTCTTTTCCTAAACCACATGGATCCACTAGTGACATTTGCATGTGTGTTCTTTTCCTGAAGCACATTGATCCACTCGTGACATTTGCATGTGTGTTCTTTTCCTAAACCACATTGATCCACTAGTGACATTTGTATGTGTGTTTTTCCTAAACCACATTAATCCACTGGTGTCATTTCCATTGTGTTCTTTTCCTAAACCACATTGATCCATTGGGGTCATTGCATGTGTTCTCTTTTCCTGAACCACATTGATCCGTTGGTGACAGTGCATGCGTGTTCTTTTACTAAACCACATGGATCCACTGGAGACATTTCATCTATGTTCTTTTCCTAAACCACATTGATCCACTGGTGTCATTGCATGTGTTATCCTTTCCTAAACCACATGTATCCACTTTTGACATTTCATGTGTGTTCTTTTCCTGAACCACATTGATCCACTGGTGACTTTGCATGTGTGGCCTTTTCCTAAATGACATGGATCCACTGGTGACATTTGCATGTGTGTTATTTTCCAAAACCACATTATTCCACTTGTGTCATTTCATGTGTGTTCTTTTCCTGAACCACAAGTATCCACTAGTGTCATTGCATGTGTGTTCTTTTCCTAAACCACATGGATTCACTTGAGTCATTACATGTCTGTTCTTTTCCTATACCACATGGATCCACAGGTGACATTTTCATGTGTGTTCTTTTCCTAGACCACATGGATCCACTGGTGACATTTGCATGTCTGTTCTTTTCCTGAACCACATTGACCCACTGGTGACATTTTCATGTGTGTTCTTTTCCTAAACCACATTGATCCACTCGTGACATTTGCATGTGTGTTCTTTTCCTAAACCACATTGATCCACTAGTGTGATTGCACATGTTCTCTTTTCCTGAACCACATTGATCCGCTGGTGACATTGCATGCATGTTCTTTTCCTAAACCACATTGATCCATTGGTGTCGTTGGATGTGTGCTCTTTTCCTGAACCACATTGATCCACTAGTGTCATTGCATGTGTTTTCCTATCCTAAACCACATGTATCCACTGGTGACATTTCATGTGTGTTCCTTTCCAGAACCACATTGATCCACTAGTGACTTTGCATGTGTGGCCTTTTCCTAAATCACATGGATCCACTGGTGACATTTGCATGTGTGTTATTTTCCAAAACCACATTATTCCACTTGTGTCATTTCATGTGTGTTCTTTTCCTGAACCACATTGATCCACTGGTGTGATTGCATGTGTGTTCTTTTCCTAAACCACATGGATTCACTTGAGTCATTGCATGTCTGTTCTTTTCCTATACCACATGAATCCACTTGTGACATTTGCATGTGTGTTATTTTGCATGTGTGTTCTTTTCCTGAACCACATTGAACCACTGGTGACATTTTCATGTGTGTTCTTTTCCTAAACCACATTGATCCACTCGTGACATTTGCATGTGTGTTCTTTTACTAAACCACATTGATCCACTACTGACATTTGCATGTGTGTTTTTTCCTAAACCACATTAATCCACCCGTGTCATTTCCATTGTGTTCTTTTCCTAAACCACATTGATCCACTAGTGTCATTGCATGTGTTCTCTTTTCCTGAACCAGATTGATCCACTGGTGACATTGCATGCATGTTGTTTTCCTAAACCACATTGATCCACTGGTGTCATTGCATGTTTTTTGCTTTCCTAAACCATATGGATCCACTGGTGACATTTCATGTGTGTTCTTTTCCTGAACCACATTGATCCACTGGTGACTTTGCATGTGTGGTCCTTTCCTAAACCACATGGATCCACTGGTGACATTTGCGTGTGTGTTATTTTCGAAAACCACATTATTCCACTAGTGTGATTTCATGTGTTTCCTTTTCCTGAACCACATTGATACACTAGGGACATTGCATGTGTGTTCTTTTCCTAAACCACATGGATCCACTTGTGTCATTGCATGTGTGTAATTTTCCTAAACCACATTGATCCACTCGTGTCATTGCATGTGTGTTCTTTTCCTGAACCACATTGATCCATTGGTGTCATTCATCCGTTGGTGACATTTGCATGTATGTTCTTATCCTAAACCACGTGGTTCCACAAGTGACATTTTTCTGTGTGTTCTTTTCCTAAACCACATGGATCTACTAGTGACATTTGCATGTGTGTTCATTTCCTAAACCACATTGATCCACAAGTGACATTTGCATGTGTGTACTTTTCCTAAACCACATGGATCCACTAGTGATATTTGCATGTGTGTTCTTTTCCTAAACCACATTGATCCACTGGTGACATTGGCATGTGTGTTCTTTTCCTAAACCACATTGATCCACTAGTGTCATTTGCATATGTGTTGTTTTCCTAAACCACAATGATCCACTGGTGTCATTGCATGTGTGCTCTTTTCCTGAACCACATTGATCCACTGGTGACATTAGCATGTGTGTTATTTTCCAGAACCACATTGATCCACTATTGTCATTGCATGTGTGCTCTTTTCGTGAACCACAAGGATCCACTGGTGACTTTGCATGTGTGTTCTTTTCCTAAACCACATGGATCCACTAGTGACATTTGCATGTGTGTTCTTTTCCTGAACCACATTGATCCACTAGTGAAATTTGCATGAGTGTTCTTTTCCTAAACAACATTGATCCACTTGTGACATTTGCATGTGTGTTCTTTTCCTAAACCACATTATTCCACTGGTGTCATTTCATGTGTGTTCTTTTCCTGAACCACATTGATCCACTAGTGACATTGCATGTGTGTTCTTTTCCTAAACCACATGGATCCACTTGTGTCATTGCATGTGTGTTATTTTCCTAAACCACATTGATCCACTCGTGTCATTGCATGTGTCTTCTTTTCCTAAACCACATGGATCCACTTGTGTCATTGCATGTGTGTTATTTTCGTAAACCACATTGATCCACTCATGTCATTGCATGTGTGTTCTTTTCCTGAGGCACATTGATCCATTGGTGTCATTGCATGTTTGTTATTTTCCTGAGCCACTTGGGAACGTGAAGATAAGCTCCGTGCCAAGTATCCTACCCTCTTTGTGTCTTCTCCTTCATCCTAGAATCTCGGGGCGAGATTCCTGTTTAGTGGGGGAGAGTTGTAGCATCCCAATTGTCTAACAATTGTAATGCTACTTGGTCTAGTAATATAATGGCTACTTCAAATATATAATTGTTGCATCATCATTATATCATGCTCATGTCATCATGCCACCTTGCATTTGAGCATCATATAAAACCCTTTTTGTTTTGGTTCTTATCTCATGTGCATTATTAATTGTATTTGCCTCTTGATATTGTATTTGGTTCTTGATATATTGTTTAATGCCCAAGTTGAGTTGGGGGCATATCTTTTATTAACTCCACCACCTTTTCTTTCACCACCTTATATTTCCACCATCCAACTAAATATGAGCTTTGCACTTTTATTTAAGTTTACCTCTAGCTCATGTGGGATGGGATGGATCCAATTCTTTTTCCACATGCTCTCATCTTAGCATCATGTTGTTTTCACATCATTATTATATGAGAGCCACATGGCCACCTTTGCATGCCTTGTGAGTGGAACCCTTTCTCCTAGCTTCCATATGGACTATTATGGGTTTATGCTCATGTTGGGATAATTTGGGCACTATTAAGCATCTAGTGGTATATACACACTAGCAAGTCCCATTTTATTTCAAACATGGCCATCTCCAACTACTCCACATGGGGCATCCTTCATTCCTTTGCTTAGGCCTTACCCCACATTTTGGAATGCATAATAATAATGCCATGAAATAATATTGTTTTCACAAGAATCAACATGGCATTAAATATTTTGCATGGGCCATGCAAGTACCACCTTTTGCTTGTCATTTGGATTTTATTTGTTTTTGGAGTGGATCATCTCTCTCTCTATCTCTCTCTTTTGGCTTGGTCTAGTTGATCTTGTTAGAACCCCATCACCATGTCCATCTATGCCATCTTCCCCTTTTTCTCTTTTTCCCTCTTTGGCTACCTTGCTTGAGCTTGGTTGATCATCCTTGATCTAGTCAAAAAGGACCCATCCATCTCTCTCTAAGCCCTAGACCATCACCTACCTCATCACCATCTACCCCACCCCTCTCTCCTAAACCCTAATCTATACCTAATCTTAACCAAACCCTAAGTACCCTCCCTCATCTCTCCTCTCCCTAGCCGAGCCACACCACCATGCCCTACCCTAGCTGGCCCCACCATGCCACCTAGCTACCCACCAAACCTAAACCCTAACCGATCCTAGCTCCTACCCTAGCTCCAACCCGAGCTCCTCCCTCTCTCTTTTCTCTCTATGTCATAGGGCCCCCCAGCCGAGGCCTGTCCCGCCTCCTTGCCCTCACGCCGACCCACAGAAGCCTCCTCCCACCTGCTTCTGTCCCAGCTCGAGCACGTGAGGTGGTAGGAGGAAAAAGGGCACCGAGGCCACCTTTTCCCCATCTACCGCTCCCCACGGCATCCTCCCTTCCTCTGCCTTATCTCCTTCCCCCCGACGCTCCTCTGCTCGCCCAGATCCACCCCAGAGTCTACCCCTCCTCCCCTCTCTCTCTACCGCCACAGCCTTGACCCCAAGGGCCTACCCCTGCCCCTCATCGCTCCAGCCAGCGTGGTCGTCGTGGGAGTGGCCGAGGACGTTCCTCTGCTTCCCCGGCATCGTCCCGTATCCGCCGTCGAGGAGGAGAAGGACCAGCGCCGGAGTTCCCCGCCGAGGCCGACGCGAAACCCTAGTTCCGGCCCGCGAGCCACGTCGACGATCCCCTGCCTCCCAGCCCGATCCACCTACACCGACGCCCTCACGGTGAGCCCCTCCACCCCCCTGACACGCTCCGCCTCGCTGTCGTTTCTGTCTGCGCGGAAAAAATCCGACAGCGCCCTCGGTGCGCGGTGTCGCTCGGTCCTCTCATTGAAGCGTCGCGAAACCCTAGCTAGTCTCGCCCACCTCCTCGACAGCAGCTACCCCCGCATAGCCCAGTGGCCACCGCCTCCGCGCCCGAGCCCTAGGTCACGAGATCGAAGCCCCGTGCCGCGCGTGCTGCCACTGTCTTTTTCGTCAGAGAGAGAGGAAGAAAAACAGTGTCGCGGCGACGTTTTGCAGAAAACCCCCTCCCGTTTTGTTTTCCCCAACCCGCGCTCCTGCCGACCCCACCCGTCTGCCTCTGGGCGTTTTTATAAAAAGGCTCCCCTACTTTGCGTTTCTCAACCCGCCGTCCCTGGGGTCGACGCGTGTCACCGACGTGTCCAACCACTGGCGCGTGGGACTGTCATTTGGTCGATTCTTGCTTCATGGTGAAAAAGGTTTTCCAACGCTGCCTCGCCCTTAAGATCGCCCCACCCGATGGTGGGGTTAGCTGTTCCTGAGTACAAAAAGACCTTCTGATTTCTGGTTTAATTCAAATCTTTTCCAAATTAAATCAAATTCAAATTGAAATCTGTTTTAAAATATCTTTTAAAATATAAATCCAAATAATGCAAATAATATATGTTTTCAAATCAGAAAAATATGAGGAATTCAAATATGGCCTTCAATTAATATTTAGAACACTTTATTTTCCAAGTTAATTAAAATTACATTAAAATGCCCTTTTTCCTTAATTAATTAATAACTTTTGTTTTATAACTCCAAATTTAATAAATAATATGTCTAAAATGTTTAGCTCGACGAGACCTTTCTGTTTATGCATTCCATGGTTTGTTTTGAAGCATGCATCATATAAATATATTGTGGACAGCAACTTAATTGTGAATAAAATGTGGACAAAACCCAATATAATGCTTTATTATTGTTTTTTCACACCTCACCCATGCCATGCTACCTGATCGCCATGCAAATTGTGCATCATTCATCATGGCATGATTGTTTGCTTGTCACATTTTATTCATATGCTTGTGCACTTTATTTATGTTGGCCCTTGTTTGTTTGGTTCTTCTTCGAATAGACGCTGAGCAGGGGATATACCAAGAGAACCAGGAGCACTACCCAGATCCATCCTTTGCTTCAACTGAGTTGCCAGGCAAGCACTACCACATGCTTGCATACATATAGTACCTATTGCCTCTTACTTATTCTTGCATCATGGAGTCGCGATTGCATTAAACTGAATCCCAAGTATTGCATAGCCTTTACTTTTGAACCCCACCGAAGCCTGTTTACCTCCATCCCATGAGCCATTACTACAGGAGTTGTTTGAGCCATGCGAGTCATAGAACAGCATGAGTAGGGTATGTGAGTGTCTGATGGATAACGAGGTACCTAAACAACTTAACCTGAGTAGTAATGGGATAACTAATGAAAGTGGCATCGGTGAGCCATATTCGCTATTTGGTTTTTCAGGCTCACTTGTGTCCGTGGGACCCAGTACTTGATTCTGTTCCTTGAATATTCGCGCTATCCACATCCGGGAGGCTTATGAACCCCCCTGAGCCAGAGCTTGATTCATTCTTATTTCTTAAGGGCCACAAACTAGTTTGAGGTTTTATTTACTATCCTGTACTTATGCCATGCTTACTGCTTTATTTAAAATTGTGCGAGGAGCACACTGTACTGTTTAGGAAAGCGGAGTGTTTTCGCGGTGTCGACAAGCCCAGTCACATTTTCGGGTTCCCAGTCGTTCACAGCCATTGGCGCAAACCTTGAGGCCGTCTCGGAGTCAGCTAACTTCGTTGCGGGTAGCTCAATGGGGTGGCCCCCTGAAATATTTCTGAATCATGTGATCGCTTTGTCGTGACTGCCTTGTTGGGATTTGATTTGGTTTTTCCGAGGCATATCGAGTGTGTGTTTCTATTTGTGCACCCCTGCAGGGTAAAACTTTCTGAAAGCCGTGTCCGCGGTTATGGACGTCTTGGAGCACAGTTTCTCGATCATAGACAAGCATAACTAAAGTACCGCTTTTAATTTGACTAGACTAGGTATCTGACTAGTAAATAGTGCAACACTCACGGAATGGATAATAAAACTGCCAACGGATGGGGGGGGGGTTGTTCGTCCGCTTCCTCGCCGGTAAGCGAGGAGGAGGATGGATCTGTGGAGATTACCATTATAACCGTTATAACTGTTGTTATTAATTCACGGACATCCATCTATCTCTGGTTAGGCGGATGGTTAGCGAGTATCTATAGAATTGCTAGGGTTTATCTTTTGCTGCAATTGCGTCACCCCAGGTTTTGTCCCCTTTAGAGGCATAAAGACTTGCTGAGTACCCCTAGGGTCTCACACGATAAATTATTGGTTCAGATGAACAGGTACACTCGCAAGATGGATACTGGGTGGAAGAGACGGACGATGTGGGCAACGATCATTCGGTGTAGAGATTCCGGGAACGGGGATCCGTGAGATCTATGGGCGGGATCTGCTTATTTATGGGGCATCTTATGCCGATTTGCTTCTTATCCGTACTCGGATTTTGTCTTCCGCTTCCGCTTGATAATCTATTGATTGATGTATGAGGAGATATCCTATACTATTATATCTATCTAGGATATTTGGATCTTGCCGTATGGCGTTGCTATATTTCCTTTCTTTTTAGATGGAATGGCTCTGATGTACTGTTGTATGGTGGCTTGCATACATACTCATTTGTGTATGTAGTTGATCCCTTCGCCTGCCGATTACGCCGCCCGTTCTTGTCCCGATGTCTGGAAATGGTTGGGACGGGCGAAAGGTCTACCTGTGAGTGGCATTTGGGCCCCACCGTACTATTTCAACCATTTCTGAACATCCAGGCTTGTACTAGGAGCGTAATTCACCGAGATAGTTACAATTGGTATCAGAGCCATCCCGCCCTTCAGGGTCTCAGCCAAATGGTCGTTGTCTGTCTAGCAAATATTTTGGTAGTTATGTATACTAGCGAAAAACAAAACGTGAGAGTAGGACTGCTTCCACTTTTCTTCTTACCCAACCACCACCCTTTTCTGTTAAGGAAGTGTAACGTTTTCAATCCTCTTCTCAAAATTCAAACTAGGATTCACGTGTTCTGGGTTTCCGTAGTACCATAGGTTGTGTATCTGTGTGTGTGTGAGTGTGTAATCCCTTGTCTATCTGTTGCATTCAAGTTGTTATCTTATCGGCCTTTTGGTTATCAACTGTTGGTACATTACATACCGACAGGCTTTTGCAAACCGACGCGATCTATCTAATTCGTTGTATACCGACGCGATCTGTCTTACTCTTTGTTATCCGACGTTATCTTGTTTGTGGTGTTCGTTTCCGTAGTTACCAATCTTTAGGTTATCGTGAGAAGAAGGGGTTGGGATATGTGTTTTACCTATTCATGTGCGGAGTAATGATTTGAGTGCGGGATGGAGTCGCGACCATACCACTACTCTTGTCATTCGCTCTTGTATATTGAATTGGTAGAGTCACTAATCTTGATTCGTTAAGCGATTTTGCGCATCTATTGGTATTTTAATGCCGAAATTTGTGGAAATTTTTTCTTTCATATATTTGTGTACCACACTCCTTTTCAGTCGTGTGCGATATGCTTAATATCTTCTAGGTGCTTTGAACTTTGTTGATATTTTAATATCACCGTAGTAAATTGTATCCTTTAATCTTGAGTAATTCCATCTTGGTACTATTTTGGATTATTATTATTATTCTCCATCATAGTACTGACTTGTGTGTTATATCAATCACAGGATGGCACCACCACGCCGTTCTGAGGAGGACATTCAACCTGAACTGGGGGCAGCGTTGTCAAGCATCGCCAATGCCTTGGCAGCAATGCAGCAGAACCAGCAGCGTTTCGAGGAAAGTGTCAGGAGGAATGAGTTTGTTCCGCTACCTCCACCTCCCAAGCGAGGGGACATCAAAAGCTTCCTGAAGTTCAACCCTCGTCAGTTTGATGTTTCTGATCAACCACTTGATGCTGATGATTGGTTGCGTGAGATGTCAAGGTTGCTGATGACTGCTGATGTTCCTGAGCAAGAATGGGTAAAGTGTGCTACTCACCTTCTGAAGGGAGACGCAGCTCTCTGGTGGGAGAATTACCTGAAGGCAAACTGCACTGGTTTTCAACCTACTTGGGAACAGTTCACTGGAGCTTTCAAGGAGCAGTATCTGTCGGAAATTGTCATGGAGAGGATGAAGGAAGTGTTTCTCAACCTCAAGCAGGGCAATGATAATGTCAATACCTACATCAGGAACTTCATGAACCTTTCTCGTTATGGTGGCGATGAGATCTCTGATGACAAGAAGAAGCAAAAGAGGTTCAGGCAAGGGCTCAATGCATCGATTAAGTATGCAATCACACATGTGTGGCATCCCGCAAAACCACTACTAGAAAATCGCTTGGTATTTTGTGTTGTGCATCATCAATACATCAGCATGCATCTGTTTGCTTAAAACTATTTTGCTAAAAGACCTACTTTGTTTTCTATATTAATATCCTCCCCTCTTTGTTCAAACCAAAACCGTCGGTCCAGCTGGATCTTTTATTTGTCTCAAAACTAGTTACAAAAGTTTATTTTAAATTAAATAAAAACTTAAATTATTTTTAGGGGGCAGCCGAACCGGGCCGATCCGACCCAGTCGGCCACCACCCCAAGATAATCGGTCCACCTTAAACCCTACCCCAAATCTTTCCTACCTAGTCCTATTCTACCCAGCCACTCCCAGCCCTCCACCTCACCTCCCCAGTCCACCTCACCCCCTGGACCCCCAATCCCCACCCACCTTGCCACCTCATCAATCCTAACCCCAACTCCCTTCCCTCTCTCTCTCCTGGACACACACACACACAGCAAACACACGCCCGCCTCCCTGCCCTCGGGCCCCACTCCCGCCACCTGTCCCCGACCACACCCACACAACACCCGCCCTCACACCGCCCCTGGACCCACCCCGAGGCCACCTGCCTCTCCCTGGGCCACTCTCTCTCTCTCTCCCACGCCGCTCCCCGCTCTCCTCAAGGTGCCCCGACCTCTGCTCCCCTTCGCCTCCACCTTCCCTATCGCCAGCCTCTGCCTTGCTTCTTCTTCCCCGCCGCCGGCGCCCTCCTCGAACCGGTTCTGCTGCCAGAGCTCCCCGCCGTCCTTGTTCCCCTCTCCTCACCTTCCTCCCTTGGCGCCAAGCCACCGCCGGCCTCGCGCCCTCCTCCTCCTCCTCCTCCTCCTCGGCCCGAGCCCGCCTTCCTTCCCGAGCTTGCCCTCCCCATCACCTGCGGAACTGGCTGCGTCGGCCTCGCGCCACGCCTCCTCCTCCTCACAGGGCATGCCCTTCACCACCCGCCCCAAGCTCAGCGCCGCCGCCGTTCTCCCTCCCTGGCCTCCAGTGCCTCCGCCCCGCCGCCCGCTCGTGGCGGCCGCTCGTGCGTCCCCGCCTCCTCCCTCAGAGCTCGCCTGCTCCTCCCAGCTACCAAGGCTTGCTCCCTCACGGGCAGCCTCCGTCTCCGTCGGCCTTGCCCCCCTGTCGCCGGCGCCCCCTGCTTGCAAGCTCCGGCCATGTCCTGCCGCCTCAAGGCCTCGCAGAGCTCCTCTACCCGGCCTCCTCTCTGCCTCTCCGCAGCAAGCCCGAGCATCCCGCGTCAGGCCGCCGGCCCTCGTCCGTGCCGCCGCGGCTGCTAGACCCTCTGCAGTGGACGCACTCGTGTTGCCCCATGTCCCCTGTCTCGGGATGTGAAGATGTGGAGTGGTGATACTCTCTGTGGTGTAGGGATGTTTAGAAGACGGTGATACTCCGAAGTCGATTCGAAGAGCCATGATTTGCTACACGAGTTCAAGATCTCCGGAGTACGAACCCTCAGGACGCTTACACGGAATGGCAAGATCGCCACACGGACGCGAATCCCAAGACTCTGAGACCCCGAATCGAAGACCGATCCGAAGCGCCAAGGCCTTCGACAGGGAATCGACAAGATCATCGTGGAACTCCAAGGTCTACTTCGTAGGTTGCCGAACGCCAGGGTCGCCGACACGGAACGCCAAGTTCTCCACTTTGAACGCCATGACCGTCTACACGGACCCAAAGACGCTGTGACCCGGACGCCAAGATCTCCGCGTGAGACGACAAGACCGACAACATGGCCCGACTACCGCGAATGCGACAAGATCTACTTCTGTTGTCCGAGACCAATTCCGTCGAACCGAACCCAGATCCGGACCCTGAGACCCGACCCCGAACCTCTCGGGGCCCAAGATCGCCGAACCCTAATGTGTGACCCCTATCCGAGCCCCCATTATTTTATAATATAACAATCTCAACTGATGCATATTAAATTGTCCATGCATGCATACTTGTCATGTGGGTTGGGGGCCTTATGCCGATTCACCATATAATTAAATATGGAGACCATATGCGGACATTTCTAGTCCCATATTGGTCCCATTTAAATTTGTGTAGCGAACCGGTGATACTTTTTGCCATGTTAAGATAACATTTAAATTGTGGGGCTTCTAAACAACATGAACCTATTAATTAATTGCCGGCCTCGCTTAATATGACCTAATTGCATTGCACCTTTGCCATGTCATACATCATACATGCATCATGCCGATTTTCTACCATAGTATTAAATAGTGCATCCGGTGTTTCTTTTAGTGCTTTGCTTCTTCACGGATTAGGACGATGAGTTGATGCGAGTGTCGACCCGATCTTCGGATGAACCTTCGACAATGTTTTTCAGGCGAGCACCTCCCCCTTTCTACCTATCTTACTTTTATAGTATTTACTCCCTCCTGTTGATCTATTGCTATATGTGTTGCGATGCTCTAGTTTTCGTACCCGTGATATCCCGTGCAGCCTTATATTGCCTTGGACACCTCCTATTACCTGTTGTTTGGTAGATAGTTGGACACGTAGTCGCTTGCTCAGTGTGCTGTTGGTCGTCCATCGATTACCACAGTTGTTGGAGTCTTGCCGCATGTTTATTGTTGGAGATGATTGTGGCTTTAATTATCGTTTACTTTAATTACTGCTTAACAACTAAAATTGAAGTAGCTAAATGCAGAGGCACTAGTGGGTGATAGACAATATTTGGTTTCCGACCGCTCACTGGTGTCCCGTAGGACCCCGAGTTCTTGACACCTGTTCCGAGATCGAGCGCGCTAACCACATGTGGGATGTATGGGCACCCCATCGATTTAGTACCTGATTTCAAGTACTGTACTGGGGGCCACAAGTAGTTTGGGGCTTTATTACTATTCTGTAGTTATGCCATGCTTTACTGCTTTATTTAAATTGTGCGATGGATAGCACCTGTACTGTTTAGGAAAGCGGAGTGTTTTCGCGGTATCGACAATCCCAGTTTTTGGGTTCCCGTCGTTACAGCCATCGACGCAAACCCCGAGTCCGTCTGGAGACCGGTCGACTTCGCTATGGGTAGACTTTAGTGGGTGGCCCCGTGCTTGCTTTGGGTCTGGGAACGTCATGACTTAGGCCCGCCGACATACCGATGGGTGTATGTTAACGATCCGCAAAAGGGTCGATGCGTGTGGATACTTTTGGTGCACCCCTGCAGGTTAAATCTTTTCGAGAAGCCGTGTCCGCGGTTATGGACGACTTGGAGCACAGGTCTCGATCATAGACAACTATAACTAAAGTTTACTGTTATAAATTGACTCGTATCCGATATGACTAGTAATCAGCTTCACTGCAACGGAATGGCTAAATAAAAGTACCAACAACTACTGGGTTTTGGGATATCTCATGCTAATTGTATTTGACTAGTAAGTGACGCAACTACAACGGAATGGTTAATTAAAACTGTCCACTGCTTATTTTATCAGGATGACTGTCTATATTTGACTAGTAATTGCCGCAACTATAACGAATGAATAAAACTGCCAACGGTGTGAGTGCCTCGGTTGACCTTCTCGGTTGGTATCGAGGGGGAATACCAGGATGGGTTTGTTTGGTGTTAGATTCAGGTTGGATCCGAATAGACCTTTCTTATCCCTCTCTGATAGCCGACAGTTATATCGAGTCTCTATAGGTTGTTTAGTACATGCTGCGCTGCCGCTTCAGTCCACCATACCTATGTAGGCGAGGACCGCCGAATTCTAGCCTCGCCGTGTACTGGCCTCAGTACTGACGCTCCTTTTTTTTTCCTTTGCCCCTTGTCGGCACCCCTTTTGTTTATGCAGGTTGTGAGATCGACGTCGTTAGCAGGGTTACCCTTCCGGCTTGGCCTGGGCAGGGTTATGGACGCCATTGGTTATTCTTCAGGGCTCTTACCCCATTTGCATCTTGTCCGTAGCTGGACGCTCTATCGTTTTCAAGGTGATTTGGATCTTTGTACTGTATATCTGAATTCTTGACTCTTTGAGTCGCTGTTATATATACCTGTTCTATGGGTCCCATCAAGGACTGTTGTGTAATGTTATTACTTCGTTTTCCACCCGCACGAAAGTGCCTGGTGGGCACCTTTGAATCGTTTCTATGCGGGTTTGGCGGGTTTCGCTAAAACTTGCATAGGGCCGATTCTGAGGGTGTTACAACATGCAAGGCCGGCATCGTTTCTGGAACTTCAGCATACAGCTCTGCAGGAAGAGGCAAGTAGGCAAGTGTTTGAGGAGTCAAAGAAACACAGCCGTGATGCAGCAAGCTCTTCAGCTATGTCAGCTCCTTCTAAGCGTCGTGTCTGGGTTCCTAACACCCCACCGTCGCTCCCGGCTCCACCAAGACCTTCAAGCTACGCGGCAAGGCCACCAAACTTCCTCACTGCTGCTCCCAGGGGCTACAACCACCACTACCTCGAGCGCTGGTGAGTCCCTGGCTACATTGCTCCACGTCCACCTGGTGCTTGTTACACTTGTGGAGACTCTGGGCATCAAAGCTGGAACTGTCCGTTGAAGAACAAGGCTCTTCCTCCACCACCTCCAAGATCTGCGGCAAGCTCTCCTTTGGTTCGTGCACCACCACCTCGGGCTCTCAACATCAACACCAAGCCCGGGTTCATCGTTGCTCGTGCCAACTGTGTCAACGCCGCTCAAGCTGAGCATGCACCTGGAGTTGTGATGGGTATGCTTCCCGTTAACTCAGTCCCTGCACGAGTTTTGTTTGATTCTGGTGCATCGCATTCTTTTGTGTCAACCAAGTTTGCAGATGAGAATGGGTTAGCTATGGATCCTCTCCTTAAGCGGTTAATGGTCCTTTCTCCGAGCAACAATGGCGCTTCTAAAATCAGCCATGGCAATCAAATTGAGATTGGTGGCTCTTTGTTCTCGGCTTCCTTAATTGTTCGGGCAATTCGACATCGATGTCATCTTGGGCATGGATTGGTTGACAAAGAATGCAGCTGTGATTGATTGTGCTGAACGCCGGTTTCTCTGAAGATTCCTGAAGGCCATATAGTCTATTCTCCAAGTCCGACTCTGCTATCCAGCTTTTCTTTGGCGGCTCAATGTTGATGCTATGGAAGCTATTCAGAGTGTTCCGGTGGTCTGTGAGTTCCTGATGTCTTTCTGAAGAGTTGCTGTATGCCTCCGGATCGTGAGGTTGAGTTTGTTATTGAGCTTGAACTCGGTACCGCCCTATCTCCAAGCGGCCTTATAAGATGGGTCCTGCTGAGTTGGCTGAACTCAAACGTCAGCTTGATGAACAAGAGAAGTTGGGTTTCATTCAGCATAGTACTTCTTCTTGGGGTAGCCCAACCCTCTTTGTAAAGAAGCGAGATCAGACTGATAGACTTTGTGTTGACTATCGGGCTCTCAATGCTAAAACCATCAAGAATAAATATCCCTTCCGGATTAATGATCTCTTCGATCAGCTAGTGGAGCTGTGGTTTTCTATGCTTGACTTGAGAAGTGGTTATCACCAAATCAAGATTCGCAAGGAAGATGTTCCAAGACAGCTTTCACCACCCGCTATGGCTGTATGAGTACACGGTCATGTCTTTCGGTCTCACCAACGCACCTGCCACCTTCTCGAGGCTCATGAACTCGGTTTTCATGGAGTATCTTGATAAGTTCATTGTGGTCTACCTGGATGACATCCTAGTCTATTCTAAGTCACAAGAAGAGCATGAAGAACACCTCCGGTGTGTCCTAAGCAAGCTTCGTGAGAACCGCTTGTATGCAAAGTTCTCCAAGTGTGAGTTTTGGCTGCCTCAAGTTACCTATCTTGGTCACGTCATCTCTGCCAAGGGCATTGCAACAACCCGAAACCGTGAAGACAATTGTTGAATGGCTTCCTCTGTCAATGTCAAAGAAGTGCGGAGTTTCCTTGGTCCGGCTAGTTATTGCCGTTTGCTTAGAACTTTTCGAAGATAGCGAAGCCTCTTACCGATCTCCTCAAGAAAGGCAAGAAATACCTTTGGACTCCTGCATGTCAAGCAAGCTTTGAGACACTCAAAGAGAAGCTCACTTCCACACCAGTCTTGGTTCCTCCGGATACATCCAAGCCGTTCCAGATCTTCTGTGACGCCTCTTTGCATGGATTGGGTGCGGTCCTTATGCAAGAAAAACAAGTTGTTGCTTATGCCTCTCGACAGTTGAAGACGCATGAGATCAACTATCCTACACATGACCTCGAGCTCGCAGCAGTTGTCTTTGCTTTGAAAGTATGGAGGCACTACTTGCTTGGCAAACTGCTAGAGATCTTTTCTGATCACAAGAGTCTGAAGTATATCTTTACTCAGCCTGATCTCAACCTTCGGCAAAGGAGATGGATTGAAGCAATCAATGACTTCGATTTGACCATCAACTACACTCCGGGCAAAGCTAATGTTATGGCAGATGCTCTCAGCCGCAAAGCTTATGTCAACAACCTCATGATGGAAGAACAACAGCCTCTCTTGTGCGAGGAATTCCGTCAGCTCAACCTGGAAATTGTGGAAAAAGGGTATCTCCAGAACCTTCTAGCAACACCTCTCTTAGAAGAAACGGTTCGCTCTTCTCAGCTGGGTGATCCGCACACAAGGAAGATCATCTCCAGGATTCAACTTCCGAAGTATGAGTCCTTCCACGTTGATGATCAAGGCACGCTTTTCTTTGAACACCGGATGTTTGTTCCGAACTACCCAGGTTTGAGAGAGCAAGTTCTCAAGGAGGCGCATGATTCTGTTCTTTCTATCCACCCTGGCAGCACAAAGATGTACATGGACTTGAAAACACAATATTGGTGGCCTGGTTTGAAAAGGTATTGTGCCAAGTATGTCTCGGAGTGTGATGTCTGCCGCAGAGTGAAAGTTGTCCATCAGAAACCTTCCGGTCTTCTACAGCCATTGAAACCCCCGGAGTGGAAATGGGAGAAAGTAGAGATGGACTTCATCACTGGTTTTCCGAGGTCACAGAAGGGCAACAATGCAATCTTTGTTGTCATTGACAGGCTTTCTAAAGTGGCTCACTTCTTCCCCATCAAGGAAACCATTTCTGCAATTCAGTTGGCGGAGCTCTATATCAACAGAATTGTCTCTCTGTATGGGGTTCCACTTGAGATCAGTTCAGACCGTGGAAGCATCTTCACTTCCAAGTTCTGGGAGAGTTTCCAAAATGCTTTGGGAACAAAGTTGAACTTCAGCACAACTTACCACCCTCAGTCGCAAGGACAAGTTGAAAGGATCAATCAGATTCTGGAGGATATGCTTCGCGCTTGCGTCATCTCTTTTGGCATGAAGTGGGAAGAATGTCTTCCTTATACTGAGTTCTCTTACAACAACAGCTTCCAGAAAAGTCTAAAGATGGCACCATTTGAGGCTCTCTATGGTCGCAAATGCAGAACTCCGATTGGTTGGTCGGGTGCAGGAGAAAGGATCTTGTTTGGCCCTGACATTGTGACTCAAGCGGAGGAGAAGGTTCACATCATTCTTGAAAATATGAGGATTGCTCAAAGTCGCCAGAAGAGCAATTATGACAGGAAGCACATGGACATGGAATATGTCCCTGGTGATCTCGTTTACCTTCGTGTCACTCCCATGAGAGGCACGCACCGCTTTGGTATCAAAGGAAAGATGGCTCCTAGATACATCGGTCCTTTCAAAATTCGTGGAAGAAGAGGAGAAGTTGCGTATGCTCTTGAGCTCCCGAAAAAACTCAAGGTCCATGATGTTTTCCACATCTCTCAGCTCAAGAAGTGCTTCAAGGATCCCGGCAGGACCGTGGACCATGAGCTTATCAATCTCCAAGAAGACCTGTCTTATCAAGAACACCCCACAAAAATCCTTGAAGTCACAGAAAGAAGGACTCGCAACAAGTCCATCAAGTTCTGCAAGGTGCAGTGGTCGCACCATTCCGTTGATGAAGCCACTTGGGAACATGAAGATGAGCTCCGTGCCAAGTATCCTACCCTCTTTGTGTCTTCTCCTTCATCCTAGAATCTCGGGGCGAGATTCCTGTTTAGTGGGGGAGAGTTGTAGCATCCCAATCTAACAATTGTAATGCTACTTGGTCTAGTAATATAATGGCTACTTCAAATATATAATTGTTGCATCATCATTATATCATGCTCATGTCATCATGCCACCTTGCATTTGAGCATCATATAAAACCCTTTTTGTTTTGGTTCTTATCTCATGTGCATTATTAATTGTATTTGCCTCTTGATATTGTATTTGGTTCTTGATATATTGTTTAATGCCCAAGTTGAGTTGGGGGCATATCTTTTATTAACTCCACCACCTTTTCTTTCACCACCTTATATTTCCACCATCCAACTAAATATGAGCTTTGCACTTTTATTTAAGTTTACCTCTAGCTCATGTGGGATGGGATGGATCCAATTCTTTTTCCACATGCTCTCATCTTAGCATCATGTTGTTTTCACATCATTATTATATGAGAGCCACATGGCCACCTTTGCATGCCTTGTGAGTGGAACCCTTTCTCCTAGCTTCCATATGGACTATTATGGGTTTATGCTCATGTTGGGATAATTTGGGCACTATTAAGCATCTAGTGGTATATACACACTAGCAAGTCCCATTTTATTTCAAACATGGCCATCTCCAACTACTCCACATGGGGCATCCTTCATTCCTTTGCTTAGGCCTTACCCCACATTTTGGAATGCATAATAATAATGCCATGAAATAATATTGTTTTCACAAGAATCAATATGGCATTAAATATTTTGCATGGGCCATGCAAGTACCACCTTTTGCTTGTCATTTGGATTTTATTTGTTTTTGGAGTGGATCATCTCTCTCTATCTCTCTCTTTTGGCTTGGTCTAGTTGATCTTGTTAGAACCCCATCACCATATCCATCTATGCCATCTTCCCCTTTTTCTCTTTTTTCCTCCTTGGCTACCTTGCTTGAGCTTGGTTGATCATCCTTGATCTAGTCAAAAAGGACCCATCCATCTCTCTCTAAGCCCTAGACCATCACCTACCTCATCACCATCTACCCCACCCCTCTCTCCTAAACCCTAATCTATACCTAATCTTAACCAAACCCTAAGTACCCTCCCTCATCTCTCCTCTCCCTAGCCGAGCCACACCACCATGCCCTACCCTAGCTGGCCCCACCATGCCACCTAGCTACCCACCAAACCTAAACCCTAACCGAGCCTAGCTCCTACCCTAGCTCCAACCCGAGCTCCTCCCTCTCTCTTTTCTCTCTATGCCATAGGGCCCCCAGCCCAGGCCATCCTGCCTCCTTGCCCTCACGTCGACCCCACAGGAAGCCTCCTCCCACCTGCCCTGCCTGCTCAGTGCAGCTCGAGCACGTGAGGTGGTAGGAGGAAAAAGGGCACCGAGGCCACCTTTTCCCCATCTACCGCTCCCCACGGCATCCTCCCTTCCTCTGCCTTATCTCCTTCCCCCTGACGCTCCTATGCTCGCCCAGATCCACCCCAGAGTCTACCCCTCCTCCCCTCTCTCTCTATCAGACGCCACGCCAGCATTGCGTCACCCCGCCCCTCATCGTTCCAGCCAGCGTGGTCGTCGTGGGAGTGGTCGAGGACGTTCCTCTGCTTCCCCGGCATCGTCCCGTATCCACCGTCGAGGAGGAGAAGGACCAGCGCCAGAGTTCCCCGCCGAGGCCGACGCGAAACCCTAGTTCCGGCCCGCGAGCCACGTCGACGATCCCCTGCCTCCCAGCCCGATCCAACCTACACCGACGCCCTCACAGTGAGCCCCTCCACTTCTCGACACGCTCCGCCATTGCTGCTTGACGCTGCCAGACAATCCGACGAGCGCCCTCGGTGCGGCGTCGCCTTTCGGTCCTCCTCGCTGTAGCGTCGCAGAAACCCTAGCTAGTCCTCGCCCACCTCCCTGACAGCTACCCCCGCATAGCCCAGTGGCCACCGCCTCCGCGCCCGAGCCCTAGGTCACGAGATCGAAGCCCCGTGCCGCGCGTGCTGCCACTGTCTTTTTCGTCAGAGAGAGAGGAAGAAAAACAGTGTCGCGGCGACGTTTTGCAGAAAACCCCCTCCCGTTTTGTTTTCCCCAACCCGCGCTCCTGCCGACCCCACCCGTCTGCCTCTGTGCGTTTTTATAAAAAGGCTCCCCTACTTTGCGTTTCTCAACCCGCCGTCCCTGGGGTCGACGCGTGTCACCGACGCGTCCAACCACTGGCGCGTGGGACCGCTCGCGCGTCGGGCCCGCTGGTCAGTTGCTGCGGCTCGTTTAGCTCGCGGTGAAAAAGGTTTTCCGGCACGCCGTCTCGCCCAGTCAGCACTGGCCCCACCCGTCAGTGGCTGGGGTTAGCTGTTCCTGAGTACAAAAAGACCTTCTGATTTCTGGTTTAATTCAAATCTTTTCCAAATTAAATCAAATTCAAATTGAAATCTGTTTTAAAATATCTTTTAAAATATAAATCCAAATAATGCAAATAATATATGTTTTCAAATCAGAAAAATATGAGGAATTCAAATATGGCCTTCAAATAATATTTAGAACACTTTATTTTCCAAGTTAATTAAAATTACATTAAAATGCCCTTTTTCCTTAATTAATTAATAACTTTTGTTTTATAACTCCAAATTTAATAAATAATATGTCTAAAATGTTTAGCTCGACGAGACCTTTCTGTTTATGCATTCCATGGTTTGTTTTGAAGCATGCATCATATAAATATATTGTGGACAGCAACTTAAATGTGAATAAAATGTGGCCAAAACCCAATATAATGCTTTATTATTGTTTTTCCACACCTCACCCATGCCATGCTACCTGATCGCCATGCAAATTGTGCATCATTCATCATGGCATGATTGTTTGCTTGTCACATTTTATTCATATGCTTGTGCACTTTATTTATGTTGGCCCTTGTTTGTTTGGTTCTTCTTCGAATAGACGCTGAGCAGGGGATATACCAAGAGAACCAGGAGCACTACCCAGATCCATCCTTTGCTTCAACTGAGCTGCCAGGCAAGCACTACCACATGCTTGCATACATATAGTACCTATTGCCTCTTACTTATTCTTGCATCATGGAGTCGCGATTGCATTAAACTGAATCCCAAGTATTGCATAGCCTTTACTTTTGAACCCCATCAAGCTGCTTTACCTCCATCCCATGAGCCATTACAGGAGTTGTTTGAGCCATGCAGTCGAGAACAACATGAGTAGGGTATGTGAGTGTCTGATGGATAACGAGGTACCTAAACAACTTAACCTGAGTAGTAATGGGATAACTAATGAAAGTGGCATCGGTGAGCCATATTCGCTATTTGGTTTTTCAGGCTCACTTGTGTCCCGTAGGACCCCGAGTACTTGATTCCTGTTCCTTGAATATTCGCGCTATCCACATCCGGGAGGCTTATGAACCCCCCTGAGCCAGAGCTTGATTCATTCTTATTTCTTAAGGGCCACAAACTAGTTTGAGGTTTTATTTACTATCCTGTACTTATGCCATGCTTACTGCTTTATTTAAAATTGTGCGAGGAGCACCTTTGTTTAGGAAAGCGGAGTGTTTTAGCGGTGTCGACAAGCCCAGTCACATTTTCGGGTTCCCGATGCGTTCACAGCCATTGGCGCAAACCTTGAGGCCGTCTCGAGTCACTAACCGTTGCGGGTAGCTCAATGGGTGGCCCCTGAAATATTTCTGAATCTGTGATCGCTTTGTCGAATCGCCTCGTTGGGATTTGATTTGGTTTTTCCGAGGCATATCGAGTGTGTGTTGCTATTTGTGCACCCTAGGTAAAACTTTCAAAGCCGTGTCATGGTTATGGACGTCTTGGAGCACAGTTTCTCGATCATAGACAAGCATAACTAAAGTACCGCTTTTAATTTGACTAGACTAGGTATCTGACTAGTAAATAGTGCAACACTCACGGAATGGATAATAAAACTGCCAACGAATGGGGGGGATGTTCGTCCGCTTCCTCGCCGGTAAGCGAGGAGGTGGATGGATCTGTGGAGATTACCATTATAACCGTTATAACTGTTGTTATTAATTCACGGACATCCGTCTATCTCTGGTTAGGCGGATGGTTAGCGAGTATCTATAGAATTGCTAGGGTTTATCTTTTGCTGCAATTGTGTCACCCCAGGTTTTGTCCCCTTTAGAGGCATAAAGACTTGCTGAGTACCCCTAGGGTCTCACACGATAAATTATTGATTCAGATGAACAGGTACACTCGCAAGATGGATACTGGGTGGAAGAGACGGACGATGTGGGCAACGATCATTCGGTGTAGAGATTCCGGGAACGGGGATCCGTGAGATCTATGGGCGGGATCTGCTTATTTATGGGGCATCTTATGCCGATTTGCTTCTTATCCGTACTCGGATTTTGTCTTCCGCTTCCGCTTGATACTCTGTTGATTGATGTATGAGGAGATATCCTAAACTATTATATCTATCTAGGATATTTCGATCTTGCCGTATGGCGTTGCTATATTTCCTTTCTTTTTAGATGGAATGGCTCTGATGTACTGTTGTATGGTGGCTTGCATACATACTCATTTGTGTATGTAGTTGATCCCTTCACGATTCGCCTACTTTGTTCTTGTCCCGATTTCTGGAAATGGTTGGGACGGCCGAAAGGTCTACCTGTGAGTGGCATTTGGGCCCCACCGTACTATTTCAACCATTTCTGAACATCCAGGCTTGTACTAGGAGCGTAATTCACCGAGGTAGTTACACATTTCATGTGTGTTCTTTTCCTGAACCACATTGATCCACTTGTGACATTCTATGTATGTTGTTTTCCTAAACCACATAGATCCACTTGTGTCATTGCATGTGTGTTATTTTCCTAAACCACATTGTTCCACTCGTGTCATTGCATGTGTGTTCTTTTCCTAAACCACATTGATCCATTGGTGTCATTGCATGTGTGTTATTTTCCTAAACCACATGGATCCAATGGAGTCATTGCATGTTTGTTATTCTCCTAAACCACATGGATCCACTGGTGACATTTGCATGTGTGTTATTTTCCAGAACCACATTGATCCACAAGTGTCAGTGCATGTGTGCTCTCTTTGTGAACCACAAGGATCCACTGGTGACTTTGCATGTGTGTTCTTTTCCTCAACCACATGGATCCACGGGTGACATTTGCATGAGTGTTATTTTCGAAAACCACATTATTCCACTGGTGTCATTTCATGTGTGTTCTTTTCCTGAACCACATTGATCCACTAGTGACATTGCATGTGTGCTCTTTTCCTAAACCACATGGATCCACTTGTGTCACTGCATGTGTGTTATTTTCCTAAACCACATTGATCCACTCATGTCATTGCATGTGTCTTCTTTTGCTAAACCACATGGATCCAATTGTGTCATTGCATGTGTGTTATTTTCCTAAACCACATTGATCCACTCATGTCATTGCATGTGCGTTCTTTTCCTGAACCACATTGATCCATTGGTGTCATTGCATGTGTGTTATTTTCCTAAACCACATGGATCTAATGGAGTCATTGCATGTGTGTTGTTCTCCTAAACCACATGGATCCACTGGTGACATTTGCATGTGTGTTATTTTCCAGAACCACATTGGTCCACTAGTGTCATTGCATGTGTGCTCTTTTCATGAACCACATGGATCCACTGGTGACTTTGCATGTGTGTTCTTTTCCTAAACCACATGGATCCACTAGTGACATTTGCATGTGTGTTCTTTTCCTGAACCACATTGATCCACTAGTGACATTTGCATGTGTGTTCTTTTCCTAAACCACATTGATCCACTGGGGACATTTTCATGTGTGTTCTTTTCCTAAACCACATTGATCCATTGGTGACATTTGCATGTGTATTTTTCCTAAACCACATTAATCCACTCGTGTCATTTCCATTGTGTTCTTTTGCTACACCACATGGATCCCCTGGTGTATTTTCATGTGTGTTCTTTTCCTGAACCACATTGATCCACTTGTGACATTGTATGTCTGTTCTTTTCCTAAACCACATAGATCCACTTGTGTCATTGCATGTGTGTTATTTTCCTAAACCACATTGATCCACTCGTGCCATTGCATGTGTGTTCTTTTCCTAAACCACATTGATCCATTGGTGTCATTGCATGTGTGTTATTTTCCTAAACCACATCGATCCAATGGAGTCATTGCATGTTTGTTATTCTCCTAAACCACATGGATCCACTGGTGAAATTTGCATGTGTGTTATTTTCCAGAACCACATTGATCCACTAGTGTCAGTGCATGTGTGCTCTTTTTGTGAACCACAAGGATCCACTGGTGACTTTGCATGTGTGTTCTTTTCCTAAACCACATGGATCCACAGGTGACATTTGCATGTGTGTTATTTTCGAAAACCACATTATTCCACTGGTGTCATTTCATGTGTGTTCTTTTCCTGAACCACATTGATCCACTAGTGACATTGCATGTGTGTTCTTTTCCTAAACCACATGGATCCACTTGTGTCATTGCATGTGTGTTATTTTCCTAAACCACATTGATCCACTCATGTCATTGCATGTGTCTTGTTTTCCTAAACCACATGGATCCATTGGTGTCATTGCATGTGTGTTCTTCTCCTAAACCACATGGATCCACTGGTGACATTTGCATGTGTGTTATTTTCCAGAACCACATTGGTCCACTAGTGTCATTGCATGTGTGCTCATTTCGTGAACCACATGGATCCACTGGTGACTTTGCATGTGTGTTCTTTTCCTAAACCACATGGATCCACTAGTGACATTTGCATGTGTGTTCTTTTCCTGAACCACATTGATCCACTGGTGAAATTTGCATGTGTGTTCTTTTCCTAAACCACATTGATCCACTAGGGACATTTTCATGTGTGTTCTGTTCCTCAACCACATTGATCCACTGGTGACATTTGCATGTGTGTTTTTTCCTAAACCACATTAATCCACTGGTGTCATTTCCAT
The DNA here is from genome assembly GCA_023614405.1 of Avena insularis. Taxonomy (NCBI): domain Eukaryota; kingdom Viridiplantae; phylum Streptophyta; class Magnoliopsida; order Poales; family Poaceae; genus Avena; species Avena insularis. The sequence goes on along the minus strand of JAJUPC010000209.1, from coordinate 231,110 downwards.
TGTGTTCTTTTGCTAAACCGCGTGTATCGACTGGTGTCATTTCATGTGTGTTCTTTTCCTGAACCACATGGATCCACTTGTGACATTGTATGTCTGTTCTTTTCCTAAACCACATTGATCCACTTGTGTCACTGCATGTGTGTTCTTTTTCCGAACCACATTGATCCACTCGTGTCATTGCATGTGTGTTATTTTCCTAAACAACATTGATCCATTGGTGTCATTGCATGTGTGTTATTTTCCTAAACCACATGGATCCAATGGAGTCATTGCATGTTTGTTATTCTCCTAAACCACATGGATGCACTGGTGACATTTGCATGTGTCTAATTTTCCAGAACAACATTGATCCACTAGTGCATTGCATGTGTGCTCTATTTGTGAACCACAAGGATCCACTGGTGACTTTGCATGTGTGTTCTTTTCCTAAACCACATGGATCCACAGTTGACATTTGCATGAGGGTTCTTTTCCTGAACCACATTGATCCACTGGTGACATTCGCATGTGTGTTCTTTTCCTAAACCACATTGATCCACTCGTGACATTTGCATGTGTGTTATTTTCCTAAACCACATTGATCCACTGGTGACATTTGCATGTTTGTGTTTTCCTAAACCACCTTAATCCACTATTGTAATTTCCATTGTGTTCTTTTCCTAAACCACATTGATCCACTAGTGTCATTGCATGTGTTCTGATTTCCTGAACCACATTGTTCCGTTGGTGACATTGCATGTGTGTTATTTTCCTAAACCACACGGATCCACTGATATTTGCATCAGAGTTCTTTTCCTGAACCACATTGATCCACTCGTGACATTTTCATGTATTTTCTTTTCCTAAACCACATTGATCCACTAGTGAAATTTGCATGTGTGTTTTTTCCTAAACCACATTAATCCACTAGTGTCATTTCCATTGTGTTCTTTTCCTAAACCACATGGATCCACTGGTGTCATTTCATGTGTGTTATTTTCCTAAACCACAAGTATCCACTTGTGTCATTGCATGTGTATTATTTTCCTAAACCACATTGATCCACTCGTGTCACTGCATGTGTGTTCTTTTCCTGAACCACATTGATCCATTGGTGTCATTGCATGTGTGTTATTTTCCTAAACCACATGGATCCAATGGAGTCATTGCATGTATGTTCTTCTCCTAAACCACATGGATCCACTGGTGACATTTGCATGTGTGTTATTTTCCAGAACCACATTGATCCACTAGTGTTATTACATGTGTGCTCTTTTCGTGAACCACATGGATCCACTGGTGACTTTGCATGCGTGTTCTTTTCCTAAACCACATGGATCCACTAGTGATACTTGCATGTGTGTTCTTTTCCTGAACCATATTGATCCACTAGTGACATTTGCATGTGTGTTCTTTTCCTAAACCACATTGATCCACACGTGACATTTGCATGTGTGTTCTTTTCCTAAAACACATTGATCCACTGGTCAAATTTGCATGAGTGTTCTTTTCCTAAACCACATTGATCCACTGGGGAAATTTTCATGTGTGTTCTTTTCCTAAACCACATTGATCCACTGGTGACATTCCATGTCTGTTCTTTTCCTAAACCACATTGATCCACTTTGTGTCACTGCATGTGTGTTCTTTTCCCGAACCACATTGATCCACTCGTGTCATTGCATGTGTGTTATTTTCCTAAACCACATTGATCCATTGGTGTCATTGCATGTGTGTTATTTTCCTAAACCACATGGATCCAATGGAGTCATTGCATGTTTGTTATTCTCCTAAACCACATGGATCCACTGGTGACATTTGCATGTGTCTTATTTTCCAGAACAACATTGATCCACTAGTGTCATTGCATGTGTGCTCTATTTGTGAACCACAAGGATCCACTGGTGACTTTGCATGTGTGTTCTTTTCCTAAACCACATGGATCCACAGTTGACATTTGCATGAGGGTTCTTTTCCTGAACCACATTGATCCACTGGTGACATTTGCATGTGTGTTCTTTTCCTAAACCACATTGATCCACTCGTGACATTTGCATGTGTGCTATTTTCCTAAACCACATTGATCCACTGGTGACATTTGCATGTTTGTGTTTTCCTAAACCACCTTAATCCACTATTGTCATTTCCATTGTGTTCTTTTCCTAAACCACATTGATCCACTAGTGTCATTGCATGTGTTCTGATTTCCTGAACCACATTGTTCCGTTGGTGACATTGCATGTGTGTTATTTTCCTAAACCTCACGGATCCACTGATATTTGCATCAGAGTTCTTTTCCTGAACCACATTGATCCACTCGTGACATTTTCATGTATTTTCTTTTCCTAAACCACATTGATCCACTAGTGAAATTTGCATGTGTGTTTTTCCTAAACCACATTAATCCACTAGTGTCATTTCCATTGTGTTCTTTTCCTCAACCACATGGATCCACGGGTGACATTTGCATGAGTGTTATTTTCGAAAACCACATTATTCCACTGGTGTCATTTCATGTGTGTTCTTTTCCTGAACCACATTGATCCACTAGTGACATTGCATGTGTGCTCTTTTCCTAAACCACATGGATCCACTTGTGTCATTGCATGTGTGTTATTTTCCTAAACCACATTGATCCACTCATGTCATTGCATGTGTCTTCTTTTGCTAAACCACATGGATCCAATTGTGTCATTGCATGTGTGTTATTTTCCTAAACCACATTGATCCACTCATGTCATTGCATGTGCGTTCTTTTCCTGAACCACATTGATCCATTGGTGTAATTGCATGTGTGTTATTTTCCTAAACCACATGGATCTAATGGAGTCATTGCATGTGTGTTGTTCTCCTAAACCACATGGATCCACTGGTGACATTTGCATGTGTGTTATTTTCCAGAACCACATCGGTCCACTAGTGTCATTGCATGTGTGCTCTTTTCATGAACCACATGGATCCACTGGTGACTTTGCATGTGTGTTCTTTTCCTAAACCACATGGATCCACTAGTGACATTTGCATGTGTGTTCTTTTCCTGAACCACATTGATCCACTAGTGACATTTGCATGTGTGTTCTTTTCCTAAACCACATTGATCCACTGGGGACATTTTCATGTGTGTTCTTTTCCTAAACCACATTGATCCATTGGTGACATTTGCATGTGTATTTTTCCTAAACCACATTAATCCACTCGTGTCATTTCCATTGTGTTCTTTTGCTACACCACATGGATCCCCTGGTGTATTTTCATGTGTGTTCTTTTCCTGAACCACATTGATCCACTTGTGACATTGTATGTCTGTTCTTTTCCTAAACCACATAGATCCACTTGTGTCATTGCATGTGTGTTATTTTCCTAAACCACATTGATCCACTCGTGCCATTGCATGTGTGTTCTTTTCCTAAACCACATTGATCCATTGGTGTCATTGCATGTGTGTTATTTTCCTAAACCACATCGATCCAATGGAGTCATTGCATGTTTGTTATTCTCCTAAACCACATGGATCCACTGGTGAAATTTGCATGTGTGTTATTTTCCAGAACCACATTGATCCACTAGTGTCAGTGCATGTGTGCTCTTTTTGTGAACCACAAGGATCCACTGGTGACTTTGCATGTGTGTTCTTTTCCTAAACCACATGGATCCACAGGTGACATTTGCATGTGTGTTATTTTCGAAAACCACATTATTCCACTGGTGTCATTTCATGTGTGTTCTTTTCCTGAACCACATTGATCCACTAGTGACATTGCATGTGTGTTCTTTTCCTAAACCACATGGATCCACTTGTGTCATTGCATGTGTGTTATTTTCCTAAACCACATTGATCCACTCATGTCATTGCATGTGTCTTGTTTTCCTAAACCACATGGATCCATTGGTGTCATTGCATGTGTGTTCTTCTCCTAAACCACATGGATCCACTGGTGACATTTGCATGTGTGTTATTTTCCAGAACCACATTGGTCCACTAGTGTCATTGCATGTGTGCTCATTTCGTGAACCACATGGATCCACTGGTGACTTTGCATGTGTGTTCTTTTCCTAAACCACATGGATCCACTAGTGACATTTGCATGTGTGTTCTTTTCCTGAACCACATTGATCCACTGGTGAAATTTGCATGTGTGTTCTTTTCCTAAACCACATTGATCCACTAGGGACATTTTCATGTGTGTTCTGTTCCTAAACCACATTGATCCACTGGTGACATTTGCATGTGTGTTTTTTCCTAAACCACATTAATCCACTGGTGTCATTTCCATTGTGTTCTTTTGCTAAACCGCGTGTATCGACTGGTGTCATTTCATGTGTGTTCTTTTCCTGAACCACATGGATCCACTTGTGACATTGTATGTCTGTTCTTTTCCTAAACCACATTGATCCACTTGTGTCACTGCATGTGTGTTCTTTTTCTGAACCACATTGATCCACTCGTGTCATTGCATGTGTGTTATTTTCCTAAACAACATTGATCCATTGGTGTCATTGCATGTGTGTTATTTTCCTAAACCACATGGATCCAATGGAGTCATTGCATGTTTGTTATTCTCCTAAACCACATGGATGCACTGGTGACATTTGCATGTGTCTAATTTTCCAGAACAACATTGATCCACTAGTGTCATTGCATGTGTGCTCTATTTGTGAACCACAAGGATCCACTGGTGACTTTGCATGTGTGTTCTTTTCCTAAACCACATGGATCCACAGTTGACATTTGCATGAGGGTTCTTTTCCTGAACCACATTGATCCACTGGTGACATTCGCATGTGTGTTCTTTTCCTAAACCACATTGATCCACTCGTGACATTTGCATGTGTGTTATTTTCCTAAACCACATTGATCCACTGGTGACATTTGCATGTTTGTGTTTTCCTAAACCACCTTAATCCACTATTGTAATTTCCATTGTGTTCTTTTCCTAAACCACATTGATCCACTAGTGTCATTGCATGTGTTCTGATTTCCTGAACCACATTGTTCCGTTGGTGACATTGCATGTGTGTTATTTTCCTAAACCACACGGATCCACTGATATTTGCATCAGAGTTCTTTTCCTGAACCACATTGATCCACTCGTGACATTTTCATGTATTTTCTTTTCCTAAACCACATTGATCCACTAGTGAAATTTGCATGTGTGTTTTTTCCTAAACCACATTAATCCACTAGTGTCATTTCCATTGTGTTCTTTTCCTAAACCACATGGATCCACTGGTGTCATTTCATGTGTGTTATTTTCCTAAACCACAAGTATCCACTTGTGTCATTGCATGTGTATTATTTTCCTAAACCACATTGATCCACTCGTGTCACTGCATGTGTGTTCTTTTCCTGAACCACATTGATCCATTGGTGTCATTGTCTGTGTGTTATTTTCCTAAACCACATGGATCCAATGGAGTCATTGCATGTATGTTCTTCTCCTAAACCACATGGATCCACTGGTGACATTTGCATGTGTGTTATTTTCCAGAACCACATTGATCCACTAGTGTTATTACATGTGTGCTCTTTTCGTGAACCACATGGATCCACTGGTGACTTTGCATGCGTGTTCTTTTCCTAAACCACATGGATCCACTAGTGATACTTGCATGTGTGTTCTTTTCCTGAACCACATTGATCCACTAGTGACATTTGCATGTGTGTTCTTTTCCTAAACCACATTGATCCACACGTGACATTTGCATGTGTGTTCTTTTCCTAAAACACATTGATCCACTGGTCAAATTTGCATGAGTGTTCTTTTCCTAAACCACATTGATCCACTGGGGACATTTTCATGTGTGTTCTTTTCCTAAACCACATTGATCCACTGGTGACATTCCATGTCTGTTCTTTTCCTAAACCACATTGATCCACTTTGTGTCACTGCATGTGTGTTCTTTTCACGAACCACATTGATCCACTCGTGTCATTGCATGTGTGTTATTTTCCTAAACCACATTGATCCATTGGTGTCATTGCATGTGTGTTATTTTCCTAAACCACATGGATCCAATGGAGTCATTGCATGTTTGTTATTCTCCTAAACCACATGGATCCACTAGTGACATTTGCATGTGTCTTATTTTCCAGAACAACATTGATCCACTAGTGTCATTGCATGTGTGCTCTATTTGTGAACCACAAGGATCCACTGGTGACTTTGCATGTGTGTTCTTTTCCTAAACCACATGGATCCACAGTTGACATTTGCATGAGGGTTCTTTTCCTGAACCACATTGATCCACTGGTGACATTTGCATGTGTGTTCTTTTCCTAAACCACATTGATCCACTCGTGACATTTGCATGTGTGCTATTTTCCTAAACCACATTGATCCACTGGTGACATTTGCATGTTTGTGTTTTCCTAAACCACCTTAATCCACTATTGTCATTTCCATTGTGTTATTTTCCTAAACCACATTGATCCACTAGTGTCATTGCATGTGTTCTGATTTCCTGAACCACATTGTTCCGTTGGTGACATTGCATGTGTGTTATTTTCCTAAACCTCACGGATCCACTGATATTTGCATCAGAGTTCTTTTCCTGAACCACATTGATCCACTCGTGACATTTTCATGTATTTTGTTTTCCTAAACCACATTGATCCACTTGTGAAATTTGCATGTGTGTTTTTCCTAAACCACATTAATCCACTAGTGTCATTTCCATTGTGTTCTTTTCCTAAACCACATGGATCCACTGGTGTCATTTCATGTGTGTTATTTTCCTAAACCACAAGGATCCACTTGTGTCATTGCATGTGTATTATTTTCCTAAACCACATTGATCCACTCGTGTCACTGCATGTGTGTTCTTTTCTTGAACCACATTGATCCATTGGTGTCATTGCCTGTGTGTTATTTTCCTAAACCACATGGATCCAATGGAGTCATTGCATGTATGTTCTTCTCCTAAACCACATGGATCCACTGGTGACATTTGCATGTGTGTTATTTTCCAGAACCACATTGATCCACTAGTGTTATTACATGTGTGCTCTTTTCGTGAACCACATGGATCCACTGGTGACTTTGCATGCGTGTTCTTTTCCTAAACCACATGGATCCACTAGTGATATTTGCATGTGTGTTCTTTTCCTGAACCACATTGATCCACTAGTGACATTTGCATGTGTGTTCTTTTCCTAAACCACATTGATCCACACGTGACATTTGCATGTGTGTTCTTTTCCTAAAACACATTGATCCACTGGTCAATTTTGCATGAGTGTTCTTTTCCTAAACCACATTGATCCACTGGGGACATTTTCATGTGTGTTCTTTTCCTAAACCACATTGATCCACTGGTGACATTTGCATGTGTGTTTTTCCTAAACCACATTAATCCACTCGTGTCATTTCCATTGTGTTCTTTTGCTACACCACATGGATCCCCTGGTGTCATTTCATGTGTGTTCTTTTCCTGAACCACATTGATCCACTTGTGACATTGTATGTCTGTTCTTTTCCTAAACCACATAGATCCACTTGTGTCATTGCATGTGTGTTATTTTCCTAAACCCCATTTATCCACTCGTTTCTTTGCATGTGTGTTCTTTTCCTAAACCACATTGATCCATTGGTGTCATTGCATGTGTGTTATTTTCCTAAACCACATGGATCCAATGGAGTCATTGCATGTTTGTTATTCTCCTAAACCACATGGATCCACTGGTGAAATTTGCATGTGTGTTATTTTCCAGAACCACATTGATCCACTAGTGTCAGTGCATGTGTGCTCTTTTGTCAACCACAAGGATCCACTGGTGACTTTGCATGTGTGTTCTTTTCCTAAACCACATGGATCCACAGGTGACATTTGCATGTGTGTTATTTTCGAAAACCACATTATTCCACTGGTGTCATTTCATGTGTGTTCTTTTCCTGAACCACATTGATCCACTAGTGACATTGCATGTGTGTTCTTTTCCTAAACCACATGGATCCACTTGTGTCATTGCATGTGTGTTATTTTCCTAAACCACATTGATCCACTCATGTCATTGCATGTGTCTTCTTTTCCTAAACCACATGGATCCATTGGTGTCATTGCATGTGTGTTCTTCTCCTAAACCACATGGATCCACTGATGAAATTTGCATGTGTGTTATTTTCCAGAACCACATTGGTCCACTAGTGTCATTGCATGTGTGCTCATTTCGTGAACCACATGGATCCACTGGTGACTTTGCATGTGTGTTCTTTTCCTAAACCACATGGATCCACTAGTGACATTTGCATGTGTGTTCTTTTCCTAAACCACATTGATCCACTGGTGAAATTTGCATGTGTGTTCTTTTCCTAAACCACATTGATCCACTAGGGACATTTTCATGTGTGTTCTGTTCCTAAACCACATTGATCCACTGGTGACATTTGCATGTGTGTTTTTTCCTAAACCACATTAATCCACTGGTGTCATTTCCATTGTGTTCTTTTGCTAAACCGCGTGTATCGACTGGTGTCATTTCATGTGTGTTCTTTTCCTGAACCACATGGATCCACTTGTGACATTGCATGTCTATTCTTTTCCTAAACCACATTGATCCACTTGTGTCACTGCATGTGTGTTCTTTTCCCGAACCACATTGATCACTCGTGTCATTGCATGTGTGTTATTTTCCTAAACCACATTGATCCATTGGTGTCATTGCATGTTTGTTATTCTCCTAAACCACATGGATCCACTGGTGACATTTGCATGTGTCTTATTTTCCAGAACAACATTGATCCACTAGTGTCATTGCATGTGTGCTCTATTTGTGAACCACAAGGATCCACTGGTGACTTTGCATGTGTGTTCTTTTCCTAAACCACATGGATCCACAGTTGACATTTGCATGAGGGTTCTTTTCCTGAACCACATTGATCCACTGGTGACATTTGCATGTGTGTTCTTTTCCTAAACCACATTGATCCACTAGTGATATTTGCATGTGTGTTCTTTTCCTGAACCACATTGATCCACTAGTGACATTTGCATGTGTGTTCTTTTCCTAAACCACATTGATCCACACGTGACATTTGCATGTGTGTTCTTTTCCTAAAACACATTGATCCACTGGTCAATTTTGCATGAGTGTTCTTTTCCTAAACCACATTGATCCACTGGGGACATTTTCATGTGTGTTCTTTTCCTAAACCACATTGATCCACTGGTGACATTTGCATGTGTGTTTTTCCTAAACCACATTAATCCACTCGTGTCATTTCCATTGTGTTCTTTTGCTACACCACATGGATCCCCTGGTGTCATTTCATGTGTGTTCTTTTCCTGAACCACATTGATCCACTTGTGACATTGTATGTCTGTTCTTTTCCTAAACCACATAGATCCACTTGTGTCATTGCATGTGTGTTATTTTCCTAAACCACATTGATCCACTCGTGTCATTGCATGTGTGTTCTTTTCCTAAACCACATTGATCCATTGGTGTCATTGCATGTGTGTTATTTTCCTAAACCACATGGATCCAATGGAGTCATTGCATGTTTGTTATTCTCCTAAACCACATGGATCCACTGGTGAAATTTGCATGTGTGTTATTTTCCATAACCACATTGATCCACTAGTGTCAGTGCATGTGTGCTCTTTTTGTGAACCACAAGGATCCACTGGTGACTTTGCATGTGTGTTCTTTTCCTAAACCACATGGATCCACAGGTGACATTTGCATGTGTGTTATTTTCGAAAACCACATTATTCCACTGGTGTCATTTCATGTGTGTTCTTTTCCTGAACCACATTGATCCACTAGTGACATTGCATGTGTGTTCTTTTCCTAAACCACATGGATCCACTTGTGTCATTGCATGTGTGTTATTTTCCTAAACCACATTGATCCACTCATGTCATTGCATGTGTCTTCTTTTCCTAAACCACATGGATCCATTGGTGTCATTGCATGTGTGTTCTTCTCCTAAACCACATGGATCCACTTATGAAATTTGCATGTGTGTTATTTTCCAGAACCACATTGGTCCACTAGTGTCATTGCATGTGTGCTCATTTCGTGAACCACATGGATCCACTGGTGACTTTGCATGTGTGTTCTTTTCCTAAACCACATGGATCCACTAGTGACATTTGCATGTGTGTTCTTTTCCTAAACCACATTGATCCACTGGTGAAATTTGCATGTGTGTTCTTTTCCTAAACCACATTGATCCACTAGGGACATTTTCATGTGTGTTCTGTTCCTAAACCACATTGATCCACTGGTGACATTTGCATGTGTGTTTTTTCCTAAACCACATTAATCCACTGGTGTCATTTCCATTGTGTTCTTTTGCTAAACCGCGTGTATCGACTGGTGTCATTTCATGTGTGTTCTTTTCCTGAACCACATGGATCCACTTGTGACATTGCATGTCTATTCTTTTCCTAAACCACATTGATCCACTTGTGTCACTGCATGTGTGTTCTTTTCCCGAACCACATTGATCCACTCGTGTCATTGCATGTGTGTTATTTTCCTAAACCACATTGATCCATTGGTGTCATTGCATGTTTGTTATTCTCCTAAACCACATGGATCCACTGGTGACATTTGCATGTGTCTTATTTTCCAGAACAACATTGATCCACTAGTGTCATTGCATGTGTGCTCTATTTGTGAACCACAAGGATCCACTGGTGACTTTGCATGTGTGTTCTTTTCCTAAACCACATGGATCCACAGTTGACATTTGCATGAGGGTTCTTTTCCTGAACCACATTGATCCACTGGTGACATTTGCATGTGTGTTCTTTTCCTAAACCACATTGATCCACTCGTGACATTTGCATGTGTGTTATTTTCCTAAACCACATTGATCCACTGGTGACATTTGCATGTTTGTGTTTTCCTAAACCACCTTAATCCAGTATTGTCATTTCCGTTGTGTTCTTTTCCTAAACCACATTGATCCACTAGTGTCATTGCATGTGTTCTGATTTCCTGAACCACATTGTTCTGTTGGTGACATTGCATGTGTGTTATTTTCCTAAACCACACGGATCCACTGATATTTGCATCAGATTTCTTTTCCTAAACCACATTGATCCACTAGTGAAATTTGCATGTGTGTTTTTTCCTAAACCACATTAATCCACTAGTGTCATTTCCATTGTGTTCTTTTCCTAAACCACATGGATCCACTGGTGTCATTTCATGTGTGTTATTTTCCTAAACCACAAGGATCCACTTGTGTCATTGCATGTTTATTATTTTCCTAAACCACATTGATCCACTCATGTCACTGCATGTGTGTTCTTTTCCTGAACCACATTGATCCATTGGTGTCATTGCCTGTGTGTTATTTTCCTAAACCACATGGATCCAATGGAGTCATTGCATGTATGTTCTTCTCCTAAACCACATGGATCCACTGGTGACATTTGCATGTGTGTTATTTTCCAGAACCACATTGATCCACTAGTGTTATTACATGTGTGCTCTTTTCGTGAACCACATGGATCCACTGGTGACTTTGCATGCGTGTTCTTTTCCTAAACCACATGGATCCACTAGTGATATTTGCATGTGTGTTCTTTTCCTGAACCACATTGATCCACTAGTGACATTTGCATGTGTGTTCTTTTCCTAAACCACATTGATCCACACGTGACATTTGCATGTGTGTTCTTTTCCTAAAACACATTGATCCACTAGTGACATTTGCATGTGCGTTTTTTCCTAAACCACATTAATCCACTAGTGTCATTTCCATTGTGTTCTTTTCCTAAACCACATTGATCCACTACTGTCATTGCATGTGTTCTCTTTTCCTGAACCACATTGATCCGCTGGTGACATTGCATGTGTGTTTTTTTCCTAAACCACATGGATCCACTGGAGTCATTTCATCTGTGTTCTTTTCCTAAACCACATTGATCCACTGGTGTCATTGCATGTGTTTTCCTTTCCTAAACCACATGGATCCACTGGTGACATTTCATGTGTGTTATTTTCCTGACCTACATTTATCCACTTGTGACATTTGCATTTGTGTTCTTTTCCTAAACCACATTATTGCACTGTTGTCCTTTCATGTGTGTTCTTTTCCTGAACCACATTGATCCACTAGTGACATTGCATATGTGTTCTTTTCCTAAACCACATGGATCCACTTGTGTCATTACATGTGTGTTATTTTCCTAAACCACATTGATCCACTCGTGTCATTGCATGTGTGTTCGTTTCCTAAACCACATTGATCCACCGGTGTCATTGCATGTGTACTCTTTTCCTGAACCACATTAATCCGTTGGTGACATTGCATGTGTCTTATTTTCCTAAACCACATGGATCCACTGACATTTGCATGAGTGTTCTTTTCCTAAACCACATTGATCCACTGGTGACATTTGCATGTGTGTTCTTTTCCTAAACCACATTGATCCACTCATGACATTTGCATGTGTGTTCTTTTCCTAAACACCATTGATCCACTGGTGACAATTGCATGTGTGTTTTTTCCTAAACCACATTAATCCACTTGTGTCATTTCCATTGTGTTTTTTTCCTAAACCACATTGATCCACTGGTGCCATTGCATGTGTTCTCTTTTCCTGAACCACATTGATCTGTTGGTGACATTGCATACGTGTTCTTTTACTAAACCACATGGATCCACTAGGGTCATTTCATCTGTGTTCTTTTCCTAAACCACATGGATCCACTTGTGTCATTGCATGTGTGTTCTTTTCCTAAACCACATTGATCCACTCGTGTCATTGCATGTGTGTTCTTTTCCTGAACCACATTGATCCATTGGAGTCATTGCATGTGTGTTATTTTCCTAAACGACATGGATCCAATGGAGTCATTGCATGTATGTTCTTCTCCTAAACCACATTGATCCACTGGTGACATTTGCATGTGTGTTATTTTCCAGAACCACATTGATCCAGTAGTGTCATTGCATGTGTGCTGTTTTCATGAACCACATGGATCCACTCGTGACTTTGCATGTGTGTTCTTTTCCTAAACCACATGGATCCACTAGTGATATTTGCATGTGTGTTCTTTTCCTGAACCACATTGATCCACTAATAACATTTGCATGTGTGTTCTTTTCCTAAACCACATTGATCCACTAGTGACATTTGCATGTGCGTTTTTTCCTAAACCACATTGACCCACTAGTGACATTTGCATGTGCGTTTTTTCCTAAACCACATTAATCCACTAGTGTCATTTCCATTGTGTTCTTTTCCTCAACCACATTGATCCACTGCTATCATTGCATGTGTTCTCTTTTCCTGAACCACATTGATCCGCTGGTGACATTGCATACGTGTTCTTTTCCTAAACCACATGGATCCACTAGAGTCATTTCATCTGTGTTCTTTTCCTAAACCACATTGATCCACTAGTGTCATTGCATGTGTTTTCCTTTCCTAAACCACATGGATCCACTGGTGACATTTCATGTGTGTTCTTTTCCTGATCCACTTGTGACATTTGCATGTGTGTTCTTTTCCTAAAACACATTGATCCACTAGTGACATTTGCATGTGCGTTTTTTCCTAAACCACCTTAATCCACTAGTGTCATTTCCATTATGTTCTTTTCCTAAACCACATTGATACACTCCTAACATTTGCATGTGTGTTTTTTCCTAAACCACATTAATCCACTAGTGTCATTTGCATTGTGTTCTTTTCCTAAACCACATTGATCGACTAGTGTCATTGCATGTGTTCTCTTTTCCTGAACCACATTGATCTGCTGGTGACATTGCATGCGTGTTCTTTTCCTAAACCACATGGATCCAATGGAGTCATTTCATTTGTGTTCTTTTCCTAAACCACATTGATCCACTGTTGTCATTGCATGTGTTTTCCTTTCCTAAACCACATTGATCCACTCATGACATTTGCATGTGTGTTCGTTTCCTAAACCACATTGATCCACTAGTGACATTTGCATGTGTGTTTTTTCCTAAACCACATGGATCCACTGGTGTCATTTCCATTGTGTTCTTTTCCTAAACCACATTGATCCGTTTGTGACATTGCATGTGTGTTCTTTTACTAAACCACATGGATCCAATGGAGTCATTCCATCCGTGTTCTTTTCCTAAACCAGATTGATCCACTTGTGTCATTGCATGTGTTTTAGTTTCCTGAACCACATGGATCCACTGGAGACATTTCATGTGTGTTCTTTTCATGAACCACACTGATCCGTTGGTGACATTGCATGTGTGTTCTTTTCCTAAACCACATGGATCCACTTGAGTCATGTCATCTGTGTTGTTTTCCTAAACCACATTGATCCACTGGTGTCATTGCATGTGTTTTCCTTTCCTAAACCACATGGATCCACTAGTGACATTTCATGTGTGTTCTTTTCCTGACCCACATTGATCCACTCGTGACTTTTCATGTGTGGCCTTTTCCTAAATCACATGGATCCACTGGTGACATTTGCATGTGTGTTATTTTCCAAGACCACATTATTCCACTCGTGTCATTTCATGTGTGTTCTTTTCCTGAACCACATTGATCCACAAGTGCCATTGCATGTGTGTTCTTTTCCTAAACCACATTGATCCACTTGAGTCATTGCATGTCTGTTCTTTTCCTAAAACACATGGGTCCACTGGTGACATTTTCATGTGTGTTCCTTTCCTAAACCACATGGATCCACTGGTGACGTTTGCTTGTGTGTTCTTTTCCTGAACCACATTGATCCACTGGTGACATTTTCATTTTTATTATTTTCCTAAGCCACATTGACCCACTCGTGATATTTGCATGTGTGTTCTTTTCCTAAACCACATTGATACACTACTGACATTTGCATGTGTGTTTTTTCCTAAACCACATTAATCCACTAGTGTCATTTCCATTGTGTTCTTTTCCTAAACCACATTGATCCACTAGTGTCATTGCATGTGTTCTCTTTTCCTGCAACACATTGATCCGCTGGTGACATTGCATGCGTGTTCTTTTCCTAAAGCACATGGATCCAATGGAGTCATTTCATTTGTGTTCTTTTCCTAAACCACATTGATCCACTGTTGTCATTGTACGTGTTTTCCTTTCCTAAACCTCATTGATCCACTCATGACATTTGCATGTGTGTTCTTTTCCTAAACCACATTGATCCACTGGTGACATTTGCATGTGTGGTTTTTCCTAACCCACATGGATCCACTGGTGTCATTTCCATTGTGTTCTTTTCCTAAACCACATTGATCCACTGGTGTCATTGCATGTGTTCTCTTTTCCTGAACCACATTGATCCGTTGGTGACATTGCATGCGTGTTCTTTTACTAAACCACATGGATCCACTAGAGTCATTTCATCTGTGTTCTTTTCCTAAACCACATTGATCCACTGGTGTCATTGCATGTGTTTTCCTTTCCTGAACCACATGGATCCACTGGTGACATTTCATGTGTGTTCTTGTCATGAACCACATTGATCCACTAGTGACTCTGCATGTGTGGCCTTTTCCTAAATCACATGGATCCACTGGTGACATTTGCATGTGTGTTATTTTCCAAAACCACATTATTACACTGGTGTCATTTCATGTGTGTTCTTTTCCTGAACCACAATGATCCACTGGTGCCATTGCATGTGTGTTCTTTTCCTAAACCACATGGATCCACTTGAGTCATAGCATGTCTATTCTTTTCCTAAACCACCGGGATCCACTGCTGACATTTTCATGTGTGTTCTTTTCCTAAACCACATGGATCCAGTGGTGACATTTGCATGTGTGCTCTTTTCCTAAAACACATTGATCCACTAGTGACATTTGCATGTGCGTTTTTTCCTAAACCACCTTAATCCACTAGTGTCATTTCCATTATGTTCTTTTCCTAAACCACATTGATACACTCCTAACATTTGCATGTGTGTTTTTTCCTAAACCACATTAATCCACTGGTGTCATTTCCATTGTGTTCTTTTCGTAAACCACATTGATCGACTAGTGTAATTGCATGTGTTCTCTTTTCCTGAACCACATTGATCTGCTGGTGACATTGCATGCGTGTTATTTTCCTAAACCACATGGATCCAATGGAGTCATTTCATTTGTGTTCTTTTCCTAAACCACATTGATCCACTGTTGTCATTGCATGTGTTTTCCTTTCCTAAACCACATTGATCCACTCATGACATTTGCATGTGTGTTCTTTTCCTAAACCACATTTATCCACTAGTGACATTTGCATGTGTGTTTTTTCCTAAACCACATGGATCCACTAGTGTCATTTCCATTGTGTTCTTTTCCTAAACCACATTGATCTACTGGTGTCATTGCATGTGTTCTCTTTTCCTGAACCACATTGATCCGTTTGTGACATTGCATGCGTGTTCTTTTACTAAACCACATGGATCCAATGGAGTCATTTCATCCGTGTTCTTTTCCTAAACCAGATTGATCCACTTGTGTCATTGCATGTGTTTTACTTTCCTGAACCACATGGATCCACTAGAGACATTTCATGTGTGTTCTTTTCATGAACCACACTGATCCGTTGGTGACATTGCATGCGTGTTCTTTTCCTAAACCACATGGATCCACTTGAGTCATGTCATCTGTGTTGTTTTCCTAAACCACATTGATCCACTGGTGTCATTGCATGTGTTTTCCTTTCCTAAACAACATGGATCCACTAGTGACATTTCATGTGTGTTCTTTTCCTGACCCACATTGATCCACTCGTGACTTTTCATGTGTGGCCTTTTCCTAAATCAAATGGATCCACTGGTGACATTTGCATGTGTGTTATTTTCCAAAACCACATTATTCCACTGGTGTCATTTCATGTGTGTTCTTTTCCTGAACCACATTGATCCACAAGTGCCATTGCATGTGTGTTCTTTTCCTAAACCACATTGATCCACTTGAGTCATTGCATGTCTGTTCTTTTCCTAAAACACATGGGTCCACTGGTGACATTTTCATGTGTGTTCCTTTCCTAAACCACATGGATCCACTGGTGACATTTGCATGTGTGTTCTTTTCCTCAACCACATTGATCCACTGGTGACATTTTCATTTTTATTATTTTCCTAAGCCACATTGACCCACTCGTGATATTTGCATGTGTGTTCTTTTCCTAAACCACATTGATACACTACTGACATTTGCATGTGTGTTTTTTCCTAAACCACATTAATCCACTAGTGTCATTTCCATTGTGTTCTTTTCCTAAACCACATTGATCCACTAGTGTCATTGCATGTGTTCTCTTTTCCTGAAACACATTGATCTACTGGTGACATTGCATGCGTGTTCTTTTCCTAAAGCACATGGATGCAATGGAGTCATTTCATTTGTGTTCTTTTCCTAAACCACATTGATCCACTGTTGTCATTGTACGTGTTTTCCTTTCCTAAACCACATTGATCCACTCATGACAATTGCATGTGTGTTCTTTTCCTAAACCACATTGATCCACTAGTGACATTTGCATGTGTGGTTTTTCCTAACCCACATGGATCCACTGGTGTCATTTCCATTGTGTTCTTTTCCTAAACCACATTGATCCACTGGTGTCATTGCATGTGTTCTCTTTTCCTGAACCACATTGATCCGTTAGTGACATTGCATGCGTGTTCTTTTACTAAACCACATGGATCCACTGGAGTCATTTCATCTGTGTTCTTTTCCTAAACCACATTGATCCACTGGTGTCATTGCATGTGTTTTCCTTTCCTGAACCACATGGATCCACTGGTGACATTTCATGTGTGTTCATGTCATGAACCACATTGATCCACTAATGACTCTGCATGTGTGGCCTTTTCCTAAATCACATGGATCCACTGGTGACATTTGCATGTGTGTTATTTTCCAAAACCACATTATTACACTGGTGTCATTTCATGTGTGTTCTTTTCCTGAACCACAATGATCCACTGGTGCCATTGCATGTGTGTTCTTTTCCTAAACCACATGGATCCACTTGAGTCATTGCATGTCTATTCTTTTCCTAAACCACATGGATCCACTGCTGACATTTTCATGTGTGTTCTTTTCCTAAACCACATGGATCCAGTGGTGACATTTGCATTTGTGTTCTTTTCCTGAACCACGTTTATCAATTGTGACATTTTCATGTGTGTTCTTTTCCTAATCCACATTGACCCATTCGTGACATTTGCATGTGTGTTCTTTTTCTAAACCACATTGATCCACTGCTGACATTTGCATGTGTTTTTTTCCTAAACCACATTAATCCACTGATGTCATTTCCATTGTGTTCTTTTCCTAAACCACATTGATCCACTAGTGTCATTGCATGTGTTCTCTTTTCCTGAACCACATTGATCTGCTGGTGACATTGCATGCGTGTTCTTTTCCTAAACCACATGGATCCAATGGAGTCATTTCATTTGTGTTCTTTTCCTAAACCACATTGATCCACTGTTGTCATTGCATGTGTTTTCCTTTCCTAAACCACATTGATCCACTCATGACATTTGCATGTGTGTTCTTTTCCTAAACCACATTGATCCACTGGTGACATTTGCATGTGTGTTTTTTCCTAAACCACATG
This sequence comes from Avena insularis, assembly GCA_023614405.1. Taxonomy (NCBI): domain Eukaryota; kingdom Viridiplantae; phylum Streptophyta; class Magnoliopsida; order Poales; family Poaceae; genus Avena; species Avena insularis. The sequence goes on along the minus strand of JAJUPC010000209.1, from coordinate 212,609 downwards.
GATCCACTGGTGTCATTTCCATTGTGTTCTTTTCCTAAACCACATTGATCTACTGGTGTCATTGCATGTGTTCTCTTTTCTTGAACCACATTGATCCGTTTGTGACATTGCATGCGTGTTCTTTTACTAAACCACATGGATCCAATGGAGTCATTTCATCCATGTTCTTTTCCTAAACCAGATTGATCCACTTGTGTCATTGCATGTGTTTTCCTTTCCTGAACCACATGGATCCACTGGAGACATATCATGTGTGTTCTTTTCATGAACCACACTGATCCGTTGGTGACATTGCATGCGTGTTCTTTTCCTAAACCACATGGATCCACTTGAGTCATGTCATCTGTGTTGTTTTCCTAAACCACATTGATCCACTGGTGTCATTGCATGTGTTTTCCTTTCCTAAACCACATGGATCCACTAGTGACATTTCATGTGTGTTCTTTTCCTGACCCACATTGATCCACTCGTGACTTTTCATGTGTGGCCTTTTCCTAAATCACATGGATCCACTGGTGACATTTGCATGTGTGTTATTTTCCAAAACCACATTATTCCACTGGTGTCATTTCATGTGTGTTCTTTTCCTGAACCACATTGATCCACAAGTGCCATTGCATGTGTGTTCTTTTCCTAAACCACATTGATCCACTTGAGTCATTGCATGTCTGTTCTTTTCCTAAAACACATGGGTCCACTGGTGACATTTTCATGTGTGTTCCTTTCCTAAACCACATGGATCCACTGGTGACATTTGCATGTGTGTTCTTTTCCTCAACCACATTGATCCACTGGTGACATTTTCATTTTTATTATTTTCCTAAGCCACATTGACCCACTCGTGATATTTGCATGTGTGTTCTTTTCCTAAACCACATTGATACACTACTGACATTTGCATGTGTGTTTTTTCCTAAACCACATTAATCCACTAGTGTCATTTCCATTATGTTCTTTTCCTAAACCACATTGATCCACTAGTGTCATTGCATGTGTTCTCTTTTCCTGAAACACATTGATCTGCTGGTGACATTGCATGCGTGTTCTTTTCCTAAAGCACATGGATGCAATGGAGTCATTTCATTTGTGTTCTTTTCCTAAACCACATTGATCCACTGTTGTCATTGTACGTGTTTTCCTTTCCTAAACCACATTGATCCACTCATGACATTTGCATGTGTGTTCTTTTCCTAAACCACATTGATCCACTAGTGACATTTGCATGTGTGGTTTTTCCTAACCCACATGGATCCACTGGTGTCATTTCCATTGTGTTCTTTTCCTAAACCACATTGATCCACTGGTGTCATTGCATGTGTTCTCTTTTCCTGAACCACATTGATCCGTTAGTGACATTGCATGCGTGTTCTTTTACTAAACCACATGGATCCACTGGAGTCATTTCATCCGTGTTTTTTTCCTAAACCACATTGATCCACTGGTGTCATTGCATGTGTTTTCCTTTCCTGAACCACATGGATCCACTGGTGACATTTCATGTGTGTTCATGTCATGAACCACATTGATCCACTAATGACTCTGCATGTGTGGCCTTTTCCTAAATCACATGGATCCACTGGTGACATTTGCATGTGTGTTATTTTCCAAAACCACATTATTACACTGGTGTCATTTCATGTGTGTTCTTTTCCTGAACCACAATGATCCACTGGTGCCATTGCATGTGTGTTCTTTTCCTAAACCACATGGATCCACTTGAGTCATTGCATGTCTATTCTTTTCCTAAACCACATGGATCCACTGCTGACATTTTCATGTGTGTTCTTTTCCTAAACCACATGGATCCAGTGGTGACATTTGCATTTGTGTTCTTTTCCTGAACCACGTTTATCAATTGTGACATTTTCATGTGTGTTCTTTTCCTAATCCACATTGACCCATTCGTGACATTTGCATGTGTGTTCTTTTTCTAAACCACATTGATCCACTACTGACATTTGCATGTGTTTTTTTCCTAAACCACATTAATCCACTGATGTCATTTCCATTGTGTTCTTTTCCTAAACCACATTGATCCACTAGTGTCATTGCATGTGTTCTCTTTTCCTGAACCACATTGATCTGCTGGTGACATTGCATGCGTGTTCTTTTCCTAAACCACATGGATCCAATGGAGTCATTTCATTTGTGTTCTTTTCCTAAACCACATTGATCCACTGTTGTCATTGCATGTGTTTTCCTTTCCTAAACCACATTGATCCACTCATGACATTTGCATGTGTGTTCTTTTCCTAAACCACATTGATCCACTGGTGACATTTGCATGTGTGTTTTTTCCTAAACCACATGGATCCACTGGTGTCATTTCCATTGTGTTCTTTTCCTAAACCACATTGATCTACTGGTGTCATTGCATGTGTTCTCTTTTCTTGAACCACATTGATCCGTTTGTGACATTGCATGCGTGTTCTTTTACTAAACCACATGGATCCAATGGAGTCATTTCATCCATGTTCTTTTCCTAAACCAGATTGATCCACTTGTGTCATTGCATGTGTTTTCCTTTCCTGAACCACATGGATCCACTGGAGACATATCATGTGTGTTATTTTCATGAACCACACTGATCCGTTGGTGACATTGCATGCGTGTTCTTTTCCTAAACCACATGGATCCACTTGAGTCATGTCATCTGTGTTGTTTTCCTAAACCACATTGATCCACTGGTGTCATTGCATGTGTTTTCCTTTCCTAAACCACATGGATCCACTAGTGACATTTCATGTGTGTTCTTTTCCTGACCCACATTGATCCACTCGTGACTTTTCATGTGTGGCCTTTTCCTAAATCACATGGATCCACTGGTGACATTTGCATGTGTGTTATTTTCCAAAACCACATTATTCCACTGGTGTCATTTCATGTGTGTTCTTTTCCTGAACCACATTGATCCACAAGTGCCATTGCATGTGTGTTCTTTTCCTAAACCACATTGATCCACTTGAGTCATTGCATGTCTGTTCTTTTCCTAAAACACAAGGGTCCACTGGTGATATTTTCATGTGTGTTCCTTTCCTAAACCACATGGATCCACTTGTGACATTTGCATGTGTGTTCTTTTCCTGAACCACATTGATCCACTGGTGACATTTTCATTTGTATTATTTTCCTAAGCCACATTGTCCCACTCGTGATACTTGCATGTGTGTTCTTTTCCTAAACCACATTGATACACTGTTGACATTTGCATGTGTGTTTTTTCCTAAACCACATTAATCCACTAGTGTCATTTCCATTGTGTTCTTTTCCTAAACCACATTGATCCACTAGTGTCATTGCATGTGTTCTCTTTTCCTGAACCACATTGATCCGCTGGTGACATTGCATGCGTGTTGTTTTCCCAAACCACCTGGATCCAATGGAGTCATTTCATCTGTGTTCTTTTCCTAAACCACATTGATCCACTGTTGTCATTGTTCGTGTTTTCCTTTCCTAAACCACATTGATCCACTCATGACATTTGCATGTGTGTTCTTTTCCTAAACCACATTGATCCAATGTTGACATTTGCATGTGTGCTTTTTCCTAACCCACATGGATCCACTGGTGTCATTTCCATTGTGTTTTTTTCCTAAACCACATTGATCCACTGGTGTCATTGCATGTGTTCTCTTTTCCTGAACCACATTGATCCGTTGGTGACATTGCATGCGTGTTCTTTTACTAAACCACAATGATCCACTAGTGCCATTGCATGTGTGTTCTTTTCCTAAACTACATGGATCCACTTGAGTCATTGCATGTCTATTCTTTTCCTAAACCACATGGATCCACTGGTGACATTTTCATGTGTGTTCTTTTCCTAAACCACATGGATCCAGTTGTGATATTTGCATTTGTGTTCTTTTCCTGAACCACGTTTATCCACTGGTGACATTTTCATTTGTGTTCTTTTCCAAATCCACATTGACCCATTCTTGACATTTGCATGTGTGTTCTTTTCCTAAACCACATTGATCCACTACTGACATTTGCATGTGTTTTTTCCTAAACCACATTAATCCACTGGTGTCATTTCCATTGTGTTCTTTTCCTAAACCACATTGATCCACTAGTGTCATTGCATGTGTTCTCTTTTCCTGAACCACATTGATCCGCTGGTGACATTGCATGCGTGTTCTTTTCCAAAACCACATGGATCCAATGGAGTCATTTCATCTGTGTTCTTTTCCTAAACCACATTGATCCACTCATGACATTTGCATGTGTGTTCTTTTCCTAAACCACATTGATCCAATGGTGACATTTGCATGTGTGCTTTTTCCTAACCCACATGGATCCACTGGTGTCATTTCCATTGTGTTTTTTTCCTAAACCACATTGATCCACTGGTGTCATTGCATGTGTTCTCTTTTCCTGAACCACATTGATCCGTTGGTGACATTGCATGCGTGTTCTTTTACTAAACCACATGGATCCACTGGAGTCATTTCATTTGTGTTCTTTTCCTAAACCACATTGATCCACTGGTGTCATTGCATGTGTTTTCCTTTCCTGAACCACATGGATCCACTGGTGACATTTCATGTGTGTTCTTTTCATGAACCACATTGATCCACTAGTGACTCTCCATGTGTCGCCTTTTCCAAAATCACATGGATACACTGGTGACATTTGCATGTGTGTTATTTTCCAAAACCACATTATTACACTGGTGTCATTTCATGTGTGTTCTTTTCCTGAACCACAATGATCCACTGGTGCCATTGCATGTGTGTTCTTTTCCTAAACCACATTGATCCACTTGAGTCATTGCATGTGTGTTCTTTTCCTAAAACACATGGGTCCACTGGTGATATTTTCATGTGTGTTCATTTCCTAAACCACATGGATCCACAGGTGACATTTGCATGTGTGTTCTTTTCCTGAACCACATTGATCCACTGGTGACATTTTCATTTGTATTATTTTCCTAAGCCACATTGTCCCACTCGTGATATTTGCATGTGTGTTCTTCTCCTAAACCACATTGATACACTGCTGACATTTGCATGTGTGTTTTTTCGTAAACCACATTAATCCACTAGTGTCATTTCCATTGTGTTTTTTTCCTAAACCACATTGATCCACTAGTGTCATTGCATGTGTTCTCTTTTCCTGAACCACATTGATCCGCTGGTGACATTGCATGCGTGTTCTTTTCCTAAACCACATGGATCCAATGGAGTCATTTCATCTATGTTCTTTTCCTAAACCACATTGATCCACTGTTGTCATTGTTCGTGTTTTCCTTTCCTAAACCACATTGATCCACTCATGACATTTGCATGTGTGTTCTTTTCCTAAACCACATTGATCCACTGGTGACATTTGCATGTGTGCTTTTTCCTAACCCACATGGATCCACTGGTGTCATTTCCATTGTGTTTTTTTCCTAAACCACATTGATCCACTGGTGTCATTGCATGTGTTCTCTTTTCCCTAACCACATTGATCCATTGGTGACATTGCATGCGTGTTCTTTTACTAAACCACATGGATCCACTGGAGTCATTTCATTTGTGTTCTTTTCCTAAACCACATTGATCCACTGGTGTCATTGCATGTGTTTTCCTTTCCTGAACCACATGGATCCACTGGTGACATTTCATGTGTGTTCTTTTCATGAACCACATTGATCCACTAGTGACTCTGCATGCGTGGCCTTTTCCTAAATCACATGGATACACTGGTGACATTTGCATGTGTGTTATTTTCCAAAACCACATTATTACACTGGTGTCATTTCATGTGTGTTCTTTTCCTGAACCACAATGATCCACTGGTGCCATTGCATGTGTGTTCTTTTCCTAAACCACATGGATCCACTTGAGTCATTGCATGTCTATTCTTTTCCTAAACCACATGGATCCACTGGTGACATTTTCATGTGTGTTCTTTTCCTAAACCACATGGATCCAGTGGTGACATTTGCATTTGTGTTCTTTTCCTGAACCACGTTTATCCACTGGTGACATTTTCATGTGTGTTCTTTTCCTAATCTACATTGACCCATTCGTGACATTTATATGTGTGTTCTTTTCCTAAACCACATTGATCCACTACTGACATTTGCATGTGTTTTTTTTCCTAAACCACATTAATCCACTGGTGTCATTTCCATTGTGTTCTTTTCCTAAACCACATTGATCCACTAGTGTCATTGCATGTGTTCTCTTTTCCTGAACCACATTGATCCGCTGGTGACATTGCATGCATGTTCTTTACCTAAACCACATGGATCCAATGGAGTCTTTTCATCTGTGTTCGTTTCCTAAACCACATTGATCCACTGTTGTCATTGCATGTGTTTTCCTTTCCTAAACCACATTGATCCACTCATGACATTTGCATGTGTGTTCTTTTCCTAAACCACATTGATCCGCTGGTGACATTTGCATGTGTGTTTTTTCCTAAACCACATGGATCCACTGGCGTCATTTCCATTGTGTTCTTTTCCTAAACCACATTGATCCACCGGTGTCATTGCATGTGTTTTCCTTTCCTGAACCACATGGATCCACTGGTGGCATTTCATGTGTGTTATTTTCATGAACCACATTGATCCACTTGTGACTCTGCATGTGTGGCCTTTTCCTAAATCACATGGATCCACTAGTGACATTTGCATGTGTGTTATTTTCCAAAACCACATTATTCCACTGGTGTCATTTCATGTGTGTTCTTTTCCTGAACCACATTGATCCACTAGTGCCATTGCATGTGTGTTCTTTTCCTAAACCACATTGATCCACTTGAGTCATTGCATGTCTATTCTTTTCCTAAAACACATGGGTCCACTGGTGATATTTTCATGTGTGTTCCTTTCCTAAACCACATGGATCCACTGGTGACATTTGCATGTGTGTTCTTTTCCTGAACCACATTGATCCATTTTCATTCATATTTATTATTTTATATTTTTTTATTGTCCCACAATTCCCGATGTTTATGTGTGTGTTCTTTTCCTAAACCACATTGATACACTACTGACATTTGCATGTGTGTTTTTTCCTAAACCACAATAATCCACTAGTGTCATTTCCATTGTGTTCTTTTCCTAAACCACATTGATCCACTAGTGTCATTGCATGTGTTCTCTTTTCCTGAACCACATTGATCCGCTGGTGACATTGCATGCGTGTTCTTTTCCTAAACCACATGGATCCAATGGAGTCATTTCATCTGTGTTCTTTTCCTAAACCACATTGATCCACTGTTGTCATTGTTCGTGTTTTCCTTTCCTAAACCACATTGATCCACTCATGACATTTGGATGTGTGTTCTTTTCCTAAACCACATTGATCCACTGGTGACATTTGCATGTGTGTTTTTTCCTAAACCACATGGATCCACTAGTGTTTTTTCCATTGTGTTCTTTTCCTAAACCACATTGATCCACTGGTGTCATTGCATGTGTTCTCTTTTCCTGAACCACATTGATCCGTTGGTGACATTGCATGCGTGTTCTTTTACTAAACCACATGGATCCACTGGAGTCATTTCATCTGTGTTCTTTTCCTAAACCACATTGATCCACTGGTGTCATTACATGTGTTTTCCTTTCCTGAACCACATGGATCCACTGGTGACATTTCATGTGTGTTGTTTTCATGAACCACATTGATCCATTGGTGACTCTGCATGTGTGGCCTTTTCCTAAATCACATGGATCCACTGGTGACATTTGCATGTGTGTTATTTTCCAAAACCACATTATTGTACCGGTGTCATTTCATGTGTGTTCTTTTCCTGAACCACATTGATCCACTGGTGCCATTGCATGTGTGTTCTTTTCCTAAACCACATGGATCCACTTGAGTCATTGCATGTCTGTTCTTTTCCTAAACCACATGGATCCACTGGTGACATTTTCATGTGTGTTCTTTTCCTAAACCACATGGATCCAGTGGTGACATTTGCATATGTGTTCTTTTCCTGAACCACGTTTATCCAATGGTGACATTTTCATGTGTGTTCTTTTCCTAATCCACATTGACCCACTCGTGACATTTGCATGTGTGTTCTTTTCCTAAACCACATTGATCCACTGCTGACATTTCCATGTGTGTTTTTTCCTAAAGCACATTAGTCCACCAGTGTCATTCCCATTGTGTTCTTTTCCTAAACCACATTGATCCACTAGTGTCATTGCATGTGTTCTCTTTTCCTGAACCACGTTGATCCGCTGGTGACATTGCATGCATGTTCTATTCCTAAACAACATGGATCCAATGGAGTCATTTCATCTGTGTTCATTTCCTAAACCACATTGATCCACTGGTGTCATTGCATGTGTTTTCCTTTCCTAAACCACATGGATACACTGGTGACATTTGCATGTGTTTTTTTCCTAAACCACATGGATCCACTGGTGTTATTCCATTGTGTTCTTTTCCTAAACCACATTGATCCACTGGTGTCATTGCATGTGTTCTCTTTTCCTTAACCACACTGATCCGTTGGTGACATTGCATGCGTGTTCTTTTACTAAACCACATGGATCCAATGGATTCATTTCATCTGTGTTCTTTTCCTAAACCACATTGATCCACTGGTGTCATTGCATGTGTTTTCCTTTCCTGAACCACATGGATCCACCGGTGACATTTCATGTGTGTTGTTTTAATGAACCACATTGATCCACTGGTGACTTTTCATGTGTGGCCTTTTCCTAAATCACATGGATCCACTGGTGACATTTGCATGTCTGTTATTTTCCAAAACCACATTATTGCACTGGTGTCATTTCATGTGTGTTCTTTTCCGGAACCACATTGATCCACTGGTGTCATTGCATGTGTGTTCTTTTCCTAAACCACATGGATCCACTTGAGTCATTGCATGTCTGTTCTTTTCCTAAACCACATGGATCCACTGGTGACATTTTCATGTGTGTTCTTTTCCTAAACCACATGGATCCAGTGGTGACATTTGCATATGTGTTCTTTTCCTGAACCACGTTGATCCAATGGTGACATTTTCATGTGTGTTCTTTTCCTAATCCACATTGACCCACTCGTGACATTTGCATGTGTGTTCTTTTCCTAAACCACATTGATCCACTGCTGACATTTCCATGTGTGTTTTTTCCTAGACCACATTAGTCCACTAGTGTCATTTCCGTTGTGTTCTTTTCCTAAACCACATTCATCCACTAGTGTCATTGCATGTGTTCTCTTTTCCTGAACCACATTGATCTGCTGGTGACATTGCATGCATGTTCTATTCCTAAACAACATTGATCCAATGGAGTCATTTCATCTGTGTTCTTTTCCTAAACCACATTGATCCACTGTTGTCATTGCATGTGTTTTCCTTTCCTAAACCACATGGATACACTGGTGACATTTCATGTGTGTTTTTTCCTAAACCACATTAATCAACTGGTGTCATTTCTATTGTGTTCTTTTCCTAAACCACATTGATCCACTGGTGTCATTGCATGTGTTCTCTTTTCCTTAACCACACTGATCCGTTGGTGACATTGCATGCGTGTTCTTTTACTAAACCACATGGATCCAATGGAGTCATTTCATCTGTGTTCTTTTCCTAAACCACATTGATCCACTCGTGTCATTGCATGTGTTTTCCTTTCCTAAACCACATGGATCCACTAGTGACATTTCATGTGTGTTCTTTTCCTGAACCACATTGATCCACTGGTAACTTTGCATGTGTGGCCTTTTCCTAAATCACATGGACACATTGGTGACATTTGCATGTGTGTTCTTTTCCAAAACCACATTATTCCACTGGTGTCATTTCATGTGTGTTCTTTTCCTGGACCACATTGAGCCACTAGTGCCATTGCATGTGTGTTCTTTTCCTAAACCACATCGATCCACTTGAGTCATTGCATGTCTATTCTTTACCTGAAGCACATGGGTCCACTGGTGACATTTTGATGTGTGTTCCTTTCCTAAACCACATGGATCCACTGGTGACATTTGCATGTGTGTTCTTTTCCAGAACCACATTGATCCACTGGTGACATTTTCATGTGTGTTCTTTTCCTAAGCCACATTGACCTACTCGTGACATTTGCATTTGTGTTCTTTTCCTAAACCACATTGATCCGCTGGTGACATTGCATGCGTGTTCTTTTCCTAAACCACATTAATCCACTGGTGTCATTTCCATTGTGTTCTTTTCCTAAACCACATTGATCCACTAGTGCCATTGCATGTGTTCTCTTTTCGTGAACCACATTGATCCGCTGGTGACATTGCATGCGTGTTCTTTTCCTAAACCACATGGATCCAATGGAGTCATTTCATCTGTGTTCTTTTCCTATACCACATTGATACACTGTTGTCATTGCATGTGTTTTCCTTTCCTAAACCACATTGATCCACTCATGACATTTGCATGTGTGTTATTTTCCTAAACCTCATTGATGCACTGGTGACATTTGCGTGTGTGTTTTTCCTAAACCACATGGATCCACTGGTGTCATTTCCATTGTGTTCTTTTCCTAAACCACATTGATCCACTAGTGACATTGCATGTGTTCTCTTTTCCTGAACCACATTGATCCGTTGGTGACATTGCATGCGTGTTCTTTTACTAAACCACATGGATTCACTTGAGTCATTGCATGTCTGTTCTTTTCCTATACCACATGAATCCACTAGTGACATTTTCATGTGTGTTCTTTTCCTAAACCACATGGATCCACTTGTGACATTTTCATGTGTGTTCTTTTCCTGAACCACATTGAACCACTGGTGACATTTTCATGTGTGTTCTTTTCCTAAACCACATTGATCCACTCGTGACATTTGCATGTGTGTTCTTTTCCTAAACCACATGGATCCACTGGTGACATTTTCATGTATGTTCTTTTCCTAAACCACATGGATACACTGGTGACATTTCATGTGTGTTCTTCTCCTAAACCACATGGATCCACTGGTGACATTTGCATGTTTGTTATTTTCCAGAACCACATTGATCCACTAGTGTCATTGCATGTGTGCTCTTTTCGTGAAACACATGGATCCACTGGTGACTTTGCATGTGTGTTCTTTTCCGAAACCACATGGATCCACTAGTGATATTTGCATGTGTGTTGTTTTCCTGGACCACATTGATCCACTAGTGACATTTGCATGTGTGTTCTTTTCCTAAACCACATTGATCCACTCGTGACATTTGCATGTGTGTTCTTTTCCTAAACCACATTTATACACTAGTGACATTTGCATGTGTGTTATTTTCCTAATCCACATTGATCCACTCGTGTCATTACATGTGTGTTCTTTTCCTGTACCACATTGATCCATTGGTGTCATTGCATGTGTGTTATTTTCCTAAACCACAGGGATCCAATGGAGTCATTGCATGTGCACTAGTAGAAAATGGGCCTTTGGTTCGGGCCACTAGTCCCGGCCGTGGCTAGGGCCGGGACTAATGGTCCGAACTAGACGGCCCGAGGAGGCCGAGGTACTTTGTCCCGGTCCGTAAGGAACCATTAGTCCCGGTTTGAGATACAAACCGGGACAAATGGAGTCGGTCAGCGTGGTCTGGCAGACCTTTAGTCCCGGTTTGTATCTCAAACCGGGACTAATGGCCGGGCCCTATATATATGCACCCATCCCTCCACTCTCTCCTGTTTTTTTCTATGTGAGAGGTGGGTATAACTTTGTGCTAACTTTTTTCTTCATATGCACTAGAGGTGTTCGGTGAAATGCCTGTTAGAGCGATGCCACTTGAGTTCACACAAGACAAAATATGATATGAGGTGCCAGAGCGACACTTAAGGTTTCTCCTCTTTATTTTGAAGTGTCCTAAAAGGTTAGCAACTATTTTCTCGTTTTGACCACGCGGTACTAATTTAAGCATCGTGATTGCGTTTGATATATATGCATAGTTGTATGATGCAGATGAGCCACCCATGGATGTACGGTGACCACGCCTCCGACGCTTCTGAGAGAAGGCGTGCGTTCTGTTCGCCTTGTGGCCGAGGCGAACAAGCGGCGGGATGGTTTTATGTGTTGTCCATGTGTTTAATGTCGGAATGAGCAGGATCAGACTTCCTCAAGAGTCATTCAAAGCCACCTGCTTCGGTCCGGTTTCATGTCCGGCTATAATGTTTGGACCAAGCACGGAGAAAGAGGGGTTATGATGGAAGACGGCGATGAAGAAGAGAACGATGATGACAACTACCGATCTATGTTCCCTTAATACGATGATACCGCAGTTGAAGATAATGAAGAAGAAGGGGGTGAAGAACAGGAACCAGATGAGCCCGTTGATGATATTGGTCGGGTCATTAGTGATGCAAGGCAAGACTGCGACACGGAAAAGGAGAGGTTGCAATTCGAGCAGATGTTACAGGACCACAACACATTGTTGTATCCAACTTGTGAAGATGGCCAAAAGAAGCTGGGTAGCACACTAGAATTGTTGAAGTGGAAGGCAGAGACCGGTATGACTGACTCGGGATTTGAAAAGTTGCTGGTAATAATGAAGAAGCTGCTTCCAAGAAATAACCAATTGCCCTCCAGTACGTACGAAGCAAAGAAACTTGTGTGCCCTCTAGGATTACACGTGCAGAAGATACATGCATGCCCTAATGACTGCATCCTCTACCGCGGTGAGAAGTACGAGAATATGGATAAATGTCCGGTATGCACTGCATTGCGGTATAAGATCAGAAAAGATGACCCTGGTGATGTTGAGGGCGAGCCACCCAGGAAGTGGGTTCCTGCCAAAGTGATGTGGTATGATCCTATAATACCATAGTTGAAACGTTTGTTCAGAAATAAAGAGCATGCCAAGTTGTTGCGATGGCACATGGAAGACCATAAGAAAGACGGGATGTTGAGGCACCCTGCTGATGGTCGGCAGTGGAGAAAAATCGAGACAGACTTCCTAGACTTTGCTGGTGATGCAAGGAACTTATGGTTTGGTCTAAGTACCGATAGCATGAATCCTTTTGGGGAGCAGAACTGCAGTCACATCACCTGGCCCGTGACTCTATGTATCTACAACCTTCCTCCTTGGTTGTGCATCAAGCGGAAGTTCATTATGATGCCAGTGCTCATCCAAGGCCCGAAGCAACCCGGCAACGACATTGATGTGTACCTAAGGCCATTAGTTGATGAACTTCTACAGTTGTGGCCAAACCAGGTGTACGTGTGTGGGATGAGCACAAACAGCAGGAATTTGACCTACAAGCGTTGCTGTTCGTAACCATCAACGATTGGCCTGCTCTTAGTAACATTTCAGGAGAGACGAACAATGGATACAATGCATGAACGCACTATTTAGATGAGACTAGAAGTATATATCTGGATAAATGTAGAAAGAATGTGTACCCATACAATCGTCGTTTTCTTCTGCCCAGTCATCCCTTAAAGAACAAAAGGCAAGCATTTCAATGGCAAGGCAGAAACCCGGACGAAGCCTGTCCCCCTTAGTGGTGCTGATGTATTTGGTATGGTCAAGGATTTGGATGTAATCTTTGGAAAGGGTCCTAGAGTACAACCTGTTCCGAAAGACCCCATTACCAGACACGCACCCATGTGGAAGAAGAAATCTATATTTTGGGAGCTACCCTATTGGAAAGTGCATGAGGTCCGCTCTGCAATCGACGTGATGCACCTGACGAAGAATCTTTGCTTGAATATTCTAGGCTTCCTGGGCTTGTATGGAAGTCAAAAGATACCCCGACAGCATGGGAGGACCAGCAACATCATAAAGGATGAGACGGCAAGAATCCAGGGCAGTTTCAAGGGCTTGCCAGCTACGCTCTTACCAAAGAAGAGAAGGAAATCTTTTTTGAAGTCCTTTTCAGTATCAAGGTCCCGTCTGGATTCTCGTCAAATATAAGGGGAATAGTAAATATGAAAGAGAAAAAATTTCAAAACCTAAAGTCTCATGACTGCCATGTGCTTATGACGCAATTGCTTTCGGTTGCATTGAGGGGAATTCTACCAGAAAATGTTCGACTAGCCATTGTGAAGGTATGTGCATTCCTCAATGCAATTTCTGAGAAGGTAATCGATCGAGAAAGTCTATCAGGGTTACAGATTGATGTGGTCTAATGTCTGGTCAGCTTCGAGTTGTTGTTCCCGCCATCCTTCTTCAATATTATGACGCACCTCCTAGTTCAGCTAGTCAAAGAGATTAGAATTCTCGGTCCTGTGTTTCTACACAATATGTTCCCCTTCGAGAGGTTCATGGGAGTCTTAAGGAAATATGTTCATAACCGTGCTAGGCCATAAGGAAGCATCTCCAAGGCTATGGAACAGAGGAGGTCATTGAGTTTTGTGTTGACTTTCTTCCTGACCTTAAGCCGATTGGTGTTCCCGAATCTCGGTATGAGGGGAGGATGACTGGAAAAGGCAAACTAGGAAGGAAATCAATGGTATGTAGGGAAGGGCATTCTTTCACTCAAGCACACTACACAGTTCTACACAATTCCACCGTGGTGGCTACGTATATCGAGAAACACAAGAATATTCTACGCTCCGAAAACCCGGTGATGCCTGAAACCTTGATTAAAGGGAAACACGAGAAGAATTTTGGCAATTGGTTGCAGACACATCTCATGAATAACACCACTATTGGAGATGAGTTGTACTCGTTGGCTAGGTTACCATCTTCGACTATATGTACTTTCCAAGGGTACGAGATAAATGGGAATACATTTTACACGATCGCCCAAGATAAAAAGAGCACCAACCAAAACAGTGGTGTCCGCTTTGATGCAACAGATGACAATGGGCAGAAGGACACATATTATGGGTACATAGAGGAGATATGGGAACTTGACTATGGACCTACTTTTAAGGTCCCTTTGTTTCGGTGCAAACGGGTCAAGCTGACAGGAGACGGGGTACATTAGACAAAAAGTACGACATGACAATAGTGGATCTCAACAATCATGCGTACATGGATGAACCATTCGTCCTATCCAACGATGTGGCTCAGGTTTTCTATCTGAAGGACATGTCTACCAAACCGAGAAAAATAAAAGATAAGCAAAAGAGTAGAGAATACGACGAGCCAAAGCGCCACATAGTTCTTTCAGGGAAAAGAAACATCGTGGGAGTGGATGACAAGATAGACATGTCAGAAGATTACAATAAGTTTCATGAATTCCGCCGTTCAAAGTGAAAACTGACCCAAGCATCCTGTTAAATGATGAAGATTCTCCATGGCTACGGTGCAGAAGAAAACCACAACACTAGATGTTGGTGATGTGTAATAATGTATTAAACCTTTTATTTGAGACATAAATCTATGTAATGTATTAAACCTTTTATTTGAGACATAAAGGTCCCCTTTCATGTAATAGATCTTGCTCAATCAAACTAGACGTTGACGAATCGGGTTACGAGTCATGGAGGTGATCACCCAAAGAGAAGGAACCATCACAAGAGAAGGAACCCACAAACGCTAAGGATACATAGCACAACTAAAAATTAAGATACATAGCACAACTAAAAATTAAGAAACATGCCTAATGTTGGAGTGATTCACCATTAGCCTGCAATACGCTCGCACATCAGAGTCGCCATAGTCGCCTAGCACCGTCATTGCCGCCATCATCGTCGGGGTCGCTGTAGTCGAACCATGAAGGTTGGGCATGCGTGGGCTGGATTTGAGGGTACCGCAGGCGGGGGTTATTGCCGGTCGTGTTCTAGGCCATGACACTCTGGAGAGTCCATACGCGCCACCACAGCCGACGGCCGGCCTCGTTGAAGTTCGAAGGAGGTGGGCCGTCCTCCTCGTGCCTGACGAGCGCCCTCTCACGCCGATTGATGAAGAAGGCTTCCCAAGTCAGGAAATAGTTGGGATGCCAGTTGGGATTCCTCCGCTGCTCTGGCGTGAGCTCGAGGTAGTAGTGGTTCGTGATGGCCATCCGGTGCTCCACACCTAGAGGGACAGGACGGACCGGCATGCCTCCGGCGCTCAGCATCCAGCCGGTGGGGATGCGGTATCCCGGTGGGCAGGGGTAGTTCTCGAAGATTTCCTTGGTGCACACGCCCTATGGCATGTTCAGAAGTTCCGCCTCGGAAAATATTTTCCTGCTAGCCCGTGAAAGACTCCATCTCCGCCTCCCTGGGTTAGAGGTATGGTGGAAGCCATGGGATAGAGTGGAGAGAGGCGGCAGATATGAGTCTAGATGTGCTATGGCAACGACCAAGCCTACATATATATAGTGAGAAATGGCGGGAAGTTAGATGAGGGAAGCCTAAACCCTAAACCCTAAACCCTAAAGGGGCTACCCTCGTATGGAGAAAGCTATAGGGGTAGATGATCCGGGGCCCCGGTCTAGGGTTTCGCCGGAGGAAGACCATCGGAGCGTCGGAATCACATGAAAATGGCAAAATGGTTAATAGTTTGACTAGTTAGAATAATTATTTTATAAAACAGAAAAGGGATTTGAATCTCTTATTCAAATTCAAGCACTTTTTATGTTACAAATTTAGTGAGATTCAAAAATATGCAAAATATAATAGTTAATGCATTTTTAAATTGGAAATGGCAAAATGGTTATTAGTTTCACTAGTTAGAATAATTATTTTATAAAACAGAAAATATATTTGGATTACTTATTCAAATTCAAAAACTTTTCATGTTGAAATTTTTCTCAAAATCATAAGTATGCAAAAACTGTATAATTCAAATGTTTAAAAAATCTAATAGCTACAAATTGTAATATTTGAAAAAACAGGCGCCAACTTAGGCCCAGCGCGCGCAAATTTGGGCCTTTAGTCCCGGCCTAGAACACCATCCGTGACTAAAGGCTCTACAGGTGAAAAGGCGCCCAAAGCCTTTAGTCCCGATGCGTGGATGGAACCGGGACTAAAGACCCCCCCTTTAGTCCCAGTTTATGCCACGCACCGGGACTAAAGGGTAGGGGGTATTTAATGTGCCGCTTCTTCCCCGGTCGAATCCATCAACCGAAGGAAGCACATCGCGAGGAGCTGCGTTACGCCGCTAGGCTGCCAAATCTTCGGCGCCGTCCTCGGTCGCGCCTCCCCGGCTGACCTCCCCGCGTCGCGCCTCCCCTCGCCGCCACGAGCTCCTCCTCAGCGTCGCCTCTCCTGACCTCCCTCGTCGCGCCTCCCCGGCTGACCGTCCCGGCCACCATACCTCCCCACGCCGTCGTGGCCACCCACGCCGCCACGAGCTCCGCCACAGCCCCGGCCTCTCCCCTCCCCTCGTTGGTATATAGGAAATTTATTTGTATATAGGAAATTTATTTGTATATAGGAAATTTATTCGTATATAGGAAATTTATTTTTATATAGGAAATTTATTTTTATATAGGAAATTTATTTTTATATATAGAAATATTTGTATATAGGAAATATTTTGTGTATAGGAAATATTTGTATATAGAAACTTTTTTGTATATAGAAATATTTGTATATAGGAAATATATTTTTATATATAGGAAATATTTGTATATAGGGAATATTTTGTATATAGGAAATATTTGCACCATAAGCCAGATGACTATCGACGCACACTTCAGAAGGAAGTGAATAAGAGCAAATCAAGTAGAAGTGCAAGCGGGAGCAAATCATCAAGTCAAAGTGCAACCGGGAAAAGAAAGGACACCCCATTTCACTGGGGAGGGCCAAAAATCGACCCCACCCCTCAAGGTGGTATCCCATGACATTCCCCAGCAAAATATGGAAGAAGGTGCGAAGCTTGAGGCCTCTATGAATGTGACTGTTGAGGAATTGCTAGGTTCCCAGGATGACAAGTTACCCAAGGCTCAGGTAGTCCCTACATATGTCCCAAGGAAGCCTCTGGTCAGCTTTGAGCAGTTCCAACAACTGCCAATACAAATGCGGAGTTTACATAAATGGTACTTGAAAGCCGTAAAGCAGGAGAGAATAATGATCATGGCGAAAGTCCCACATGACTACTACTTCCGAGAAGAAGAGGTCCATGTTGAGTTTCCAGAACTCTTCCAGTTATACATTTTCGATGCCCTCGACAAAAGTCTCATGAGTTGCTCTTGTCTATAAGTCGTTGAATTCATTGTCTATATATAAGTTGTTCATTTTTTTCAGTTGTTCAGTTCATTGCATGTAATTATCCTAATTATATCCTTTTGTACTCTATTATTATGCAGAATGAAGATCATGGAATGTAAAAGAAGGTCAATCTTTAGTGTCGGGTTCATTGACCCAGATAAAATACATTGTCAGACGCTAAAGGATAAACCCGAGGACACGCAGGAAAACCTTCTAAGGTTTCTAACGGAGCAAAATTTCTGTGACCACATACTATTTCCTTACAATTTTGCATGAGGGTCTAACTCTATTGTACACATTCTCTTTTGCTTACTCGATGTGAAGTGTAATTGATGAGTTACTGATGTATATATAAATGTGTATAGTTTCCACTGGATTCTCATGGACATTCAACTTGATAAGGGAAGAGTTAAAGTCATGGACCCATTAAAGAGACCCCTGGAAATGTTTAGGGACATGTAAGACATGCTCGAGAGGTAATTTTCGCGCTACATCGGTCTCTTTCGTTGATTTTCTGAGATATCACGTAATAAATAACTCATTCATTTTCTTTACCGGGTAGGGTTTGGAACCAGTTCAAGAGTGCGGTTACAGGTGACTTTAGTGAGAAGCTAACGTTTAAGCCGGTCTCGGTAAGTAGTACGCGCATCTCTTTACTTCTAGTTTCAATACAATTATGATGCTGGATTATTATTTTGATTGAATTCTATTCTCGTAAAGTGCACGAGGCAGCCACCAAAGACGAATCTATGTGGATTCTACGTTTGCGAGTTCATTCGCGCGTTTACCAGTGAGCTGAATGATTATAGAGTCGATGTAAGCAATACATTCATAACATTATTTTTATTACCATCACTTTTTGTTATCATGATTGATATTCATATTGATCTCCTTTTCTTATATAGTTCAAGAAAATGCGGGATCAAGTCCTACCACTAGAACGCATAGTAGCAATTGCTGAAGAACTCGAAGGATTCTTGATGAACGAGATGATAGATGACGCCGGAGAATTTAGTGTGAATAGGCGCCGATGATCCCCGACCGTGTAATTGAATAGACGGGCTCTAGTCCCGATAATTGTGATCTCCATGTGTAACTATCATGTATATATCTGTATGCTCGATCTTAAGAGAAGTTATCTTATGTATGCACGAACATGTATGGTATGTGGTAGCATAGAAAACTATTTTGAAATGAAAAAAAAGGATACAAATTGAATTCTCTGCTGCGGCAGAGAAAGTGCCTAAAATTCTGCTGCGACAGAGAACCATTTGTCCCGGTTCATAATACGAACCGGGACTAATGGGGGGCACCCAGCGCCCGCAGAGACAGCCACGTGGATGCCTATTGGTCCCGGATGGTAAGAGGGTCGGGACTAGTGGGTGGACCTTTAGTCCCGCCCCTCCAGTCCCGGTTACCAGGACCGGGACTGGAGGCCCGTTTTCCACTAGTGGTGTGTTCTTCTACTAAACCACATGGATCCACTGGTGACATTTGCATGTGTGTTATTTTCCAGAACCACATTGATCCACTACTGTCATTGCATGTGTGCTCTTTTCGTGAACCACATGGATCCACTGGTGACTTTGTATGTGTGTTCTTTTCCTAAACCACATGGATCCACTGGTGACATTTGCATGTGTGTTCTTTTCCTAAACCACATTGTTCCACTCGTGTCATTGCATGTGTGTTCTTTTCCTATACCACATTGATCCATTGGTGTCATTGCATGTGCGTTATTTTCCTAAACCACATGGATCCAATGGAGTCATTGCATGTGTGTTCTTCTGCTAAACCACATGGATCCACTGGTGACATTTGCATGTGTGTTATTTTCCAGAACCACATTGATCCACTAGTGTCATTGCATGTGTGCTCTTTTCATGAACCACATGGATCCACTGGTGACTTTGCATGTGTGTTCTTTTCCTAAACCACATGGATCCATTGGTGACATTTGCATGTGTGTTCTTTTCCTAAACCACATTGATCCACTCGTGTCATTGCATGTGTGTTCTTTTCCTGTACCACGTTGATCCATTGGTGTCATTGCATGTGTGTTATTTTCCTAAACCACATGGATCCAATGGAGTCATTGCATGTGTGTTCTTCTCCTAAACCACATGGATCCACTGGCAACATTTGCATGTGTGTTATTTTCTAGAACCACATTGATCCACTAGGGCCATTGCATGTGTGCTCTTTTCATGAACCACATGGATCCACTGGTGACTTTGCTTGTATGTTCTTTTCCTAAACCACATGGATCCAATGGTGACATTTGCATGTGTGTTCTTTTCCTTAACCAAATTGATCCACTGGTGACATTTTCATGTGTGTTCTTTTCCTAAACCACATTGATCCACTCGTGACATTTTCATGTGTGTTCTTTTCCTAAACCACATTGATCAACTGGTGACATTTGCATGTGTGTTTTTTCCTAAACCACATTAATCCACTGGTGTCATTTCCATTGTGTTCTTTTCCTAAACCACATGGATTCACTGGTGTCATTTCATGTGTGTTCTTTTCCTGAACCACATTGATCCACTAGTAACATTGTATGTGTGTTCTTTTCCTAAACAACATGGATCCACTTGTGTCATTTCATGTGTGTTATTTTCCTAAACCACATTGATCCGATGGAGTCATTGCATGTGAGTTCTTCTCCTAAACCACATGGATCCACTGGTGACATTTGCATGTGTGTTATTTTCTAGAACCACATTGATCCACTAGTGTCATTGCATGTGTGCTCTTTTTGTGAACCACATGGATCCACTGGTGACTTTGCAAGTGTGTTCTTTTCCTAAACCACATGGATCCACTAGTGATATTTGCATGTGTGTTCTTTTCCTGGACCACATTGATCCACTGTTGACATTTGCATGTGTGTTCTTTTCCGAAACCACATTGATCCACTCGTGACATTTGCATGTTTGTTCTTTTCCTAAACCACATTGATCCACTAGTGACATTTGCATGTGTGTTTTTTCCTAAACCACATTAATCCACTGGTGTCATTTCCATTGTGTTCTTTTCCTAAACCACATTGATCCAATGGTGTCATTGCATGTTTTCTCTTTCCCTGAACCACATTCATCCTCTGGTGACATTGCATACGTGTTCTTTTCCTAAACCACATGGATCCACTAGGGTCATTTCATTTGTGTTCTTTTCCTAAACCACATTGATCCACTGGTGTCATTGCATGTGTTTTCCTTTCCTAAACCACATGGATCCAATGGTGACATTTCATGTGTGTTCTTTTCCTGAACCACATTGATCCACTTGTGACATTTGCATGTGTGTTCTTTTCATAAACCACATTATTCCACTGGTGTCATTTCATGTGTGTTCTTTTCCTGAACCACATTGATCCACTAGTGACATTGCATGTGTGTTCTTTTCCTAAACCACATGGATCCACTTGTGTCAGTGCATGTGTGTTATTTTCCTAAACCACATTGATCCACTTGTGTCATGGCATGTGTGTTATTTTCCTAAACCACATTGATCCGCTGGTGACATTGCGTGTGTGTTATTTTCCTAAACCACATGGATCCCATGGAGTAATTTCATGTGTTTCTTTTCCTAAACCACATTGATCCACTTGTGTCATTGCATGTGTGCTCTTTTCCTAAACCACATGGATCCACCGGCGACATTGCATGTGTGTTCATTTCGTGAACCACATGGATCCACTGTTGACTTTGCATGCATGTTCTTCTCCTAAACCACGTGGATCCATTGGCGACATTTGCATGTGTGTTATTTTCCAGAACCACATTGATCCACTAGTGTCATTGCATGTGTGCTCTTTTAGTGAACCACATGGATCCACTGGTGACTTTGCATGTATGTTCTTTTCCTAAACCACATGGATCCAATGGTGACATTTGCATGTGTGTTCTTTTCCTGAACCAAATTGATCCACTGGTGACATTTTCATGTGTGTTATTTTCCTAAACCACATTGATCCACTCGTGACATTTTCATGTGTGTTCTTTTCCTAAACCACATTGATCAACTGCTGACATTTGCATGTGTGCTTTTTCCTAAACCACATTAATCCACCGGTGTCATTTCCATTGTGTTCTTTTCCTAAACCACATGGATTCACTGGTGTCATTTCATGTGTGTTCTTTTCCTGAACCACAATTATCCACTAGTAACATTGTATGTGTGTTCTTTTCCTAAACCACATGGATCCACTTGTGTCATTGCATGTGTGTTATTTTCCTAAACCACATTGATCCGATGGATTCATTGCATGTGAGTTCTTCTCCTAAACCACATGATCCACTAGTGACATTTGCATGTGTGTTATTTCCAGAACCACATTGATCCACTAGTGTCATTTCATCTGTGTTCTTTTCCTAAACCACATTGATCCACTAGTGTCATTGCATGTGTTTTCCTTTCCTAAACCACATGGATCCAATGGTGACATTTCATGTGTGTTCTTTTCCTGAACCACATTGATCCACTTGTGACATTTGCATGTGTGTTCTTTTCATAAACCACATTATTCCACTGGTGTCATTTCATGTGTGTTCTTTTCCTGAACCACATTGATCCACTAGTGACATTGCATGTGTGTTCTTTTCGTGAACCACATGGATCCGTTGGTGTCATTGCATGTGTGTTATTTTCCTAAACCACATGGATCCAATGGAGTCATTGCATGTGTGTTCTTCTCCTAAACCACATGGATCCACTGGCAACATTTGCATGTGTGTTATTTTCTAGAACCACATTGATCCACTAGGGTCATTGCATGTGTGCTCTTTTCATGAACCACATGGATCCACTGGTGACTTTGCTTGTATGTTCTTTTCCTAAACCACATGGATCCAATGGTGACATTTGCATGTGTGTTCTTTTCCTGAACCAAATTGATCCACTGGTGACATTTTCATGTGTGTTCTTTTCCTAAACCACATTGATCCACTCGTGACATTTTCATATGTGTTCTTTTCCTAAACCACATTGATCAACTGGTGACATTTGCATGTGTGTTTTTTCCTAAACCACATTAATCCACTGGTGTCATTTCCATTGTGTTCTTTTCCTAAACTACATGGATTCACTAGTGTCATTTCATGTGTGTTCTTTTCCTGAACCACATTGATCCACTAGTAACATTGTATGTGTGTTCTTTTCCTAAACAACATGGATCCACTTGTGTCATTTCATGTGTGTTATTTTCCTAAACCACATTGATCCGATGGAGTCATTGCATGTGATTTCTTCTCCTAAACCACATGGATCCACTGGTGACATTTGCATGTGTGTTATTTTCTAGAACCACATTGATCCACTAGTGTCATTGCATGTGTGCTCTTTTTGTGAACCACATTGATCCACTGGTGACATTGCGTGTGTGTTATTTTCCTAAACCAGATGGATCCCATGGAGTAATTGCGTGTGTTTCTTTTCCTAAACCACATTGATCCACTTGTGTCATTGCATGTGTGCTCTTTTCCTAAACCACATGGATCCACCGGCGACATTGCATGTGTGTTCATTTCGTGAACCACATGGATCCACTGTTGACTTTGCATGCATGTTCTTCTCGTAAACCACGTGGATCCATTGGCGACATTTGCATGTGTGTTATTTTCCAGAACCACATTGATCCACTAGTGTCATTGCATGTGTGCTCTTTTAGTGAACCACATGGATCCACTGGTGACTTTGCATGTATGTTCTTTTCCTAAACCACATGGATCCAATGGTGACATTTGCATGTGTGTTCTTTTCCTGAACCAAATTGATCCACTGGTGACATTTTCATGTGTGTTATTTTCCTAAACCACATTGATCCACTCGTGACATTTTCATGTGTGTTCTTTTCCTAAACCACATTGATCAACTGCTGACATTTGCATGTGTGCTTTTTCCTAAACCACATTAATCCACTGGTGTCATTTCCATTGTGTTCTTTTCCTAAACCACATGGATTCACTGGTGTCATTTCATGTGTGTTCTTTTCCTGAACCACAATTATCCACTAGTAACATTGTATGTGTGTTCTTTTCCTAAACCACATGGATCCACTTGTGTCATTGCATGTGTGTTATTTTCCTAAACCACATTGATCCGATGGAGTCATTGCATGTGAGTTCTTCTCCTAAACCACATGGATCCACTAGTGACATTTGCATGTGTGTTATTTCCAGAACCACATTGATCCACTAGTGTCATTTCATCTGGTATCGTTTCCTAAACCACATTGATCCACTGGTGTCATTGCATGTGTTTTCCTTTCCTAAACCACATGGATCCAATGGTGACATTTCATGTGTGTTCTTTTCCTGAACCACATTGATCCACTTGTGACATTTGCATGTGTGTTCTTTTCATAAACCACATTATTCCACTGGTGTCATTTCATGTGTGTTCTTTTCCTGAACCACATTGATCCACTAGTGACATTGCATGTGTGTTCTTTTCCTAAACCACATGGATCCACTTGTGTCAGTGCATGTGTGTTATTTTCCTAAACCACATTGATCCACTTGTGTCATGGCATGTGTGTTATTTTCCTAAAACACATTGATCTGCTGGTGACATTGCGTGTGTGTTATTTTCCTAAACCACATGGATCCCATGGAGTAATTGCATGTGTTTCTTTTCCTAAACCACATTGATCCACTTGTGTCATTGCATGTGTGCTCTTTTCCTAAACCACATGGATCCACCGGCGACATTGCATGTGTGTTCATTTCGTGAACCACATGGATCCACTGTTGACTTTGCATGCATGTTCTTCTCCTAAACCACGTGGATCCATTGGCGACATTTGCATGTGTGTTATTTTCCAGAACCACATTGATCCACTAGTGTCATTGCATGTGTGCTCTTTTCGTGAACCACATGGATCCACTGGTGACTTTGCATGTATGTTCTTTTCCTAAACCACATGGATCCAATGGTGACATTTGCATGTGTGTTCTTTTCCTGAACCAAATTGATCCACTGGTGACATTTTCATGTGTGTTATTTTCCTAAACCACATTGATCCACTCGTGACATTTTCATATGTGTTCTTTTCCTAAACCACATTGATCAACTGCTGACATTTGCATGTGTGCTTTTTCCTAAACCACATTAATCCACTGGTGTCATTTCCATTGTGTTCTTTTCCTAAACAACATGGATTCACTGGTGTCATTTCATGTGTGTTCTTTTCCTGAACCACAATTATCCACTAGTAACATTGTATGTGTGTTCTTTTCCTAAACCACATGGATCCACTTGTGTCATTGCATGTGTGTTATTTTCCTAAACCACATTGATCCGATGGAGTCATTGCATGTGAGTCCTTCTCCTAAACCACATGGATCCACTAGTGACATTTGCATGTGTGTTATTTTCCAGAACCACATTGATCCACTAGTGTCATTGCATGTGTGCTTTTTTCGTGAACCACATGGATCCACTAGTGACTTTGCAAGTGTGTTCTATGTCTAAACCACATGGATCCACTAGTGATATTTGCATGTGTGTTCTTTTCCTGAACCACATTGATCCACTGGTGACATTTGCATGTGTGTTCTTTTCCTAAACCACATTGATCCACTCGTGACATTTGCATGTTTGTTCTTTTCCTAAACCACATTGATCCACTAGTGACATTTGCATGTGTGTTTTTTTGAAAACCACATTAATCCACTGGTGTCATTTCCATTGTGTTCTTTTCCTAAACCACATTGATCCAATGGTGTCATTGCATGTTTTCTCTTTTCCTGAACCACATTGATCCGCTGGTGACATTGCATGCGTGTTCTTTTCCTAAACCACATGAATCCACTAGGGTCATTTCATCTGTGTTCTTTTCCTAAACCACATTGATCCACTGGTGTCATTGCATGTGTTTGCCTTTCCTAAACCACATGGATCCAATGGTGACATTTCATGTGTGTTCTTTTCCTAAACCACATTGATCCACTTGTGACATTTTCATGTGTGTTCTTTTCATAAACCACATTATTCCACTAGTGTCATTTCATGTGTGTTCTTTTCCTGGACCACATTGATCCACTAGTGACATTGCATTTGTGTTCTTTTCCTAAACCATATGGATCCACTTGTGTCAGTGCATGTGTGTTATTTTCCTAAACCACATTGATCCACTTCTGTCATGGCATGTGTGTTATTTTCCTAAACCACATTGATCCGCTGGTGACACTGCGTGTGTGTTATTTTCCTAAACCACATAGATCCCATGGATTAATTGCATGTGTGTTCTTTTCCTAAACCACATTGATCCACTTGTGTAATTGCATGTGTGCTCTTTTCCTAAACCACATGGATCAACCGGCGACATTGCATGTGTATTCTTTTCGTGAACCACATGGATCCACTGTTGACTTTGCATGCATGTTCTTCTCCTAAACCACGTGGATCCATTGGTGACATTTGCATGTGTGTTGTTTTCTAGAACCACATTCATCCACTAGTTTCATTGCATGTGTGCTCTTTTCGTGAACCACATGGATCCACTGGTGACTTTGCATGTGTGTTCTTCTCTTAAATCACATGGATCCACTGGTGACATTTGGATGTGTGTTCTTTTAATAAACCACATTGATCAACCAGTGTCATTTGAATGTGTGTTCTTTTCCTAAACCACATTGATCCACTAGTTTCATTGCATGTGTGCTCTTTTCCTGAACCACATTGATCAGCTGGTGGCATTGCATGTGTGTTCTTTTCCTAAACCACATTGATCCACTCCAGAAACTTCATGTGTGTTCTTTTCCTAAACCACATGGATCCACTAGTGTCATTGCATGTGTGTTCTTTACTTGGACCACATTGATCCACTAGTGACATTGCATGTGTGTTCTTTTCCTAAACCACATGGATTCACTTGTTCCATTACATGTGTGTTATTTTCCTAAACCACATTGATCCACTTGTGTCATTACATGTGTGTTCTTTTCCTAAACCACATTGATCCACTAGTGACATTTGCATGTGTGTTCTTATCCTAAACTAGGTGGTTCCACTAGTGACATTTTTCTGTGTGTTCTTTTCCTAAACCACATTGATCCACTTGTGACATTTGCATGTGTGTTCTTTACCTAAACCACATTGATCCACTGGTGACATTTGCATGTGTGTTCTGTTCCTAAACCACATTGATCCACTGGTGACATTTGCATGTGTGTTCTTTTCCTAAACCACATTGATCCACTGGTGTCATTTGCAAGTGTGTTCTTTTCCTAAACCACATTGATCCACTGGTGTGTCATTGCATGTTTGCTCTTTTCCGGAACCACATTGATCCGCTAGTGACATTGCATGTGTGTTCTTTTCCTCAACCAAATGGATCCATGGGAGTCATTCCATGTGTGTTCTTTTCCTAAACCACATTGATCCACTGGTGTCATTGCATGTCTGCCCTTTTCCTAAACCACATGGATCCACTAGCGACATTGCATGTGTGTTCTTTTCGTGAACCACATGGATCCACTTTTGACTTTGCATGCGTGTTCTTCTCCTAAAACACATGGATCCACTGGTGACATTTGCACGCGTGTTATTTTCCAGAACCACATTGATCCAATAGTGTCATTGCATGTTTGCTCTTTTCGTGAACCACCTGGATGCACTGGTGACTTTGCATGTGTGTTCTTCTCCTAAACCACATTGATCCACTCGTAACATTTGCATGCGTGTTCTTTCCCTAAACCACATTGATCCACTAGTGTCATTTGCATGTATGTTCTTTTCCTAAACCACATTGATCCACTATTGTCACTGCATGTGTGCTCTTTTCCTGAACCACATTGATTCGCTGGTGACATTACATATGTGTTCTTTTCCTAAACCACATTGATCCACTGGTGTCATTTCATGTGTGCTCTTTTCCTAAACCACATGGATCCACTAGCGACATTGCATGTGCTTTTTTTGTGAACCACATGGATCCACTGGTGACTTTGCATGTGTGTTCTTCTCCTAAACCACATGGATCCACTGGTGACATTTGCATGTGTGTACTTTTCCACATTGATCCACTGGTGACGTTGCATGTGTGTTCTTTTCCTAAACCACATTGATCCACTAGAGTTATTACATGTGTGTTCTTTTCCTAAACCACATGGATCCACCTGTGACATTTGCATGTGTTTTTTCCTAAAACACATTGATCCACTAGAGACACTGGATGTGTGTTCTTTTCCTAAACCACATAGATCCACTAGTGACAATGCATGTGCGTTCTTTTCCTAAACCACATGGATCCAATGGAGTCATTGCATGTGTGTTCTTTTCCAGAACCACATTGATCCACTTGTGTCAATACATGTGTGTTCTTTTCCTAAACCACATGGATCCACTGGTGACATTGCATCTGTATTCTTTTCCTGAACCACATGGATCCACTAGTGACTTTGCAAGTTTGTTCTTTTCCGAAACCACATGCATCCGATGGTGACATTTGGATGTGTGTTCTTTTCCAAAACCACATTGATCCACTCCTGTCATTTCATGTCAGTTCTTTTCTTAAACCACATTTCATGTTAGATCAAAAGCTACTGTCGATTTAATTTGGTGAAAAAAACTAAAACCCCATAGAACAGCCTTTGGGAATTTCTTGAGGGCATCCTGGTAATTGTCTTGACCTGATTCCAACTCTCAGTGAACAAGTACATTAAACCCTACTGAACTATCCAAGGAAATAAGTTTTGGGGCTCCATAACCTCTCTGGTGATTTATTTCCTAAACCTAGAGATTATTTTACTAGAAAAATCATAACTAAATAAAGAAAAGTGATAAATAGTGAAACCACTTTTGTTGGTTTCATTTTATCAACATCTATCTGTTGGTATCATTTTTACACAATGGTGTCATACAGAATAAGTCTTGGCCCAAAACCCCCTCCTAGGTAGTTCCTCGACACTAAACCCTAAGGGGTGTTCATTCCCTTCTCCAAGGCCATCTCAATCTGCTAAATCTAGTCCTCTCAAAACCATCTGAATCTTAATTAGGTATTATTCAATAGTTTTTTGTATGTATTGTTGCTTGTGTGCCTTATGTTGATTGTGGTTTGGTTTGCTTGCATGTGCTATCGGGACAACGATAGTTGCGATGAACTCGGAGAGCAGAAGAAGTGGTATTTATAATTGGAATTGTTATTCTGGGTTATCTAAAGAAGAAGTCCAGGGACAATTATGCCATATTACTAATTATCAGGCAAGACACCTTCTTGCTCATAAGCCTTGTCCTACTATTTTACTTATGCATGTCTTTGTCTACTATATGTGAAATTGCATTGGTTTACTATATGTTGATGTATATATATGGTAGTGGTTTGGCTCCTCCGAACTATTACACTTCTGTACTACTAAGTACAACCCCCTTGGTGATACCTACTTGTCCGTAGTGGAATAGATGGTGTAATACACCATACCCCCTTGGAGACCCCTATTTAGCCGAAGCAAAGCTAGAGGATGGGAAGACCCCGAAAAAAGTGTTACCAAATGTTTTATGATAAAACCTTGGTGAGGTGGGACCTCCCAAGAGATGTTGAGAAAGAGATAAGAGTTTTGTTTTCATAAAATGCTGGAGGAAAACCGGAGGAAAAAGGTTTACAAAAACGCCCCTGGTTCTTTGTAGTTTAGCTATAACAACTTAACCCGTGCAACCACGTTACTCTGGTATGGGACAGGGCTGGATTTGATGTTTGTCTATTCCAGAATAAGCTGCCTCGCAACAACTACAGGGGATCGGGTATCCCTGGAGGGTGTGCCTTCTCCGATATAGGCCCATGTGGGACATCGACCTAGAGAAGGAATGAAGGGTCGGCAGGCCTCCACGCGTTACTATGGGCCCCTCATTGAAAGCGCACACTCTCGAGGAGTGGAAAAAGCGCTCCGGTTGGTCCTCACCCAATGACATGGGTATACCCTACAGGTACTCGAGCTTGGTATATACGTCCTAAATACGTAAAGGCCCACGGTGTCGCCAAGGCCCAAATGAAGGAATCGGGTAACCTACGGACTCTTGATTGCTTGAAGAACAAGAAGAAGCTAAAGATAGAAAGTTTGAAGGGGAAAACCCTAACTTGCAACCGACTCGACCTGCTACCCGAGACCTAACCTACCTATATAAAGGTTAGGAGGGGGCGGCGAGGAGGACACACGCAACCCTAGTTTCCATAACCCTCGCCAGATTGCATCTGCGCACCATTGTAATCTTTGATTCCTTCAATAATTCCACGAGCATACAAGCAGGAGTAGGGACCTCTACGAGGCCTGAACCTGGGTAAATCTTTGAGTCCCCTGAGTGCTTGTTTGCTAGCCGATAGATGTCTCCTTCGCTCCCTCCTTCTCCAAAACCCAAGTCCATAACAATGGGCATTGATGAGTTAAACCCTCGTCAATTGGTGCCGTCTGTGGGAATTGGGAGTGCTGATGTTGCGGCTTCTTCGGCTCCATCAACCGCGATCTACAACTCTGCAACAGCGGAGATTCGCCAGCTCTTCGGCGCGTTCGACTTCACCGTCCACACGCCAGCCACTTGCCCGGCTTTCGAGTCCATAGGCGACGGAATCAGCCTGGCAATAGGGAGCTTCCGCTTCCAAGTTGGTCAGATGGGCACGCTTCGCATGCCTAATCAGCCGACGGCGCCGTCGATTGCTCCAGCCATTGAAGACTCCGATCTAGGCGACCTGGCCACTGAAGACGGAACCTACGGTTCTGGATCTGAGAGTTGTGGGAGCAGCAGCTTCCCCAATCACTTCATGTGCGCCGTCATCAACGCAGGCGACACCTGCGCCAACGGCGACAACACGGGAAATCGCGGCAATGGAACCGACCCGCAAAACGGCGGCAACGGCGGCAACGGAGCTAACGGCGGTAACAGTGGCGATCGCACCAATGCCAACAATGGAGGAGCACCGAACCTCCAACCATAATAAACGAGCAAACCGGTAAACGCGTCGTGATCAAGCTCAACGAGCAAGAGTGGGCTCGCTGCAGCGAGGCCCTACGAGGCACTCCTCTACCCTTCGGATCTCCGCAAGAACTACTAATGGGCTACCATTGGCTCCTGAAGGAAGAATTCAAGCGCCAAGTGCAAACAATCGCGCAACTCGAGGCGCGCAAAAAGGTAGCAGACAAGTCGAGCCTTCGACGTGTAGGGCTCTCCTCCTACGGAGGATCCTCCTCAAGAGGCAACGAATACGTTGCCAAAAAGAGGCAATCTCGGATGGCCCATCTCACCGAGCAAGAACGCATAGAAGCTTCAAAGGTCCTCGACGTCAGCTCTATGACAGTCAACACTCAGGGCAACGTGGTCCCCAAGACGCCGCAAGCCGCAGTGACAGCGGCCACCATGTACCTCCCTAATAACCAACCGCTAGCTGGAGGTCCCCGAGCCGCCATGCAACAATCTACGATCGCGGGCTTGGGATTAATCGAGGCCGCCCTCGACAAGGAGCCAACACCAGACCCAAAAAAGTGCAAAGCGCTAGCAAAATGCTACTCCTCGCCCTCATCAAGCGACGACAGTCACGATCTGTCACGACATCGCCGCTCACGGCGACACGACCACGACTATGATGCGCGCGATGACCTCACGCAGCACAAGATTGACAAATCAAGGGCGCGACACGCTCGGTCGACTGACTCAGAAGAGGAAGATGTGGAGCTCTGCAGCGCCAGATGCTTCAGCAAATCCATTAGGCAGAAGCAAATGCCTAAGGGGTTTAAACACCCGTCGGAGAACCTGAAGTTCGACGGCTATAGGACCCAAAAATCTGGCTGGAGGACCACATCTCCTCCGTCAGGCTCCACGGAGGCATTCGAAGCACAACCATGCAATGCTTGCAGCTACAGCTGCAGGGCACCGCCCGAGCATGGCTCAACAACCTCCCACGCGGATCCATTCGTAGCTGGGATGAGCTGGTTTACAGCTTCATGTGCAATTTCAAGGGCACGTACAAGCGGCCTGCATCAATCGAAGAGCTAAGATGCTGCCAGCAGTGATCGGGCGAATCGCTACACTCCTACATCCAAAGTTGGTCCGTCATCAAGATTTCCGCAGAGAACATCTTGTAGGATCGCGCGATTGATGCATTCAACGGCGGCGTCCGTCTCCTAGAGCTTAGGGAGGAGCTGGGCCGCTCAAAGCCCAAGACCATCGAACACCTGATGGATATCGCGAATCGGTGGGCTGATGGAGAAGATTCGGTGAAGAATCACGTTCATTCCGACGAGGAGGCGGAACTCAAGCGCTAACGCGACCGCCGAAGCAAACGTCGTATGCGCATCTACGATGTCCGCGAAGACGTCAACATGGTCGCAGCCGGCTACACCGACAGACGCGACGACAACCGCAAGATACCATAATAGTGGATATCGCAACTCCGGGAAGACCACGCAAGTGTGGCAACACCGCGATCGTGACGAGGCACCCGCAACAACCATCGAAGAGAAATTGTCCAGGCCATGCACGGTGCACTTCTACATCGACAAGCATGATGGGAAGAAGAAGTCCAGCCACCTCCTCAAGGACTGTCGTGAGTTCCTCAAACTACATGAGGGATTAGCTCAGATGAACCGCAACGCAGTCGAAAGAGGTTACGGTGCCTCCCGAGGCGCCGTGGCACATGGCGCTCTGCCACCACCACCTGGCCCACCACCGAATGCAGCCGCGCCAGACCAGCAGCATGGAGGCGAACCCTACCCAAGGGCCATGGCCACACACTCGCCACCATCTACCACTGAGTACCTCAGTGGAAGCGAGTCATGCATCACCTTCGACAAAAGCGACCACCCGCAGCAAGTACCTCGTCCAGGCCATTGTCCTCTCATACTCGAGGCGCAAATCGGAGGCTTTGACATGAGCCGCGTCTTCATGGATGGCGGAAGCGGCATCAACCTCATATTCGCGAGTACCTTGCGAGCAATGAGGATCCCTCTAACCTGCCTGGAAGCCTTAGACACAACATTCCACGGCATCGTCCCAAAGAAAGGTGTATATCCCCTGGGCAAAATCAACCTCGACGTCATCTTCGGCACGCCAAAGAACTTCCGGTGCAAACGCATCAACTTTGAGGTCATCGACTGGACCTCACAATACCACTGCATCCTCGCTAGGTTCATGGCAGTGCCGTACTACGCCTACCTGCAGATGAAAATGCCAGGTCCCAATGGCATCATCACAATCAACGGGAACTTCGAGAGATCCGACAGCTGCGACAGGGAATACAACAGAATTTCCCAGTCCTTCGGCATGCAGGAACAACTCGCAAGACTGAAAGAGTCAACAGACAACAGTCTGCCTCCCCTAAGCCGGTCGAGCTCGCCTGATCTATCCTTCGACTCATCGGTGCACACCAAGAAAGTACAGGTCCACTCACCGGATCCTGCCAAGATGGCCCTCATCGCCAACAACTTGAGTCCCACATAGGAACTCGCTCTCTTCGAATTCTTCCGTGAGCACTGGGAAATTTTCGCCTGGTGTCCTGCGGACATGCCAGGAGTTCCCAGGGAATTTGCCAAGCACGCACTCAACGTCAACCCCGACACAAGGCCAGTCAAGCAAACAATTCGACGATTGTCCGAGCCACGAGCGTAGGCAGTCGACATGGAGATCAACAGACTCCTCGATGCCAAATTCATACGCAAGATGAAGGAAAGCACTTGGCTCGCCAACACGGTGTTGGTACCAAAAAAGGACATGGATATCCTGCGAATGTGCGTGGACTTCACCGCTTTGAATAAGCACTACCTAAAGGATCACTTGCCGTTGCCGCGAATCGACTAGATCATCGACTCCTCCGCGGGATGCGAGCGCCTCTGCTTCCTCGATGCCTACTCATGCTATAATCAGATTTGAATGAAGGAGCAAGACCAAGAGAAAACAGCGTTTACAATGCCCTTTGGTGTGTTCTGCTACAACACAATGCCCTTCGGGCTAAAAAACGCGGGAGCCACCTACCAGCAGTGCATGCAGGCTTGCCTCAAGGAACAACTGGGTCGCAACATCCAAGTCTATGTCGACGACATAGTAATCAAGACCAAGGAAGAAGCCTCCCTAATCGACGATCTGCGCGAAACCTTCGCCAACCTCGACCGCTACCGGATCAAGCTCAATCCGGACAAATGCGCCTTTAGCGTGCCATTTGGGAAACTACTCGGGTACCTCATCTCCGTGAGGGGAATCGAGGCAAACCCGAAGAAAATAAAAGCCATACTGGCCATGGAGAAGCCGAAAAACATACGGGGCATTCAACAGCTGGCTGGGCGAATCGCAGCCCTCGGTCGATTCATCAGTCGGATGGGTGAAAAGGTGCTGCCCTTCTACCAACTCCTCCACAAAGCCGAAAAGTTAGAGTGGAACAATGAAGCGCAAGAAGCATTCGAAGACCGCAAGCGCCTTCTATCCACCTCGCCAGTACTAGTGACCCCAAGGGAAGGGGAACCACTTTTACTATATATCTCCGCCACCAACCAGGGGGTCAGCACAGTGCTTATCGTCGAGCGAGCCGAGGAAAACAAGGTCCACGGGGTACAACGCCTAGTATACTACCTCAGCGAGGTCCTCACGCCAACAAAACAGTGGTACCCGCACTACCAGAAGCTGGCGTATGGTGTCTTCATGACCGCCCGGCGACTACGCCATTACTTCCAGGAACACCCAATCGTGGTTGTCAACGATGCCGTGTTGGGGCATATCCTCAATAACCCCGATGCCACAGGACGAGTCGCGCTTTGGGGAATAGAATTGTCTCCACGAGACATCACATATGAAAAGCGCGACGCAATCAAGTCGCAAGTTCTCCCTGACTTCCTCGTGCACTGGATGGAAAACCAGCTCCCGGACAAACCAGATATGTCCTACCTATGGACAATGCACTTCGATGGGTCCAAGCGGAAGGACAGAGCAGGCGCAGGTGTCATACTGACATCACCTCAAGGGGACAAGTTGAAGTATATCCTGTGAATGCAGTTCACGGCCTCCAACAACGAGGCTGAATACGAGGCCCTGTTGCACGGGATGAGGATGGCAAAAGCCTACGGCGCCAAGACGCTCATAATATACGGTGACTCCAAGCTGGTCGTCAACCGAACAATGCATGAGTGCGACGCACTAAACGACAACATGATCGCGTAACGCAACCTCTACGACACACTCGTAGGAGCCTTCGACGGTTGCGAGCTGCGACACGTAGGTCGCGAAAGCAACAAAGAGGCAGACGCACTCGCCAACATAGGCTCTACCTGCACCCCCATACCACTTGGGGTATTTCTCGAGAGCATCTACGAATGATCCATCAAGCCAAAGGCTGCAGAGAAGAAAACAAGCGCAGCAATAGACTCAGGGGCTACGCCGCCCAATGAGTCAATGGCACTCGATGACTTGGAGCTGGACACAGGACTCGAGGGACCAATGAGCGTCATGATGATTGAGCAATCCTGGACACAATCGTACATCACGTACCTCCTCAGCAAAAGGCTACCAGACAATCCGACTGATGCACGACACATCGCGCGGCGTTCCAAGGCATTCGCTGTTATCAACGGCGAACTGTATAAACGCAGCATCACACGAATACTGCAGCGATGCGTCTCCATGGCCGGTAGTCGCGCCCTCGTCGCCAAAGCTCTACGAGCTGGGTTCTATTGGCCTACGGCCATGCGCGATGCCAAGGACATCGTCCAAAAATGCAACGCTTTCCAACGATTCGTGGATAAGCCGTATACACCAGGCACAGAGCTCCGGCAAATTCCATTGGCCTGGCCCTTCGCACAATGGGGACTCGACATGGTCGGCAAACTCCCAAGGTCCTCACGAGGAGGCTACGTCTACCTCTTGGTCGCAGTCGACAAGTTCACCAAATGGATTGAAGCCATGCCAGTGACCAACCAACCAGGACATAGCGCAGTCAAGTTCTTCGAATCCATCATCTACCGCTTCGGAGTACCGCACAGATCAGCTACGCCTCTGTAGCACATCCATAGACCAATGGTTAAGTGGAAAAAGCAAACGGGCTCGTTTGCGGCGGCATCAAGAAGTGACTCCTCCAGCCACTTGAACAAGCCGCGGGCTGCTGGCCAGACGAACTGCAATCCGTACTCTGGAGCCTACGCATGACTCCAAACAGTGCCACGAGCTACACGCCATTCTTTATGGTGCACGGAGCTGAGGCAGTACTACCCGCCGAGGTACCGTACAAGGCGCCGCGCGTGGTCGCTTACAGTGAACAAGAGTCATCCCTCGCACTCGAAGACTCCGTCGATCTCCTTGACGAGGCAAGAGAAATCACCATGGAAAGATCAACGATCTACCAGCAGAACCTCGCGAACTACCGATGGGAGGCTCGCCCAGGATCCTTCATCGAAGGCGACCTGGTCCCTATTTGAAGCAGAGGACATCTCAAGCTCGAGTCCCCACAGGAAGGACCATACGTGATTACAGTAATCCCGGTGGGCGCTATCGCCTTCAATATTTAGAGACGAGTCGCATACTCCAACCCTTGAGCGTCGCGCGGTGCGGCGCTTCTACCATAGTCGTTTTACTTTTGCATCGCAAATAAGGCACTCAGCCAAGGCTACTTAGCCACACATTGTACTTCGTACTGTCTCACAAATAAATAAAGCTAAGTGCCCCAAAACTCTGTATCTTCCTTTATTTTTTCGCAACTTAACGACTCGAGGGCTACGCCACCCTACACACATCTGTTCTACGAACTAAAAACGCGATATCCTGAGTAGCTGGCACATCAATCGAAACCCTTGACACAACATCAACCTAGTTGCAACGCACCTGATAGGTTGACAACGGACTGAGATAAAACGCATGGCCAGGCTAACAAAAAGGAGTCGCATAGTGCAACACACTCACACGCTAGCAAGCTCTTTATACATATTCGACAATAAATTATGTACAAAATTTATACGAACTTTACAACACGGGTACACTTATGTGCAGGATATAAACTAAGATACTACTGCAGTAAGAGAACATTGGTTTGTTCAAAACATTCTTTTGCTTATTTTAAATGGCATGTGAAAATTGAATTCAATGCATATGCATAGATCACCCCTAATTGAAAAACCATCAAAATGAGCTCACCTTTCAAAACCCTGGCAACCAGAGACTACCTAGCACTAGTGTAGATTACACAAAAATTTTGAAACCAAAAATCAAAAGTTTACTTCTTGCAGCCATTTCATCAAACAGGTGGCAGGCACAAATCTGGCCAAATTCAAAACACTATTTTGAGCAGTGATTTTGGTCACCATTTAGGCCTAACTCGGTCCCCTTGTCCCCCTCAGTGTACCCCTACCCCTTGCTACCCCGGCCAAGACCTGTGCACACGATCAAATGGTCATGGCCATTAAGGCCGAGCACCTTGAGCACCCTCACTGGCGACATCGTGCCACATCAGCCGCCAGCCTCTCTCACCTTGTCCAGCACGTCGCCCGTGGTCCACCTCCACCGTCCAACCAGCCCGAGCCCAAAGCCAGAGACCAAAACGGTCAAGAACCGCCGCGCCCGGAGCTGGTCGACCGTGCTGACACCGCCCGCAGAGCGTGCATCGCCCTCGCAGACCGCCTCGCCGCCCAGCGCCTACCGCTCCGCCAGCACCTAGGGAACACCCCAGACACCCCCGCTGGCCGCCCAACGCACCCCAGCCACCGCTCGCCGTCGAACCCGCAGCCTCTGCCGCCTAGAGCGCGTGACGTTCCCGATCAGCACCGAGCTTGCCTTGCCGCGCTTTTAAGCCTCAGCGCACCACCAGGAGACAGGCCACCGTCCCCTACCTCGAGCCACGCTGCTAGCCCCCTGTGCCGCCCTCGCCAAAGTCGCCTGCCCACACTGCTCGGTCTCACCGTCGGGCCTATATAAGCCAGCCTCCCCAACCTCATTTCTCCACACTCACTCACTCCCCACCTCTCACTGAACCTCACTCACCTCTAGCCGACGCTGCTCGAGCTCAGCCTCGCTGGAATTGGAGCCAGAGCCGCCGCAGCAGGAGGAGAAGGGAGGCTGCGATTTAGGGCATCCCAAGCTCCGCCGCAACCGCGCCTCACCTCGCCGTCGTCTTCCAGTTTGTTTGCCCACCTCACTGACCTTGCTGGAGCCCTGGTACACCCCCAGTCGACCCCCACCGTCGTGTCTAAGTCAAGTTCACACCGGAGTAATCCGTCGACGATCCTGAACCCCTACCGTTAGATCCCCTTTTAATCGTGCGGCCTAGAATGCTATATAGTGTTTTGGTGTTTTTGTGTCGCTGACTGGTGGAGTCCGCATGTCAGCTGAACCACACGCCGCGGAGCGCCACTGGGCCGGCCCATGTTCGTTCCCGCGCTAGCCCAGCCATTCAAAATTGTATTTTTCTTTTTAGTTTAAATATTAGTTCTGTCCCCTAGTTTGAAAATAAATTCAGATATATTTATAAATCCAAATTGCATGAAACTAATTTTGTCTGAAAGGTATCGAAATGACTATCCAAACCCGTTGGATTTAATTCAATTATAGTTATAGATCTCTCCTAATAAAAATAACAAAACAGAAGATTTTGCAACTTACAACATTTTTATAAAATCAAACAAGATAGATTTTGAGTTGATTCCACCTCTCAAAAATCACATTTCACCATACCTATCTGAATATATAATAATATTAAGGTTTACATGCAGTGAATTTGGACTAATACCAAACTAATGCTATATAGGCATTTCTAGTCACTTTAAATCCTTAAATAATGAACTTAAACCAAAGTAATTATGATCCAACCTTTAAATCTCATTCCCATATATTAGAATATGTGGCGATGACATGTGTCAACATGATCCCATATTTTAAGTGGTGAATATTAAATCTTAGTTAATTTTTCAATGAGTAGAAATTACTTTTATAAAATAAAAAGGAGGAAACTATTGAATAAAACTTGTGATGCTTGTGATGACAATAGATCATAAATTGTGTGCCATAGAGTACTAAGTAAACTAGTTAAGTATTGTTTGGTGATTGTGTACTCCATATGTATTTATAGAAGATAGTACCGACCAAGCTTACGAGGAGGATTTCTATCAAGAAGAATAAGAAAACTTCAACCATTGTACCAACCAAGGCAAGCTAGCCCTATCCAAGTTAACCCTTGCAAGTTGTACTTGCAGGCCACCATTAAAAGTGCAAGTTATTGTACTGAACTGGAATTAAGCTAGTTAACTTGGTCCAGGATGCTATAAGCATGCTTGAGTCACACCCCTTTAACTATTAGTTACCCCAAGTCTTTGTTTACAAGTGTTACCACCTTTAGTTTACACACAGTCCCTTACTTGTTTTGAAGGTAGCATAAAAAGTATAAAACTTGACCTATTTAGCCAAGCTTTAGATGTCATTCTATGGAATGAGATTGAACCCATCATCTTTCCACATTAGTGAACACTCTTAACTTAGTAGTTTAGACTAGATAAAAAACTTGAGTCACTTTAGATGAGAACACTTGGTGAAAATGAATTGTGAAAACCTTGGAATGATGATTCATTCTATTGAGATGTTTTGCCATGTGTTGAGAAACACAAATGGTTTATGATGATGAAAATGATGAGGCATGAGCCTTAACCCTTTTATAAAACTGATGGTTGGATTCGGATGCGATACCATTCCAAATTTACCGTACAACCACACTGCCTGAATTGGGTAATGCTTAGCTGGAAATTTATATGCATTAGTATTAGTTCCCTCGCAAGAGAGGTTTGAGCTGAGGCTACCTCTCAATGTTGTCCACCTATGCAGTGCCCAAGATGACTCATGGTCATGGTTGGGAGGCCAGTCTCATAGGAGAGGTGCTTAAACTAGGATGTGTAAAGGGAAGGTTATGTTTAATTATCTGCATACTAAGTATGATGGTTCAGGGTTATCCCTGACAGATGTATCAAATCTTGTGGTGAAAGTGTACCACCTCTGCAGAGTGTCAAACTACTCGAATAGCCGCGTCCGCGGTTATGGACAGTTGGAATGGCCATAGTGTTTCGTTGTCAGATGTTTTCCAAATAACTTGAAATGAATGATAAATCTTGACTTGACCACAACAGGGTTGTGTTTACGATACTAGCTTCCCAACTTAAGTGATTCTAGCAATTTTATTTTAGCTTTCTTTGCTTCAGAACTCAGCTTAGGTTTGAAACTTAACTTGATAGTTAAACTTAGATTTAGCACTTTAACTTAGCACTATACTACTTGTTAGTGGTAGTTTGTGAGTACTTAAAGAGTACTCATGGCTTTTGTTCCTGGCTATTCTCATGGCCAAACTATGAAGGAGACTATCAAGATGATGGCCATTAGGATGGCTATGATAACTAGGACTATCTGCCTTCGTCAGCATTGCCTGTGCCCCTGAAGATGGACCCCACCGCTACGCTTATCTTTTATTTCTGCTGCTTGTTGTATTAAGACTGGATCATGAGATCCTTATTTGTGTAAGACCTTATGTATGGTTTGTAATGGATGATGTACTGTGATATCCAATCCGTTATGTCTCGCAAAAATGGTAATCCTGGGATTGCGAGGTATGGCATAACGGGCATCTAGGATTAAAAATCCGGGTGTTGACAAGTTGGTATCAGAGCCATCCTGACCATAGGAGACCCTAGTTAGAATGGATATACAAACCAAAAACTTAGCTTCACAACCAAAGTGAGTATTTATGAAAAACTATTTCCTCTCTTATCCTAGTGAACTCATTCTTTCTCAAAAATTCATGTTCCTCAAAATTTCTTACATTACTAGTTAAAATTTAACACACTTGATCACTTCACTAATTTCCTCATCCTTAATTCTTGTAGATGGAGACTCAGTTCAGCAAGTTTTGCCAGTTGGGAAACGGAGGTCAGCTGATCTTCGAGAGGGATCTGGATTCACTATCGGAGTTCTTGGGACGCCCACATCCGGAGTTTCTTGGAGCTCAACTTCTAAGACCCCCAGGAGGAGACCTACAGTGGCTAGTCACTGCAGATCTTAGAGGAAGCATCGAAGCGCCAACTTCCAGGAGAATTTAGTTCTCCGTGAGAGAGAACAACTGGCTAGATGGATTATCCGGGGAAATGCATGAAGCTCTCGCACGTCTATGTGCCCTAAGCGTGAACAAAATCCAAGGAACCCGTTTTGCCCACTATGCAAGACGTGACTTCATGGGAATGCTGATGGAGATGCCAAGTCACCCAGAGTTGAGGCGTCAAGTGGAGAATCTTGACTTCTTGCTGCATGACAGACAACCGGAACTGGACGATGCCAGAGAGTTAGCCAACCAGAACCGTGCCATTGCCGACCAAAAGGCCTAGACTTTCGCACTGCTCGTCCAGCACCGCCAGTCTCTTTGCCGCCAGCGTGCCGAGAAGGATCGCACCATCGCCCGTCTTTGCAAGAAGGTGGCCGACCTCGAGAAGAACGTCAAGGAGCAGGAAGCTCCGCTTGCCGCCAAGGAAGAAGAAGATGAGGGTGAAGACATCCAGGGAGACATGGATTCTTACCTCAGCAACAATGATGACTTTCTGGAGGAGGATGCTATGGACTTCTACATTGATGATGAGGACTCCGACTTCATCGACGATGAGTAGATGCACAAGAGCACTGTCCCACTGTATCGTAGCTTGCAGAATGGTTCTTCAAACCATGTGCTTTCCTTGGTTTGTTGTGCTGTGTGTTGTATCATGTGCTTACTTGCATGAATGAAAATGGAGTTAGTTGAAAAACCTGAGTCTAACTCAAAGTTTTATCCTTGGAAAAACCAAAAACATGAACCTTAGAATTGCCCTCTTACCCCTATATCTATCTCAATCTTCAGATGACTCGTGGAAACCAAGGAGGGAGCAGCTCGTCGCAGGACCCAATGCTGCAGATCTTGCAGAATCTCATCGCTGAAGGTGAAGCAAGCAAGGCCGAGCGCCAAGCCAACTTAGCAACATTGCAGTAGATAGCCCAGATGGTTCTCAACAACCAAGGGCATGGAAATCAGGATCACCATGGATCCAAACTCAAAAAAAATCAGAATACCAATCCCCCAATCTTCAACCAATCTGAAAACCCATTAGATGCTGACGACTGGTTACATACCATGGAAAACAACCTCAAAGTAGCAAGAGTTGATGAAAATGAGAAAGTTCTCTTTGCCACCCACTATCTGGCAGGAGATGCAAGAGCTTGGTGGAATAGTATCCGCAATATGCACCATGGTCAAGTGATGACATGGGAAGCATTTAAAGTCAAGTTCAGTCGCACCCACATGCCGCAAGGTCTAGACAACAGGATGAGAGATGAGTTTCGCGAATTAAAGCAAGGAAGAATGACTGTGGTGGAGTACCGTGGCAGATTCCTGTTACTTGCCAGATATGCACCTGATGAAATCAATATGGAGGCCAAGAAGAAGGAGAGATTCTTGAACGGACTGCATGATGAGATTTAGATTGTCCTCGTCAATATCCGTTTTCAGGATCTCGAAGAGCTAGTCGACTCTGCCATTCAGATGGAAGGGAAGATTAACCAGGCAAACGACAACCGCAAGCGTCGCATGATGCAACAATCTGGATCCAGCAGTCACTAGAAGTACCGTCCCAACCCCTCACCAGGATATGCACCCAGGAACAACCGACCCCCAATGTCTCGCCCAAGCTACCCCAACCGTAGTGGAGGCAATGTGAAGTCCGGAGGAAACCATCCCAACTCCGGCAATGCCAACAATTTCACCTGTGCCCCTACCAAGAGCAACAACAACAACAAAAACACTGCACCCAGAATTGGCAGCAAGGCTGTGCCTGTCGTAGCCAAGGACAAGTCCCAGATCACTTGTTTTGAGCGTGGAGTGGAGGGTCACTACTCCAATGAGTGTCCCAAGAAGACTGCCGCCAATGCCCCTGTGAAATCCCCAGCTCAACAGTAACGTCGTGTTCAACCAGGAAGAAGATTTGCCCTAGGGAACTCTCACAACCTCAACGGTCGTCTCTTCCACATGAACGCAGAAGAAGCCCAGGAAGCGCCAGATGTAGTGTTGGGTATGTTTTCTGTTAACACAGTTTTAGCAAGAGTATTGTTTGATTTGGGAGCATCGCATTCATTTGTCACCGAATAATTTGCATGCACTAGTAAGATTCATCCAACCAACTTGAAGCATGTCATGATAGTTCAAATCCCCGGATCAACTACAAAAGCTAGAAAAATTTGCAAAGCTGTGCCTATCAGAATACAAGGGATAGATTTTTATGCCAACCTAATTGTACTTGGAACCAAAGGATTGGAAGTAGTACTAGGTATGGACTAGATGTCAAGGCATAAAGGACTGATAGACTGTGCTAATAAAGCCATCACCATGACCAGTAGTTCTAGAGTAACAGTAGAGCATATCTCTGAAACCTTACCCCGTCAATTCAAGTGCAACCAGAGTGTAGCCCTGCCCACCATAGACCAGGTCAGAGTAGTCTGTGAATACCCCGACGTATTCCCAGATGAATTGCCAGGTATGCCCCCAGATAGGGATATTGAGTTCATCATCGAACTAATCCGCGGAACCGGACCCATAGCCCAGAGACCCTATAGCATGAACCCCTTAGAGTTAGTGGAACTGAAGAAGTAGTTAGACGCCATGTGAGCAACAGGCTTGATTCAACCAAGCGTATCGCCATGGAGATCACCAGTGTTATTCGTCGACAAGAAAGATGGAGGCAATCGTCTGTGTACAGATTACAGAAAGTTGAATGACGTCACCATCAAAAACAAGTACTCCTTGCCAAAGATAGAGGATTTATTTGATCAGTTGACTGGAGCCCAGGTATTCTCAAAGATTGATCTTAGGACTAGTTATCACCAACTTAAGATTTGTGCAACGGATATTCCCGAAGACCGCCTTTACTACTCGCTATGGTTTATACGAGTATACGGTTATGTCTTTTGGATTAACCAATGCCCCTTCTTATTTCATGAATCTCATGAATAAGATCTTTATGAATTTCCTAGATAAGTTTATAGTTGTGTTTATCGACGACATCCTTATCTACTCCAAGTCAGAATAAGAGCATGAGCAACATCTGAGATTTATCCTAGAAACCCTGAGAGAGCATCCGTTATATGCCAAGTTCAGCAAGTGTGAGTTTTGGCTGAAAGAAGTAGGATTCCTAGGACATATTGTGTCTACCGGAGGAGTCTCTGTTGATCCCACCAAGATCAAGGATGTCGAAGAATGGGAAGCCCCAACAACTCAAACCCAAGTCCGCGCATTTCTCGGATTAGCGGGATACTACCGCAAGTTCGTAGAAGGAATCTCAAGCATCGCCCGACCCATGACCCAATTGTTGAAGAAGGACAAGAAGTTTGAATGGACTGACAATTGTGAAGCCAGTTTTCAGGAGCTGAAGAAGAGATTGATATCAGCCCCAATTTTGATCATGCCAGACATCAAGAAGCCGTTTGATGTGTATTGTGACGCATCTAAGATTGTTCTAGGATGTGTATTGATGCAAGAAGGCAAGGTCATCGTGTATCTGTCTCGACAACTGAAGAAGCATGAGCAGAACTATCCGACCCATGATCTTGAGCTAGCAGCTGTGGTTCTAGCATTGAAGACATGGCGTCATTATCTGATGGGTAATTGCTGTGAGATTTACTCAGATCACAAGAGCTTGAAGTATATTTTCACTCAGAAGGATCTGAATATGAGACAACGGAGATGGATAGAGTTAATCAAGGATTATGACCTTGACATTCACTATCACCCCGG
Source organism: Avena insularis (assembly GCA_023614405.1). Taxonomy (NCBI): domain Eukaryota; kingdom Viridiplantae; phylum Streptophyta; class Magnoliopsida; order Poales; family Poaceae; genus Avena; species Avena insularis. Next base: position 167,855 of record JAJUPC010000209.1, on the reverse strand, counting down.
CAAAGCCAATGTGGTAGCGGATGCTCTTAGCAGATTGCCGTGTAGGCTAAACACCATGATCAAGGAGAAGCAACCAAGTTTGTACGACGAGTTGGAGCAGTTCATGACTGAATTAGTTAGCAAAGGATTTTTGGCTAGCATTGAACTTCAACCCACTTTGTTTAGCCAAATCAAGGAACCCTAGAAGGGGAATGAAAGTATCGACGGAATGAAACGTTGTATTGGTACAGGAAAGGTACCTGGATTCACTGAAGACGAGGAAGGAGTACTGTGGTACAAAGGACGATTCGGTGCCAAGAGTTTCGAGTGAAGGAAGTTATCATGAAGGAAGCTCATGATACTCTTTATTCTATCCACCCCGGAGGAACAAAGATGTATCAGGATTTGAAAGAGCAATTTTGGTGGCACAAGATGAAGAGAGAAATCCGAAGCTACATCGCCAAGTGTGACATCTGTCAAAGAGTCAAAGCAAAACATCAGAGACCTGCAGGACTATTACAGCCATTGCAGATTCCGGAATGGATATGGGATTCCGTCGGAATGGACTTTATCACTAGTTTACCTACTTCCAGTAGGGGAAATGACTCAATCTGGGTCATAGTTGATAGATTGTCCAAGGTAGCTCACTTCATACCTGTCAAGACTACCTACCAGAAAGGTTAGCGTAATCTGTATTGCTAGGATTGTTAGTCTGCATGGGACCCCCAAAACCATAGTATCAGATCAAGGAACTCAGTTTACCTCGAGATTTTGGCAGAAAGTTCAAGAAGGATTGGGAACCAAGTTGAACTTCAGCACCGTGTATCACCCACAAACCGATGGACACACTGAGAGAGTCAACTAGACCCTAGAGGATATGCTTAGAGCTAGTGTGTTGGAATACGGATCAAAATGGGAAGACTGCCTGCCTTTCACAGAATTCTCATATAACAACAGTTATCAAGATAGTTTGCAGATGGCACCATTTGAATTCCTATACGGAAGAAAGTGTCGTACCCCTTTGAATTGGTCGCAAGTAGGAGAGAGTTAGATCTTTGGACCCGACATTCTCGGAGAAGCAGAAGATAAAGTTCAGAAAGTCCGTGAGCACCTCAAGACCGCCCAATCCAGACAGAAGAGTTGTGCTGACAGGAGAAGGAGAGACCTGACTTTCAATGTCGGAGATTTTGTATATCTCAAGGTTTCACCATTGAAGGGAACTCAACGCTTTCGTCTGAAGGGAAAGTTAGCCCCCAGATATATCGGACCTTTCAAAATTCTGAACTATCGAGGAGAAGTATCATATAAGCTAGAACTGCCTGAAGAGATGTTAGCCATCCACAATGTGTTCCATATCTCGTTACTTCGCATATATCGTTCCATATTTCAAGAACATTGATCATAGAGCTATGGAAATCAACAATGACCTGACCTATCGGGAAGTACCCATCCGTATCTTAGAAGAAGCCTACAGAACCACCAGGACCAGGAGCATCAAGTTTCTCAAGATTCAGTGGAGCAACCATACCGAGGAGGAAGCCACTTGGGAGCGCGAAGATTCCATTAGGATAGAGTTCCCAGATCTCTTTAGTTCCTAGTTTTCTTTGTAAATCTCGGGACAAGATTTTGTTTAAGGGGGGAAGGTTTGTAACATCCTGAAACTATAATCCAAGCTTATAAAGATCCAAATCATCAAAATTTAGGGTTAACAAAAACTTTTCCAAATTAAAAATGAAAGCATTCATGTGTATGAGTATTTAAATTAGGAATTGATTTGAATTTCCATGGTTCTGTGATTCTTTGGTTGTAAAATGTTTCCTAGGTGATTTAAACATCATCTACATCATTCCTAAACTTTTACTAAAGAAAATCAAATAAAAAACAATTAAAAACGAGGAATGGTCATTTTGGCCATTTTAATCCACTACACTACTTTGAGTGTTCCTAGCACTCATTTCTTAACAGAAACAATTCATGATCTTTGTACCCCTTGCTAGTACACATAATGAGGTACCAAGGCCCACCTTTTGATCTGCTAAAAACATTATTTTGCTTATTTTAAATGGCATGTGAAAATTGAATCCAATGCATATGCATAGATCACCCCTATTTGAAAAACCATCAAAATGAGCTCCACTTTCAAAACACTAGCAACCAGAGACTACCTAGCACTAGTGTAGATTACCCAAAAAATTTGAAACCAAAATTCAAAAGTTTACTTCTTGCGGCCATTTCATCAAACAGGTGTGCACAACTGCCAAATTCAAAACACTATTTTGAGCAGTGATTTTGGTCACCATTTGGGCCTAACTCGGTCCCCTTGTTCCCCTCAGTGTACCCCTACCCCTTGCTAGCCCGGCCAAGCCCTGTGCACATGACCAAATGGTCATGGCCATTAAGGCCGAGCACATTGAGCACCCTCACCGGTGAAATCGCGCCACAACAGCCGCCAGCCTCTCTCACCTTGTCTAGCACGTCGCCCGTGGTCCACCTCCACCATCCAACCAGCCCTAGTCCAGAGCGGAGACCGTCCGACACCGCCAAGAAGCGCATGCCTTCACCCTCAGCAGGCACAGACCGCCCCTCGCCGCAGCAGGCTTACCGCCTCCGCCAAGACTCGAACACGCCAGACACCCCCGCTGGCCGCCCAACGCACCCCAGCCACCGCTCGCCGTCGAACCCGCAGCCTCTGCCGCCTAGAGCACGTGACGCTCCTGACCAGCACAGATCTCGCCTTGCCGCGCCTTTAAGCCTCATCGCACCACTAGGAGACAGGCCACCGACCCCTACCTCGAGCCACGCCGCTAGCCCCCTGTGCCGCCCTCGCCGGAGTCGCCTGCCCACACCACTCGGTCTCACCATCGGGCCTATATAAGCCGGCCTCCCTAGCCTCATTTCTCCACACTCACTCACTCCCCACCTCTCACTGAACCTCACCCACCTCTAGCCAATGCCGCTCGAGCTCTGCCTCACCGGAATTGGAGCCAGAGCAGCCGCAGTAGGAGGAGAAGGGCGCTTGCGATTTAGGGCACCCCAAGCTCCACCGTAACCGCGCCTCGCCTCGTCGTCGTCTTCCAGTTTGTTTGCCCGCCTCACCGACCTTGCTGGAGCCCTGGTACACCCCCAGTCGACCCCCACCGTCGCGTCTAGGTCAAGTTCTCGCCGGAGTAATCCGTCGACAACGATGAACCCCCACTGTTAGATCCCCTTTTAATCGTGCGGCCTAGAATGCTGGATACCGTTTCTGTGTTTTTGTCCCACTGACTGGTGGAGCCCGCATGTCAGTTGAGCCCCGCGCCGTGGAGCACCACTAGGCTGGCCCATGTTCGTTCCCGCGCTAGCCAACCATTCAAAATTGGATTTTTCTTTTTAGTTTAAATATTAGTTATGTCCCCTAGTTTGAAAATAAATTCAGAGAGATTTATAAATCCAAATTGCATGAAACTAATGTTGTCTGAAAGGTATTGAAATGATCTATCTAAGCCCGTTGGATTTAATTCAATTAGAGTTAAAGATCTCTCCTAATAAAAATAACAAAATAGAAACTTTTGCAACTTACAACATTTTTATAAAATCAACCAAGATAGATTTTGAGTTGATTCCACCTCTCAACAATCACATTTCACCATACCTATCTGAATATATAATAATATTAAGGTTTACATGCAGTCACTTTGGACTAGTACCAAAATAATGCTATATAGGCATTTCTAGTCACTTTAAATCCTTAAATAATGAACTTAAAGCAAAGTAATTATGATCCAACCTTTAAATATCATTCCCATATGTTAGATTATGTGGTGATGACATGTGTCAACATGATCCCATATTTTAAGTGGTGAATATTAAATCTTAGTGAAATTTTCAATGAGTAGAAATTACTTTTCTAACATAAAAAGGAGGAATCTATTGAATGAAACTTTTGATGCTTGTGATGACAATAGATCATCAATTGTGTGCCATAGAGTACTAAGTAAACTAGTTAAGTATTGTTTGGTGATTGTGTACTCCATATGTATTTATAGAAGATAGTACCGACCAAGTTTACGAGGAGGAGGAGTTCTACCAAGAAGAAGAAGAAAACTTCAACCATTGCACCAACCAAGGCAACCTAGCCCTATCCAAGTTAACCCTTGCAAGTTGTACTTGCAAGCCACCATTAAAAGTGCAAGCTATTGTAGTGAACTGGAATTAAGCTAGTTAACTTGATCCAGGATGCTATAAGCATGCTTGAGTCACACCCCTTTAACTATTTGTTACCCCAAGTCTTTGTTTACAAGTGTTACCTCCTTTAGTTTACACACAGTCCCTTACTTGTTTTGAAGGTAGCATAAAAAGTATAAAACTTGACCTATTTAGCTAAGATTTAGATGTCATTCTATGGCATGAGATTGAACCCATCATCTTTCCACATTAGTGAACACTCTTAACTTAGTAGTTTATAGTAGATAAAAAACTTGAGTCACTTTAGATGAGAACACTTGGTGAAAATGAATTGTGAAAACATTGGAATGATGAGTCATTCTATTGATATGTTTTGACATGTGTTGAGAAACACAAATGGTTTATGATGATGAAAATGATGAGGGATGAGCCTTAACCCTTTTATAAAACTGATGATTGGATTCGGATGCGATACCATTCCAAATTTACCGTACAACCACACTACCTGAATTGGGTAAGGCTTAGCTAGAAATTTATATGCATTAGTATTAGTTCCCTCGCGGGAGAGGTTTGAGGTGAGGCTACATCTCAATGTTGTCCATCTATGCAGTGCCCAAGATGACTGATGGTCATGGTTGGGAGGCCATGCTCATAGGAGAGGTGCTTATACTAGGGTGTGTAAAGGGAAGGTTATGTTTGATTATCTGCATAGTAAGTATGATGGTTCGGGGTTATCCCTGACAGATGTATCAAATCTTGTGGTGAAAGTGTACCACCTCTGCAGAGTGTCAAACTATTCGAATAGCCGCATCCGTGATTATGGACTGTTGGAATGGCCATACTGTTTCGTTGTCAAATGTTTTCCAAATAACTTGAAATGAATGATGAATCTTGACTTGACCACAACAGGGTTGTTTTTATGATACTATCTTCCCAACTTAAGTGATTCTAGAAATTTTATTTTAGCTTTCTTTGCTTCAGAACTCAACTTAGGTTTCAAACTTAACTTTATAGTTAAACTTAGATTTAACACTTTAACTTGTTAGTGGTAGTTTGCGGGTACTTAAAGAGTACTCATGGCTTTTGTCCCTGGCTATTCTCATGGCCAGACTATGAAGGAGACTATCAAGATGATGGCCAGCAGGACGGCTATGATAACTAGGACTATCCGCCACAAGATTGCTCGTGCCCTCAAGATGGACCCCACCGCTACACTTATCTTTTAATTCCGCTGCTTGTTGTATTAAGACTGGATCATGAGATCCTTATTTGTGTAAGACCTTATGTATGGTTTGTAATGGATGATGTACTGTGATATCCAATCTGTTATGTCTCGCAAAAATGGTAATCCTGGGATCGCGAGGTATGGCATAACGGGCATATGGGATTAAAAATCCGGGTGTTGACACTATGCAGTCGCACTAGCGACAGAGCAGCCTTGGCACCAGCCACCAACTGTTGCCTCACGCAGTCGTGAACCACAGACAGATCTTGAAACTTGGCAAGGAGGTCCAGCAAGCTCGATGGAGTAACATCCAGTGGAAACATCGTCTGATAAATGTTCTTCAAGCATGACTATGACTTCTTCAGGAAGTGGAGCACTCGCGACACATGGTCCTGTAGGGTCGCCAGCGCAATCGCACGATCATGATCTACCTAGAAGTATCCACTCTCTTGAAGTTGCTCCTGGGTGAGATCATGCATGCGAATGGCAATTCTATCCTTCTCATCCTGCGGATGACACGTGCTGACAACTACACGAAGCAGCAACCGCAGCATAAGTACAACGCACCATTGTGAGTGACTACAAGGAAAAGATAAGAGCAAGCCAACTAACACTTGAATTGGTCGCCTGGTAGGCCACTCGCCAATGGATATCGCTGTGGGTAGCGGCCTTCTCCGCCTTCGACTTCCATACATCCGTGTTACAGTGGAGCACGGGGAACTCATGCTTCAGCTACTTCACACGGTCATGCAGTCGCGAAAGCAACGATAGTTCATCTACCCTGGAGCGCGGCGGTGCAAAGTATCATCAAGAGGCGGTGAGTCCTGAGTTTCCCTCAAAGGATCACTTGATGTACCCTACCACAAGCCAAGATAGAAACAAATAAGACGACCAAATTAACACAAAGAAAAAAGATTCAAGGGCATTCAAGAGTAAATACACTCGCCAGCAGGCATGTTCTTAACAAAGGACATAAACTAGTTCACTATTACAAAGCTACTAAGGAGCGATTGGCTTCATAGACTTCGACAGCTTCGGGGGCTTCATCGAGTCTATGGCAGTGTCAGATGCCACTGACTTTCCACCAGCCCCTGATGCCGCAGCCTTTGCCGCCTTCTTAATGCGCTGTAGCTCCTCAGAATACTTCGCGACGGTGTTTATCAGTTGCGGCCCATATTTACCACAGGCAGTTGCGAAAGGACCAAATACTACCTGCTTGCCGTCCGTGCTAACAGGCATCGCCTTCGACACAATGGCAGGATCAATCGCAACTCCGTGGACCTGCACCATGGCTAGTGACATGGATGCGCCAGCCGCATGGAGTGAGTTCTTGAAGTTCGAAGGAACACCCCCGGTGAAAGACTCCACCAGCTCGCCCATATTCTCGATTAGCTCAGACTTGGGCATCAGCTCCTCCCGGAGGCGACTAAGAACGCCCTTGGCCTTGGAGAGCGTATCTTGAACGGCGATGTTGCGGTCCTCGAATGCCGAAAGCGCGCCCGCCAAAGCATCGTCGCGGCGGAGGGCATGAGGATCGAAGCTCAAATCGCTAGTATATGCACACAAACCAACACATGAATATCAAACATCAATGCCAACGGAAAAATAACAAACAGAGAACAACAATGATATCCAAACAAGGTACCTGAAAGGGCTTTGGCAATCGAGAAAAGCTGTTCTTCGAACAACTTCTCCCTGGAAGCAATGGAAGCACGAAGATCCTCTTCGCGCCTTTGCGCCTCGTCACGCGCGGCGATTGCCTCATCGCGACCCTTCACAGCTGCGGCAAGACATTTCTCCATGGTGGCAGCATCGCGCAGGAGGGCATTATGTTCAGCTACACAAGCAAAAAAGGTTTGACTATCAGTCGACTACATCAAAGGAGAAGAAGAATTAGTGCAGGACACTCATTCTCGACAACGCGATGACGCGTCTCCAGCATTGCATGCTGGCGGCACATCATGAGCACTTGCTCCGCCAGGTGCGCGGCCTCCTTCACAAGGAGCTATCGCATAACAAAGGATCAGCAGAAGTCATCGACTGCAACATCAAAAAGAACAAAAAGCCTACACTTACGTGATCCTCCAAAGACTCCAGAGTCGTTTGGTGCGCAGTCATCCGGGCAACCATTCGATGCTCCCCTGCATGAGGAGAACTGGAAGAGTTGTGCCCGGAGTGGGCCGCCAATGGAGGGGAAGGAGCGCGTTCGACCTCTTTCTTGGCCCTAGAGGTCGCGACTCCTGATTCTTTCAAGAATTGGACGTCGCTAGAAGATGACGACGCCTCTTGACTGCAAGACAAAATCCACATCAAGAAAAGGACAAACCCAGAGACGAGCCAACAAAAGCAAAACAGAGAAGAACAGGCAAACTAGAAAACTTACCAATCAAACTTGTCAAAGTCAAAAGTGGGCTCCCCCGACTCTAACGAGGACTCCTTGGGCAATCACATCTTCTTGCGAGAGGATGGTGCCACGGCACTCACAGGAATGGCAGGGATCAGCGATTCCGCACCTACACCTGCACCTTCCGGAGTCGAAGGAGACGACGCATCAGAATCCTTGCTGCACGAACGCTTGCGGGTATCCGGACTGCCGGACTCGGGGGCTTCCTCATCCGCATCATATGGGACGGTCGACTCCGACTCGTCCTATTCTAAGGCTTCGCGAGGGATAATCCCCTCAGGAAGAGGGGGAATACAAGGTGACACCGCCCAATCCTGCATATAGAGAACAAAGTTCAGCAAAAAATAAATAAGCAGCAGAAAAGCAATCGACAAATTAAGCTACTGCGTAGCACAACTATACCTCAGGAGGCGAGTTAGCAGCATTAAACGAAGGAACAACTGGTTCACTGGGGAGCACATCTTTGTCAGTGTACTTGGTGACCAGTCGAACCATTTTGTCCACTTCACTCGCGGACATGCCATTGGCAGATACGCGAGTGGGATCGTCAGCGCCAGTCCACTGAAACATGGGGTGCACACTGGCCTGCAGGGGCTGGACGCGACGGTGCAGCCACGTGCGAATGAGGGTGCAGCCTCCCTCCTCTGTGCCGAGGCGACTCTCGAGGTCATAGACACGCTCGTACAGCATGTCCGTCTCCGCGGATTCGCCAGGCATAACTACAATTTTCCAGGAGCGCCTCCTATTGCACGGCGTCGCGGGATCGAACGGTGCGAGTCCGAAGTGCTCGTCGCCAACCTTCTTATCGTGGATGTAGAACCACTTGTCCCTCCACCCTTGGACGGACGCTGTGAGCTTGATGTTGAAATAGGTGGCGGATGGGTCGAGGTGAATTCTGCAACCACCTACATCGTAGACTAAAGAGCCAGATGCAGATTGGCGCTTCAACTTGAAGAGGCGCTTGAAGAGGCCGAAGTGCGGCTCGATTCCGAGCCAGCACTCGCAGAGGGTAATGAAGCAAGAGATGTGGAGGATCGAGTTCGGGCTCAGCTAATGGAGCTGAAGCCTGTAGAAACAAAGGAGGCCCCTAAAAAAGGGGTGAAGGGGCAAGGAGAGACCACGAATGATGAATGTCAAAAACATCACTCGAAAACCAGCGGGAGGAGAAGGAATTGCCTCACCGCTGGACGACGCTGCGTCGGTGATCAAGGTCGACAAAGACTCCGTCTTGACGAAGAAGACGGAGATCCGATGACTTGATGATGGAGGGACGCCACGCGCCATTCCTGACGCGGGTGCCCATGCCCTTCTTCTACCCGCCGTCGGCGGTGCTGGTGCCCGTAGCGGTGGAGCCGCCTTTCTTCTTCGCCGCAGCAGCGGTAGCCGCGAAATCGGCCGCAGCACCTCCTTTCTTCTTCCCCATTGCGCGGCGGCGATGCGACCAAAGGAAGTAGCTTGGAAACGAGCAGAGCTGGTCCAGTGTCACTGGACGAGATGAGCGCAGAGAAAGCAGAGGAGTAGCGGCAATGGCGATGAAAGCAAAGGATGAATGCGAGCAGATGAGAAATTACCGTCACAACACCGCTACTTAACCCCTGGAAGATGCAATCCAACGGCTCAGAAAAACCCTACTGGACGCGTGGCAAAAATCGTGCTGAACACGTGGAGGAGTGGAAGCACGAACCGTCCCTCCACTGCTCCCATTATGCATGGAAATCGAGGAGGTGGAGTTAAAATAAAGATTACGCATGCCCAGTCAAATCAAAGTCAGAAAGTAGGACCCACTGCTTGTCACGCCCCACAAACTTCGCCACACGGCAATCGAGGTCATGAAATCGTCAGCACTGACGTCATCAAAGCTACGCAGCAGAGGGCTTCGACTACTTTAGTCCTTGCTCGAGTCTTCGACTCCACCAAGCACTCGGGGGCTACTCCCATAGGGAGCGCTGGTCGCACCCTATGATTTTTCTTTTTCTTCTTTTTCAGGAACATGGATAATCAAAGCAAACCCAACCACTCGAAGCATGGCTTGACTATGGACATGGGTTACTACCATAGGGAGCGCCAGAAACAAATTCGACTAAAACAAGCAAACAAAAGACGACAAAGACTTCAAAAAGATTCTTCGGCCTCGCACGAGTCTTCGACTCAACCAGGCACTCGGGGGCTACTCCCATAGGGAGCGCTGGTCGCGCACCCTATGATTATTTATACAAAAACTATGTGTTGATAACATCCACACTCGAAACTCATGGCGACACCGCCTCATAATTTTTCCCTACAAAGAGACTGCGTCTCCTGGGTCACCCGAATCGTCTTCGCGATGATAAAATTCGGATGCCGCGCTTACAGCGTGAAGGGAAGACCTAAATAAGGCCTGGCAACGCGTTAGCTGTGCACTACCATAAATGTATCCGTACCTACAGGTACGATGAACATGCCTTGACGGACGCGTCGAGTGCTCACACCCATATAACTAGAATTCGACTCCTGTAAGACCTCCGCGGCTTGAGTAGAATTATGCCAGCACTTTTCTGGATTCGAGTCCGGGGACTCGAGTTCGAGTAGATTGCGTTGTTTCACCCTAAGGTGGTTAACTGATACCGATACTTCGCTTAAATTAGGCACGCACATCAATAATCCCTATGACACAAACAAAGCAGTCGAAATATACTCATTCATGCACTCGAAAGACTTCAAATAGTCCCCAGTCAAATCTATGATTCCACTAGACACTCGAGGGCTACTGACAAGGGTATACCCTACAGGTACTCGTTCTTGGTATATACGTCCTAAATACGTAAAGGCCCACGGTGTCGCCAAGGCCGAAATGAAGGACTCCAGTAACCTACGGACTCTCGATTGCCTGAAGAACAAGAAGAAGCTAAAGATAACAAGTGTGAAGGGGAAAACCCTAACTTGTAACCGACTTGACCTGCTACCCGAGACCTAACCTACCTATATAAAGGTTCGGAGGGAGCGGCGAGGAGGACACACGCAACCCTTGTTTCCACAACCCTCGCCAGATTGCATCTGTGCACCATTGTAATCTTCGATTCCTTTGATAATTCCACAGGCAGACAAGCAGGATTAGGGACCTCTAAGAGGCCTGAACCTGGGTAAATCTTTGAGTCCCCTGTGTGCTTTTTTGCTAGCCGATAGATGTCTCCAGCGCTCCCTCCTTCTCCAAAACCCAAGTCCATAAGAATGGGCATTGATGAGTTAAACCCTCGTCACCCGACGTCCTGGTTTTGAGGGGATTAACACTCATAGCGTAGGCACTTATACTGGAGTGGGCATCCAGAGAGTCTTGATTGGTTACTTGACCCATGACCGGTGAAGAGCAGGGTAGTGTACCCGGATGGTTTGGGTAAATTGTACAACCTCTACAGAGTGTAAATCTATTTGAATAGCCGTGTCCGCGGTTAAGGACGGGTTGGACAAACTTCTGTAGAGTGGTGTTGGTTTTGTTTTCAAAAAGGATTTCGGAAAAGCAAAGGCTTTAAAAAGGTTTGGACCATGGGATGGTCAAAAAGGTTCCGGTTTTGACCATGGGATGGTCAGAACGGAATGGAAGTAGTTTCGTCATGGGATGACCGTAAAGGAGAAGCAAATGGGTGACACAGTCCTAAGGTTTTCCAAAACTTTTCAAAACGGTTTCCAAAATGCTTTACGAAAGTTTTTCAACAAAGATATGTAGATGCTATATCTACAAGAGAAACTATGTGAAAATAGAACCTCTCTTGGAGCCCTCCTACTACCACAGCCATATTGCATATCCTCTTGTTATTATTATTTTCTTGAGGTGGTTTGCGAGTAAATTCAATGTACTCACTAGCATTGTCCCTCGCTATTAACATGGCCAGATCTCAAGAAGAAGACGATGCTGGCAACTATGCGACATAGGACATTCTCCCAGTCAGTTGCCTGTAGGTTAAGGCATGGCTCGGGCTCTACGCTTGATGAAGTTCCGCTGATGATTATTGATGCAGCCATAACGACATTTATGTATGTCTTGTAATTCGGTATATTCTCGGATGTTGTAATGATACTTGTCGGTTATGTTCCACGACTAACTGATCTTGGGATCGTGGTTGTATGGATAACAGGGATTCTCGGAGGATTAATCCGGGGGCACCACATACTTGGTATCAAAGCCATCCTGATTGTAGGAGAACCTTAGTTAGCAGGGCCGCTAGACAGGAAACTTATTTTGAAAACCCCGTCTTTCGAAAACTAGTTTCTCAATGAGTTTCAAAAAGTCTATTTTTTCTCTTACCCTAAGTAAATGCTTTCGAAAATGGTTTCCTCTCACTCTCGTCCAAATTTCAAACCTGCAAAATTTATATAATTAGGATCTAGAACCCGGTGAAGACAATGAGATCAAGATGAAGACAAGCAACTACTAGCAAACACAAGGAGACTACAATCTCGCTCTATCAGCGGAATCCTCACAATTAGAAGACATCCAACGTTGCACTATCAAGAAGCGTCCAAGATACGACGAAGACTTCATCTGCAAGATAGAGACTTAGACTTGAAGAAAGATGATATCTAGGGTGAATAGTCCTAAGAATAGGATTCCCCTACATCGCGCGTAGTTAAATCCTTGGTCCCTAGCGTTGACCGTGTTTGCTTGCCTAAGTGCATCCTGTGTTACTTGATGTGTGATGTTTGCCGAGGACACTGCGATTCTCTCGCTCTGTTCGCCTTGTTTGTATGTTCTGGTTCGCCTTGTTAGTTGTCGGTATTGAGACGCAGACTAACCTCGAGAGTATATGAGAGGAAAAGCATCGCAAGAACCAGGAGTTCAACATCGTCAAGTCAGAATGAACTAGAAGACTTCCCCCCCCCCACAGGATGGCATACCTCGTCAAACTCACCTCGCAAGACTCGTCAATAGCTCCATACTCCCCTGTTCCTCAGTCTACTACAGCAAGAATCTTGTTGAAGCCGGAAGTCGATCACCGAAGGATCCTCAATATCCACAAGAAACCCCTCGATAAACCAACCAAAACAAGAAGTGAAGACCTAACCACCCTAACCTTTAGTGTATTAGAGATTCTGACCGCCTCCGGAGACTAACGAATCTAGCCAACCCTACCCAAACCGACGGGAAGTTCCTCCCTAGAAGGTCATAACTACCCCTAAATCCGGATTCTAAGGAAGTGTGAATGTAACAAGTCCACTCCGCCACCAAGAAGAAGTAACGGAACAAATTCCAGTGAAGACAACTTACCCGACGCTGATTGCTTCAACCCTGAATATCTTCTAGCAAGGAGAGTCGCAAATTGCTAACTTACCTTTAGCTAACCCCTTAAAAGGTTCGTTAGGAAACCACCCCCGCCAAGGTTGATAAAATAAGGCGTCACTCGAAGACCCCAGCTCAAGACTCCGGGAAGATACAGCCTCCAGCTAACAGCAAGTCAGCCGTCCAAGATAGAAGCTCCAAACCATTCCCGAAGCACGTAAGTAAAGCTCTAAGGTGGAATGCATCTTTCCACTAAAATATTTAGAAGACTGTCTACCAAAAGATACTGCAGAAAATATCTCTGGCTCCGAAGTTTTCCCCCCAAGAAACAACCCGTGAGTTATCCGATGAGAAACTAACTGAAGATTCTACAAAGTCTCTCCGCTACTTCAGCTAAAGACCCACCCGAAGGACCACCGAACCGCTAACACCTAGGTCCTTAATGCTTATAGGACGTGACACTCCAATGACTCCACTAGGCTAAGTACGAATAATAGTAGTATATAAGCCCCGTAGGCCATAGCTTCGCGAACGCCTTCCGAAGACCTCGACTACAGGAAAAAGAGGGACGACAATCTTCAGAACCGCCACCACTGAAGTCAAGAAGGAAGGAATGCGTTATCTCCGAGCTAACCCAGTCAAATCCTAAGGGGGAAAGACTGCGTCTTTCCCACATAAATAGAGTAAACACTCGCTATGAGCAAACCCAGAAGCCTGGACCCCAATGTCGTAATAGGGTACGCTACAACCTTAAGAAAGAGTTGTGAATCCTTAGAGAAAGGTACATCAGGCCGTAGATACTATCTCCCTACGAGTACCCCGTGAAGTTCAGCATCAAGACAATCTGCCCAGTCTAAGCCCTCGAGATTTAGAGCCCCGAATGAATACCAGGTCATCCCTCACATTCAGGACTGGACTCTGCTCAACTCTCCGTGCGTCCCGGAAGACTGGAGCTCAACTTCAGAGATAGAGTAGTGATCTCCAAAGACGGAGTCCGTAAGATAGTACGCGTAAGACACCTAGTATCAACCCGACTTAAAATCCCCTAACCTTACTCTCCCGAATCTCGGGACGAGATTCTTTTAAAGGGGAAAGATCTGTAACATCCCAATTTTAGTAACCCTGATTAGTTGTCCAGAATGCAAAAATCAAGGGGAACAAAAACTTTTTCTTGCTTAATGCTGAAGTGTTTGTTAGTTGTTTGGATATGCTTATGCATATGGATGTGTATTGGATGATATACTCCTTACCTCAACACCAGTTGACAAAAGCTACTTCCCAAAACAGTCTTGGCTTAATCTCCATATTCCCAAATGATCTGGCATTTCAAAACATGAGCCAAGATTCTTATGTAACCAAAACCATTTTGGTAGCTTCTATTTGACAAAACTATGGAGAGAGATATAACATAATCTCCTTGTGTTTTCAAGACAGAACCTTCAACTACTCTTACCTTCAGGATCTACAAAACCTTTTTATAAGCTTTTGAATTCTACTCTTGGTAGAGATACCAAGGACTCTCATCTTATCCAAAAACCCAACCTCTTCAAAATTCCCCAGCCTTACCTCAAGCTAGGCTTGATGGTAACCCTAGCAATAGTTGACTTGCTTATAAAATGAGTTGCCTTGATCTGCTGTTTGACTTGATTGCTTAGAAGTAGTATAAGCTACCCTAGGAGCTCATCACTAGGATCAAGATGTCTCCGAATAATCCCACCCTAAGCAAGAATATAAACCTGGACCTAATCCCTAGATACTAGGTGATCATCTAAAACCCTTAACCAGCTCAGCTCTGAGGTAATCTAAATCCAGAAGCTTCCAAGTCAATGAAGACCAATAGAAAGATTGGATCCTTTCTATTCAATCTACACTTTAACCTCATCAACTTTATGATGCTTGGGTACCTTCCACCCCCCTCAAAAACATCCCATCTCATATTCTAGTCAAAAACCCTAAATCTGCCAAATTTGACTAAGTCTGGAAACTGTTTCAACATCACCTTTTTGAAAGCCTCCCTTTCTCAACCCTTGTGTATTTTTGAAAATGAACATGAACCATCTTGTTAACCATCCTAAGGACTACGAAGGCCCACTCTTTCCCTTGTCTAGATCATCCTCCTACCCACTTGTCCTTGATGATTTTGCAGGCAAGAAAATAATTATTCTTGCAAATCTAGTCAACATGCCTACTTTGATAGAAGCTCACACCACCATCCAACCTTCTTTGGACCAACTCTTAGCATGGTTGTCTTCTACTCATATAGGTCTATCAGTATCTACTTCACTTGTTCCAAGTGGAACTTTGTGCTTCTTAAACCCACAAGGTTTTAAGGCTAGTTGATAATCTACTTTGGCAGGCTTATTTTATTCAAAGTTTGAAAGCCTGTGTTAGTGAGATCAAGCAGGATAACGCTCAAACCTCTACATCATTACAATCTACATGACTTGGTATATCCAACCATTTACCCCATGCCCCAAGGGGAGATCTGAACTCCAAGATACAACCATGTTTTGATGGTATGAAATTAACATCACCCTAGATCCTTAATCTAGGGTATTCCACCAAAATCAACTTGGATTCTCCAATCACAAGGTTGCAAATGCTTGCTACACCTTGTCTACATCATCTACCTTGATCAGCAAGATTTATCAAATATTACCCATAATTATTTTGGCTCCAAATCTATTTAATCTCCAAAACTCCTCTCACAACGCAAAATTTGGGTTTTGCCAAAACACTTCCCCAACTTTTGGCACATCTGAGTTCCATATATCATACCTTGAAGAGCTTTATTATTTCTTTTTTCCCTTTTTCTTAAATGGAAGAAACAAGAAATAATTGTCTAAAATACTTTTCCTTCCCAATAAATTCCAAGAAAATTCCCCAAGTTGTGCCTTTGTATATAGGACCATATCACATCCAAATCCAACAAAGTTCAATGTAAAAATATCAAATTATTTTATAGAAACTACTTTTGTACTTTTTGAATAAAGAATTTTAAGTGGACTTATAATCATCTAAAAAATCCCAAATAATTCTTGGGGTGTATCTTGACCTCATCTACCTACTAGTATCATCTCCCTACCTTGTCTTATACAATTTATCAAACTTCCTTCACAAGCACCTATTTACTCAATTTAGCAAACCTAGCTAGTATTGAGTTAAATCAAGACCAAACCACCGCCAACCTTGCAAGACAATGCACCATAACCCCCAGCACTCATCTCTGGTCGAAAACACTATAGCAATTATTGTAGCAACTTGTCCCATGTGCTTGGAAGTAAGAAGGAGAGAGAGGGAGACAAGCCTCTCCCAGCCCTGGTGCACGACTCCAGTACCCCACCACACCTCCCCACCGCCCACATTGCCCAATGGCAAGGCCATGGACCATGTCCAAGTTCCCCCATGCACCAAGCTCCCCATGGACCTCCCCTTTCGGTTTAAAGGGATGGAGACCAGCACGACTCTCCCCTCTTCTCTCAGACCACTCCTACCCTATCCCCTCACCCCTCCTGAGCTCCAAATCTAGATCCCGAGCTCCCCATTGCCATGGAGGAGAAGAAGCTCCCCTCTTGGTCTCCCCGGGGTAGTGCAGTGCTTGATCGACTCCAACCCTCCCCCATCCCCTCATTCTCCCCCCAAACATCCTCTGAGCCACACCAGATTCCCCTCTCCCTTCCCCTGGCTTCCCATGCCCAAGAGCCCGAAACTCTCTCCCATGGAGCTGCGAGGAAGAAGAAGGTTGTACAAGGGCGACACTACTCCTTTCTTCTCATTTCTTCTCTAGCGTGAGTGTCCCGGCGAGCCTGAGCTAACACCACTCTGTCCACCAACATGCAGGCACCCCTGAGCGTGCTCCGACGAGCTCCCGACAGATCAGTGCCGATGAGAGGTGTGAACGGCTTCCCCGCGGCAGAACCCCTCGATGCCGACCATCCACGAAGTCGCAGTGGCACGCCGTGCCTCCTCCACCACTCCTCGTCGTCGGACAAGCCCTCTGGTGAGCCTCCCTTACCCCGCCCGAGCCCTCCTAGGGTTTCACCCCGTCACCCTAGAGACAGAGGAGGAAGACGACTCAGAGCCATCGATCCCACTTCAGATCCACGGCCCAGCGCGCCCCCTACCCCTTCGGCGTTGGCTCCCGCTGACGCGCGGGCCCCGCCTAGAGGGATTTGAACCCTCCTCCCGCAAGCTGCCTGCCCGGTTGGGCCGCCCTTTTCTGCCGTTCGGCCCAGTCGACCGGAATTCTGGCCCGGCAATGCCCCTCTCCTTTTTCTTTTAGTATTTCATTAAATCTAGAAAATTGAATTTTAGATTAAATCTTTTTGAAAATGGAAAACAACTACAACTTCCTAGATCTAAATTTCCTAGGGTTACTGAGGATTTACTCTAACTTGTAGTACCAAAAGTTTGGCCAAATAACATCTGTATATTTTCTGTAGATTTATCTCCTAGATAGTACCTTTTTCATGCAATAAATCCTCAAAGGAGTTCCACCCCACCAAATGGAGTAAATCCAACGGCAATTGTTTGGTATATGAAATACCTGTTAGCACGGCTTGGTCCCATACCAAGTGGATCCTGGAAGTTTCTGTAGCAAAAATAACAAAAACAGAGACAATCTGACTTTGGAAAATTCCCTACACCAAACCATGAGTCCATTTTGAACCAATTCCAAATCCCAATGATGTGGTACTTCAATACCTATCTAAATCCAGGAGCTCATGATTTATTGAGCCTTGGATATTTTTCTGTGAATTAAACTATTATGTGCATGGTTTATTCACCCCTAAATTCACTGCAGTAGCTATACAGCTCCAAAAAGGTTGATTCCAAGTTCTACAGAAAGGTATTCCAACTACATACCATATATTTAATTTGATGAAAAAGACAAAAACCCCACAGAACTGCCTTTGGGAATTTCTTGAGGGCATCCTGGTAATTGTCTTGACCTGTTTCCAACTCTCAGTGAACAAGTACATTAAACCCTACTGAACTATCCAAGGAAATAATTTTTGGAGGTCCAGAACCTCTCTGGTGATTTATTTCCTAAACCTAGAGATTATTTCACTAGAAAAGTCATAACTAAATAAAGAAAAGTGATAAAATAGTGAAACAACTTTTGTTGGTTTCATTTTATCAACATATATCTGTTGGTATCATTTTTACACAATGGTGTCATATAGAATAAGTCTTGTCCCAAAACCCCCTCCTAAGTAGTTCCTCGACACTAAACCCTAAGGGGTGTTCATTCCCTTCTCCAAGGCCATCTCAATCTCCTAAATCCAATCCTCTCAAAACCATTTGAAACTTAATTAGGTATTATTCAGTAGTTTGTTGTATGTATTGTTGCTTGTATGCCTTGTGTTGATTGTGGTTTGGTTTGCTTGCATGTGCTGTCGGGACGACGATAGTTGCGATGAAATGAGAGAGCAGAAGAAGTGGTATTTATAATTGGAATTGGTATTCTGGGTTATCTAAAGAGGAAGTCCAGGGACAATTATTCCATATTACGGATCATCAGGCAAGCCACCTTCTTGCTCATAAGCCTTGTCCTACTATTTTACTTATGCATGTCTTTGTCTACTATTTGTGAAGCTGCATTGTTTTACTATATGTTGATGTATATATACGGTAGTGGTTTGGCTCCTCCGAACTATTACACTTCTGTACTAGTAAGTACAACCCCCTTGGTGATACCTACTTGTCCGTAGTAGAATAGATGGTGTAATACACCATACCCCCTTGGAGACCTCGATTTAGCCGAAGCAAAGTTAGAGGATGGGAAGACCTCGGAAAAAGTGTTACCAAATGTTTTATGATAATACCTTGGTGAGGTGGGACCTCCCAAGATATGTTGAGAAAGAGATAAGAGTTTTGTTTTTATAAAATGCTGAAGGAAAACCGAAGGAAAAAGGTCCACAAAAACGCACCTGGTTCTTTGTAGTTTAGCTATAACAACTTAACCCGTGCAACCACATTACTCTGGTATGGGACAAGGTTGGATTTGATGTTTGTCTATTCTGGTATAAGCTGCCTCGCAACAACTACAGGGGATCGGGGATCCCTGGAGGGTGGGCCTTCTCCGATATAGGTCCATGCGGGACATCGACCTGGAGAAGGAACGAAGGGTCTGCAAGCCTCCACGTGTTACTATGGGCCCCTCATTGAAAGCGCACACTCTCGAGGAGTGGAAAAAGCGCTCCGGTTGGTCCTCGCCCGACGTCCTGGTTTTGAGGGGATTAACACTCATAGGGTAGGCACTTATACTGGAGTGGGCATCTAGAGAGTCTTGATCAGTTAATCGACCCACGATCGGTGAAGATCAGGGTAGTGTACCCGGATGGTGTGGGTAAAGTGTACAACCTCTACAGAGGGTAAATCTATTCGAATAGCCGTGTCCACGGTTAAGGACGGGTTGGACAAACTTCTGTAGAGCGGTGCTGGTTTTGTTTTCAAAAAGGATTTCATAAAAGCAAAGGCTTTAAAAAGGTTTTGACCATGGGATGGTCGAAAAGGTTCCGGTTTTGACCATGGGATGGTCAGAACAAAATGGAAGGAGTTTGGTCATGGGATGACCGTAAAGGAGAAGCAAATGGGTGACCCAGTCCTAAGGTTTTCCAAAACTTTTCAAAACTGTTTCCAAAATGGTTTACGAAAGTTTTTCAACAAAGATATGTAGATGCTATATCTACAAGAGAAACGATGTGAGAAAAGAACCTCTATTGGAGCCCTCCTACTACCACAGCCATATTGCATATCCTCTTGTTATTTTTTTTTTTGAGGTGGTTTGTGAGTACATTCAACGTACTCACTGGCATTGTCCCTGGCTATTAACTTGGCCAGATCTCAAGAAGAAGACGATGCTGGCGACTATGCAAGCTAGGACATTTTCCCAGTCAGTTGCCTGTAGGTTAAGGCATGGCTCGGGCTCTACGCTTGATGAAGTTCCGCTGATGATTATTGATGCAACCATAACGGCATTTATGTAAGTCTTGTAATTCGGTATATTCTCGGATGTGGTAATGATACTTGTCGGTTATGTGCCACGACTAACTGATCATGGGATCGTGGTTGTATGCATACCAGGGATTCTCGGAGGATTAATCCGAGGGCCCCACATTCTTTTCCTAAACCACGTTGATCCACTAGAGACACTTCATGTGTCTTCTTTTCCTAAACCACATGGATCCACTAGTGTCATTGCATGTGTGTTCTTTTCCTGGACCACATTGATCCACTACACACATTGCATGTGTGTTCTTTTCCTAAGCCACATGGATCCACTTGTTCCATTACATGTGTGCTATTTTCCTAAACCACATTGATCCACTGTTGTCATTGCATGTGTGTTCTTTTCATAAACCACATTGATCCACTAGTGACATTTGCATGTGTGTTCTTATCCTAAACCACGTGGTTCCACTAGCGACATTTTTCTGTGTGTTCTATTCCTAAACCACATGGATCCACTTGTGACATTTACATGTGTGTTCATTTCCTGAACCACGTTGATCCACTGGTGACATTTGCATGTGTGTTCTTTTCCTAAACCACATGGATCCACTAGTGATATTTGCAAGTGTGTTATTTTCCTAAACCACATTGATCCACTGGTGACATTTGCATGTGTGTTCTTTTCCTAAACCACATTGATCCACTAGTTTCATTTGCATGTGTGTTCTTTTTGAAGGAAATATGCCCTGAGAGGCAATAATAAAGTTGTTGTTATGTATTCCTTGTATATGATAGATGTTTATTTTACATGCTATAATTGTATTGATAGGAAACATCAATACATGTGTGTTTAATAAACAAAAAGGGTTCCTAGGCATGCCTCTCTTATAGACTAGCTTGTTGATTAACAAGATGATCAAGGTTTTCTGATCATGGACATTGGATGTTGTTAATAACAAGGTCACACCATTGGTGGAATGATGTGATGAACATTCATCCGAAGTATAGCATTACGATCAAGTCATTGTATTTATATTGCTATAACATCATACGAAGTAATCTTTATCCTTAGACCATGAGATCATGTTAATTGCTAACACCGGAAGAGTATCTTGATAACATCAAACGTCACACCGTAATAGGGTGACTATAAAGATGGGTTTAGTGCTACGAAGGTGTTATGTTGAGGCTCATGGATCAAGAGTGGAATTTGTCAATCCAGATGACAGATAGCTCTGGGCCCTCTCAGTGATATCACATTAGGATAGCTTGCAAGCAAGTGATGTGATCACTAGAATGTTATATGACGGGAACAAGAAAAGTGTGCATGTCAGTAACGAGATCAAACTAGGTATGGAGATATCGTTCGAATCTCGGACATGTAATATATCGAGAGACAAAGGGATTTAGTTACAAGAGTTAAAGGTTCTCACGATCACAGGAGTCATCGTTGAATGTGTAGGAGTCAGTACGGATCTCCAGGTCCCGCTGCTGATTTTTGATCGGAGAAGGGTCTCGATAATGTCTGCATTATTCGCAAACCGTAGGGTGGCACACTTAAGAGTTACCGGACACTATTTTGGAGCACATATGTTTCAGACGAAAGAATTGCAAAGCGCAGGAATTGTTTCAATAGAAACCGGAAAATGTTTCGGGTGAAATTGAAGAAGGTGTTTCTGCATGTGATATTGAAATATTGCAAGGGGCTATATGTGAATGTTTGTTAATTAAAGTAATTAAAAAAATTCTGAATAAATTTAATAAAAGAGTTTTATTAAATGAGAGAGCATTAAATTTGGAGAAACTTAATGCATTTAAAGTGGAGACTTTAAAAGGGAATGTGAAGAGGCATTTTAATGTGGAGGAGTTACCACCACATGAATGGGGGAGGTGAGGGGTCACCCCCCCATGTGTCGGCCATGGAGAGAGGGGGCACCCCCCTCTCCTCCTATAAAAGCCCACCCATTCTCTCCTTCATACTCACACCTCCTTGTGAAGGATCTCTCTCCCCCTCTAGAATTATTCCCCCATGGTCTCGGATTAGCGAGATACATGTTCCCGGTGGCATTTCGTCTGGAAGGAGTTCTTGCTCATTGGATCGCTGGAGCGAGGATGTGGAGGTTGTCCGTGGCTTGAGCGTGTGTGCAGTGCGGATCTTGAGTTGCGGCGCTCAGACTTCCTCACGATCTTGAGATCAGCAAGTGTACGACTACATCAACCACGAGTTCCTACTCGTTAACAAAGCTCGTTTTCTTCGAGGGTAAGTTCTCTATGGATGTATGTCCACCTATTTGCTTTGTACCTAGTAGATAGATCTTGGCGTGTAGTTCACACCGTAGGTAAATTTTAGTTTTCTATGCTGCGGACCCAACAGTGGTATCAGAGCCTGATCTATGCGTAGGTGCTTTGCACGGGTAGTACACATATGTTTATATGTGGGCGATTATGATCATGTTATTGCATCTTCTATGTACTTTGGATGGTGGCATAGTGGGATGAAGCGGCCCGGACCAACCTTACATGTCATCGTACATGAGACCGGTTCCACGACTGACATGCAACTTGTTTTGCATAAGTGGCTGGCGGGTGTCTGTCTCTCCTACTATAGTCAATATCTGATTTACAACGAGTTGCTAATAACTTGGTTATCCTCGTTGTGGTTCATGTTCGTAGGTTAGACATGTTCTATCTCCAAAAGCCCTAAGCCACGTAAAACTTGCAATTGATAAATTAGAGGCGTCTAGTTTAGATCGTTGCTGGGCTAGTGTTTTGATATGGTATTGTTGTAAGTAGATGTATAATAGATACTCTTACAACTCACTTAACGTGTAAGTTCCATAGACCTTGGCCTTACACACAAAGGAATGATAGAGATCATACCACGATGCAAATGATAGAGATCAAATGCATGGACCATATCACCTCACTTCACACATTAGATGTTAGCATCTTATATTGCTAGTTTGGCGCGTTTGGTAGCATTATAAGATGATCCCTCATTTAGATATCAAGATAAAATGTGTTCTTCCTTAAGTATGCACCATTTTGTGGATCGTGTTTTGAGGCATCACGTGATGATCGGGTGTTTTCAACTCTACGCTTTCATACAACGGGTGTAAGACTGTTTTACACACGCAAATACTAAGGTTCTTACTTGACGAGCCTAGCATGTACAGACATGGCCTCGGAACACGGACCGAAAGGTTAAGCATGAGTCATATAGTTGATATGATGCCCATATAGATGCTCGCCTTTGAAGCTACACCGACTCACGTGATGATCGGACTTGGTGTAGTGGATTTGGTTCATGTAATCACCAAAAGGACACGAGGGATGTCGTTTTTGAGTGGGAGTTCATTAGTAGTTTGGATTAGTTGAACTCAATCTATCATAAACTTAGTCTAAATATACTTTACAAAATCTGTTGTAGATGGCACCACCTGCTTTTAATTTCAATGTGTTCATGGAGAAAGAGAAACTTGCAACAAATGGTAGCAACTTCACCAACTGGGCTATGAATTTGAGGATTCTCCTCACTGCTGCACAAAAGCAATATGTGCTAGATGCGCCGCTAGGCCCCCCACCAGCTCCTGATGCCCCTGACAAGGAAAAGAACATCTATATAACTCGTTAGGAGGACCACAACTTAGTTCATTGCGGCATACTGTATGGGCTAGAGCCAGAACTTCGAAAGCATTTCGAAAATGGCAATGCCTTTGATACCATGGGAGAATTGAAAATGATTTTCGATACCCATGCTGCCGTAGAGAGTTATAATGCTACAGAAAAGTTTTTTAGCTGCATGATGGAGGAAAATAGCTCCGTTAGTAAGCACGTACTCAAAATGTCTGGGTACGCTGATAAGCTTGTGTCCTTGGGAATAACGATTCCCATTGACTTAGGCATACATCGTGTTCAACAATCTCTACCACGTAGCTACAAGAGCTTCGTGATGAACTATAATATACAGGGCATGAAGAAGTCTCTTCCCGAGCTTCTGTCAATGCTTAAGACTGCAGAAGTGGAGATTAGGAAAGAACATCAAGTGTTGATGATCAATAGGACCACCGGTTTCAAGAAGGACAAGAAAGGCAAGCACAAGGGAAAGAAGGGTGGCAAGTCTATTGCCGCGCCTGAAAAGAAACCCCGAGCTGGCCCTAAGTCTGACACCGAGTGCTACTATTGCAAGGGGACTGGCCATTGGAAGCGCAACTGCCCCAAGTATTTGGCGGACAAGAAGTCCGGCAAGGCAAACAAAGGTATATGTGATATACATGTTATTGATGTGTACTTGACTAGTTCTCGCAGTAGCACCTGGGTATTTGATACGGGATCGGTTGCTAATATATGTAACTCGGTTCAGGGGCTGCGGAACAAGCGACAACTAGCAAGGGATGAGGTCTCGATGTGGGTCGGCAATGGATCAAGAGTTGATGTGATCATCGTCAGAACGCTGCCTCTCCATATGCCATCGGGATTAGTTATAAACCTAAATAATTGTTATTTGGTGCCTGCACTGAGCATGAACATTGTATCCGGATCGTGTTTGATGCAAAGTGGTTATTCATTTAAGTCTGAAAACAATGGTTGTTCGATTTATATGAATAATATCTTTTATGGTCATGCACCTATGTTGAATGGTTTATTTCGGTTGGATCTCGATAGTAGTATTACGCATATTCATAATGTTGATGCTAAAAGGATTAAACTTGATAATGATATATCTACATATATGTGGCACTGCCGTCTAGGTCATATTGGCGTTAAACGCATGAAGAAACTCCATTCTGATGGACTTTTGGAATCACTTGATTTTGAATCATTTGATACATGTGAGCCATGCCTTATGGGCAAGATGACTAGAACGCCGTTTTCCGGTTCAATGGAATGGGCGACAGATCTATTGGAAATCATACATACTGATGTGTGTGGACCAATGAGTGTGTCGGCGCGAGGTGGATATCGTTATTTTGTTACTTTCATGGATGATTTGAGTAGATATGGGTATATCTATTTGATGGAACACAAGTCTGAAACTTTTGAAAAGTTCAAAGAATTTCAGAATGAAGTGGAAAATCATCGTAACAGAAAGATCAAATTTGTACGGTCCGACCGTGGAGGAGAGTATCTTAGTTACGAGTTTAGCACACATATGAAAGACTATGGAATACTTTCACAACTCATGCCTGCCGGAACACCACAATGTAATGGTGTGTCAGAACGTTGTAATCGTACTTTATTGGATATGGTTCGATCTATAATGTCTCTGACTGACTTGCCACTGTCATTTTGGGGTTATGCACTAGAAACCGCTACATTCACTTTAAATAGGGCACCATCTAAATCTGTTGAAAAGACACCGTATGAATTATGGTTTGGAAACAAACCTAAGCTGTCATTTCTTAAAGTTTGGGGATGCGATGTTTATGTGAAGAAACTTCAACCGGATAAACTCGAACCCAAAGCGGAAAAATGCGTCTTCATAGGATACCCTAAGGAAACGATTGGGTATACCTTCTATCACAGATCTGAGGGCAAGGTCTTTGTTGCCAAGAATGGATACTTTCTTGAGAAGGAGTTTCTCACGAAAGGTGTGAGTAGTCGGAAGGTAGAACTCGAAGAGGTTATGGAACCTTCTCTTCATGAAATGGCGAGTAGCACAGCTCCAGAAGTTGTTTCAGAGTTGAGTTCACCTAATGAAGAGAGAGCTAATGATATTGTTCATGAAACTCCGAAAGAGGACACTACCGAACCTCGCAGGTCAAGCGAGACACGTCGACTCTGAACTGTACGGCAATCCTGTTATGAATTTCATGATTGATGAAATGGATGACCCTGCGACATATGAAGAAGCGATGATGAGCCCGGATTCCAACAAATGGCTAGAAGCCATGAAATCCGAGATGGAATCCATGTACGAGAACCAATTTTGGAACTTGGTGGACTTACCTCACGACCGAAAGGCCGTTGAGAATAAATGGATTTTCAAACGGAAAACTGATGCTGATGGTAATGTGACCATCTATAAGGCTCGACTTGTCGCAAAGGGGTTTCGACAAATTCAAGGAGTTGACTACGATGAGACATTCTCTCCCATAGCGATGCTTAAGTCGGTTAGGATTATGTTAGCAATTGTTGCATATTTCAATTATGAAATATGGCAGATGGATGTCAAAACTGCGTTCCTCAATGGTAATATTGAAGAAGAGTTGTATATGATACAACCTAAGGGTTTTGTCGATCCTAAGGATGCTAATAAGGTGTGCAAACTTCAGCGATCCATCTATGGACTGAAGCAAGCATCACGAAGTTGGAATCTCCGCTTTGATGAGGTGATCAAAGAGTGTGGATTTGTCCAAACTTATGGAGAGGTTTGTATTTACAAGAAATTGAGTGGGAGCAATGTGGCATTTCTGATATTATATGTGGATGACATATTATTGATTGGAAATGATATAGATCTTTTAAACAGTGTTAAAAGTTATCTAAACAGCAAATTTTCGATGAAGAACCTTGGTGAAGCTTCATATATATTAGGCATTAAAATCTATAGAGATAGATCAAGACGCCTAATTGGGCTGTCGCAGAGTACATACCTTGATAAGATATTAAAGAAGTTTAATATGGACGGAAGTAAGAAGGGGTTCTTACCTATGTTGCAAGGCAAGACATTGAGTAGGACTCAAAGTCCGGCTACGGTGGAAGAAAGAGAGATAATGGATAAGATCCCCTATTCCTCAGCCATAGGATCTATAATGTATGCCATGCTATGTACAAGACCGGATGTGGCACATGCTATTAGTTTGACTAGTAGGTACCAATCTGATCCAGGTTCGGAACACTGGATAGCGGTCAAGAATATCCTTAAGTACTTGAGAAGAACTAAGGATATGTTTCTTGTATACGGAGGTGAAGAAGAGCTAGTCACTAAGTGTTATGTCGATGCTAGCTCTGACACTGATCCGGATGACTCTAAGTCTCAATCCGGATACGTATTTCTCTTGAACGGAGCAGCAGTTAGTTGGAGGATCTCCAAACAACCTGTGGTGGCTGGATCAACAACGGAGGTGGAATATGTTGCTGCTTCAGAAGCAGCACAGGAAGCAGTTTGGATGAAAGAGTTCATTATGGAACTGGTGTGGTTCCCAGTGCGTTGGACCCGATGGTGATCTATTGTGACAACGATGGAGCCATAGCCAACGCCAGGGAACCAAGGTCTCATAAGAATTCCAAGCATATTAAGCACCGGTTTCACTCCATCCGCGAGCATGTCAAGGATGGAGATATAAAGATTTGTAAAGTGCACACGGACCTGAATGTAGCAGATCCGTTGACTAAAGTACTCCCTAGGGCAAAACATGATCAACACCAGAACTCCATGGGTGTTAGATTTATCACTATGTGAACTAGATTATTGTCTCTAGTGCAAGTGGGAGACTGAAGGAAATATGCCCTGAGAGGCAATAATAAAGTTGTTGTTATGTATTCCTTGTATATGATAGATGTTTATTTTACATGCTATAATTGTATTGATAGGAAACATCAATACATGTGTGTTTAATAAACAAAAAGGGTTCCTAGTCATGCCTCTCTTATAGACTAGCTTGTTGATTAACAAGATGATCAAGGTTTCCTGATCATGGACATTGGATGTTGTTAATAACAAGGTCACACCATTGGTGGAATGATGTGATGAACATTCAGCCGAAGTATAGCATTACGATCAAGTCATTGTGTTTATATTGCTATAACATCATACGAAGTAATCTTTATCCTTAGACCATGAGATCATGTTAATTGCTAACACCGGAAGAGTATCTTGATAACATCAAACGTCACACCGTAGGTGACTATAAAGATGGGTTGATTACCTGAAGGTGTTATGTTGAGGCTCATGGATCAAGAGTGGAATTTGTCAATCCAGATGACGGATAGATATACTCTGGGCCCTCTCGGTGATATCACATTAGGATAGCTTGCAAGCATGTGATGTGATCACTAGAATGTTATATCACGGGAACAAGAAAAGAGTGCATGTCGGTAACGAGATCAAACTAGGTATGGAGATAATGATGATCGAATCTCGGACATGTAATATATCGATAGACAAAGGGATTTAGTTACAAGCGTTAAAGGTTCTCACGATCACACGAGTCATCGTTGAATGTGTAGGAGTCAGTACGGATCTCCAGGTCCGCTGGCGATTATTGATCGGAGAAGGGTCTCGATCATGTACGCATTATTCATGAACCGTAGGGTGGCACACTTAAGAGTTACGGACACTATTTTGGAGCACATATGTTTCAGACGAAAAGAATTGCAAAGCACAGAATTGTTTCAATAGAAACCGAAAATTGTTTCGGGTGAAATTGCAGAAGGTGTTTCTGCATGTGATATTGAAATATTGCAAGGGGATATATGTGAATGTTTGTTAATTAAAGTAATTAACAAAATTCTGAATAAATTTAATAAAAGAGTTTTATTAAATGAGAGAGCATTAAATTTGGAGAAACTTAATGCATTTAAAGTGGAGACTTTAAAAGGGAATGTGAAGAGGCATTTTAATGTGGAGGAGTTACCACCACATGAATGGGGAGGTGAGGTCACCCCCATGCGCCATGGAGAGAGGGGGCACCCCCCCTCCTCCTATAAAATGCCACCCATTCTCTCCTTCATCCTCACACCTCCTTGTGAAGGATCTCTCTCCCCCTCTAGAATTATTCCCCCATGGTCTCGGATTAGCGAGATACATGTTCCAGTGGCATTTAAATGCGGAAGGAGTTCTTGCTTCATTTGGATCGCTGGAGCTAGGAGGTGGAGGTTGTCCGGTGGCTTCAACGTGTGTGTGAGTGCGGATCGCTGCTGATTCTTGGCCTTTCGGACTTCCTCACGATCTTGAGATCGGCAAGTGTACGACTACATCAACCACGAGTTCCTACTCGTTAACAAAGCTCATTGTCTTCGAGGGTAAGTTCTCTATGGATATATGTCCACCCGTTTGCTTTGTACCTAGTAGATAGATCTTGGCGTGTAGTTCACACCGTAGGAATTTTTTTGTTTTCTATGCTGCGGACCCAACACTTTTCCTAAACCACATTGATCCACTTGTGTCATTGCATGTGTGCTCTTTTGCTGAACCACATTGATCCGCTAGTGACATTGCATGTGTGTTCTTTTCCTAAACCACATGGATCAACTTTAGTCATTCCATGTGTGTTCTTTTCCTAAACCACATTGATCCACAAGTGTCATTGCATGTCTGCTCTTTTCCTAAACCACATGGATCCACTAGCGACATTGCATGTGTGTTCTTTTCGTGAACCACATGGATCCACTTTTGACTTTGCATGCGTGTTCTTCTCCTAAACCACATGGATCTACTGGTGACATTTGCATGTGTGTTATTTTCCAGAACCACATTGATCCACTACTGTCATTGCATGTGTGCTCTTTTCGTGAACCACATGGATCCACTGGTGACTTTGCATGTGTGTTCTTCTCATAAACCACATGGATCCACTGGTAACATTTGCATGTGTGTTCTTTCCCTAAACCCCATTGATCCACTAGTGTCATTTGCATGTGTGTTCTTTACCTAAACCACATTGATACACTATTGTCATGGCATGTGTGCTCTTTTCCTGAACCACATTGATCTGCTGGCGACATTACATGTGTGTTCTTTTCCTAAACCACATTGATCCACTGGTGTCATTGCATGTGTGCTCTTTTCCAAAACCACATCGATCCACTAGTGACATTGCATGTGTGTTCTTTTCGTGAACCACATGGATCCACTGGTGACTTTGCATGTGTGTTCTTCTCCTAAACAAGATGGATCCACTTGTGACATTTGCATGTGTGTACTTTTCCACAATGATCCTCTGTAACATTGCATGTGTGTTCTTTTCCTAAACCACATTGATCCACTAGAGTCATTACATGTGTGTTGTTTTCCTAAACCACATGGATCCACTTGTGACATTTGCAAGTGTTTTTTTCCTAAAACACATTGATCAACTAGAAACACTACATGTGTATCTTTTCCTAAACCACATGGATCCACTAGTGACATTGCATGTGTGTTCTTTTCCTAAACCACATGGATCCAATGGTGTCATTGCATGTGTTTTATTTTATGGAACCAACATTGATCCACTTGTGTCATGACATGTGTGTTCTTTTCATAAACCACATGGATCCATTGGTGACATTGCATGTGTAATCTTTTCCTGAACCACATGGATCCACTGGTGACTTTGCATGTGTGTTCTTTTCCTAAACCAAATGCATCCGCTAGTGACATTTGGATGTGTGTTCTATTCCAAAACCACATTGATCGACTACTCTCATTGCATGTGTGTTATTTTCCAGAACCACATTGATCGACTACTCTCATTGCATGTGTGCTCTTTTGGTGAACCACATGGATCCACTGGTGACTTTGCATGTGTGTTCTTCTCCTAAACCACATGGATCCAGTAGTAACATTTGCATGTTTGTTCTTTCCCTAAACCACATGGATCCACTAGTGTCATTTGCATGTGTGTTCTTTTCCTAAACCACATTGATCCACTGTTGTCATTGCATGTGTGCTCTTTTCCTGAACCACATTGATCTGGTAGTGACATTACATGTGTGTTCTTTTCCTAAACCACATTGATCCACTGGTGTCATTGCATGTGTGCTCTTTTCCAAAACCACGTGGATCCACTGGTGACCTCGCATGTGTGTTCTTCTCCTAAACCACATGGATCCACTGGTGACATTTGCATGTGTGTACTTTTCCACATTGATCCACTAGTGACATTGCATGTGTGTTCTTTTCCTAAACCACATTCATCCTCTGGTGACATTGCATGCGTGTTCTTTTCCTAAACCACATGGATCCACTAGTGACATTGCATGTATGTTCTTTTCCTAGACCACATAGATCCAATGGAGTCATTGCATGTGTGCTCTTTTCCGGAACCACATTGATCCACTTGTGTCATTACATGTGTGTTCTTTTCCTAAACCACATGGATCCATTGGTGACATTGCATGTGTATTGTTTTCCTGAACCACATGGATCCACTAGTGACTTTGCATGTGTGTTCTTTTCCTAAACCACATGCATCCGCTAGTGACATTTGGATGTGTGTTCTTTTCCAAAACAACATTGATCCACTGCTGTCATTTCATGTCGGTTCTTTTCTTAAACCACATTAACCCACTGGTGACGTTGCATGTGTGTTCTTTTCTCAAACCACATTGATCCACTAGAGTCATTACATGTGTGTTCTTTTCCTAAACCACATGATCCGCTTGTAACATTTTCATGTGTTTTCTTTTCCTAAAACACATTGATCCACTAGAGATATTGCATTTGTGTTCTTTTCCTAAACCACATGGATCCACTACGACATTGCATGTGTGTTCTTTTCCTGAACCACCATTATTCACTAGTGACATTTGCATGTGTGTTCTTTCCCTAAACCAAATGGATCCACTCATGACATTGCTTGTGTGTCCTTTCCTAAAACACGTGGATCAACTCGTGACATTTGCATGTGTGTTCTTTTCCTAAACCACATTGATCCACTAGTGACACTTGAATGTGTGTTCTTTTCCTAAACCACATTGATCCACTAGTGACATTGCATCTGTGTTCTTTTCCTTAACCACATCGATCCACTGGAGCCATTACATGTGTGTTCTTTTCCTAAACCACATGGATCCACTTGTGTCATTACCTGTGTGTTCTTTTCCTAAACCACATTGATCCACTAGTGACATTTGCATGTGTGTTCTTATCCTAAACTACGTGGTTCCACTAGTGACATTTTTCTGTGTGTTCTTTTCCTAAACCACATGGATCCACTGGCGACATTTGCATGTGTGTTCATTTCCTGAACCACATTGATCCACTGGTGACATTTGCATGTGTGTTCTTTTCCTAAACCACATGGATCCACTAGTGATATTTGCATGTGTGTTCTTTTCCTAAACCACATTGATCCACTGGTGACATTTGCATGTGTGTTCTTTTCCTAAACCACATTTATCCACTAGTGTCATTTGCACGTGTGTTCTTTACCTAAACCACATTGATCTACTGGTGTCGTTTCATGTGTGCTCTTTTCCTGAACCACATTGATCCGCTGGTGACATTGCATGTGCGTTCTTTTCCTAAACCACATGGATCAACAGCAGTCATTGCATGTGTGTTCATTTCCTAAACCACATTGATCGACTGGTGTCATTGCATGTCTGCTCTTTTCCTAAACCACATGGATCCACTAGCGACATTGCATGTGTGTTCTTTTCGTGAACCACATGGATCCACTTTTGACTTTGCGTGCGTGTTCTTCTCCTAAACCACATGGATCCACTAGTGACATTTTCATGTGTGTTATTTTCCAGAACCACGTTGATCCACTACTGTCATTACATGTGTGCTCTTTTCGTGAACCACATGGATCCACTGGTGACTTTGCATGTTTGTTCTTCTCCTAAACCACATGGATCCACTGGTAACATTTGCATGTGTGTTCTTTCCCTAAACCACATTGATCTACTAGTGTCATTTGCATGTGTGTTCTTTTCCTAAACCACATTGATCCATTGTTGTCATTGCATGCTCTTTTCCTGAACCACATTGAACTGCTGGTGACATTACATGTGTGTTCTTTTTCTAAACCACATTCATCCACTGGTGTCATTGCATGTGTGCTCTTTTCTAAAACCACATGGATCCACTAGCGACATTGCATGTGTGTTCTTTTCGTGAACCGCATGGATCCACTGGTGACTTCGCATGTGTTTTCTTCTCCTAAACAACATGGATCGACTAGTACATTTGCATGTGTGTACTTTTCCACATTGATCCACTGGTGACATTGCATGTGTGTTCTTTTCCTAAACCACATTGATCCACTAGAGTCATTACATGTGTGTTCTTTTCCTAAACCACATGGATCCACTTGTGATATTTGCATGTGTTTTTTCCTAAAACACATTGATCCATTAGAGACACTTCATGTGTGTTCTTTTCCTAAACCACGTGGATCCAATGGAGTCATTGCATGTGTGTTCTTTTCCGGAACCACGTTGATCCACTTGTGTCATTACATGTGTGTTCTTTTCCTAAACCACATGGATCCATTGGTGATATTGCGTCTGTATTCTTTTCCTGAACCACATGGATCCACTGGTGACTTTCATGTGTGTTCTTTTCCTAAACCACATGCATCTGCTGGTGACATTTGGATGTGTGTTCTTTTCCAAAAGCACATTGATCCACTGCTGTCATTTCATGTCGGTTCTTTTCTTAAACCACATTAATCCACTAGTGACGTTGGATGTGTGTTATTTTCCCAAACCACATTGATCAACTGGAGGCATTACATGTGTGTTATTTTACTAAGCCACATGATCCACTTGTGACATTTTCATATGTTTTCTTTTCGTAAAACACATTGATCAACTAGAGACATTTCATTTGTGTTCTTTTCCTAAACCACATGGATCCACTATCACATTGCATGTGTGTTCTTTTCCTGAACCACGCTGATCCACTGGTGACATTTGCATGTGTGTTCTTTTCCTAAACCAAATGGATCCACTCATGACAATTGCTTGTGTGTTCTTTTCCTAAACCACGTGGACCCACTCGTGACATTTTTATGTGTGATCTTTTCCTAAACCACATTGATCCACTAGTGACATTTGCATGTGTGTTCTTTTCCTAAACCACATTGATCCACTAGTGACATTGCATGTGTGTTCTTTTCCTAAACCACATCGATCCACTGGAGTCATTACATGTGTGTTATTTTCCATAACCACATGGATCCACTTGTGACCTGTGCATGTGTTTTCTTTTCCTAAATCACATGGATCCACATGTGACATTGCATTTGTATTCCTTTCCTGAACCACATGGATCCACTGGTCACTTTGCATGTGTGTTCTTTTCCTAAACCACATGGATCCACTGGTGATATTGCATGTGTTTTCTTTTCCTAAACCAAATGGATCCACTAGTATCATTGCATGTGTGTTATTTTGCTAAACCGCATTGATCCACTGGTGACGTTGCATGTGTGTTCTTTTCCTAAACCACATTGATCCACTTGAGTCATTACATGTGTGTTCTTTTGCTAAACCACATGATCCACCTGTGACATTTTTATGTGCGTTCTTTTCCTAAACCACATGGATCCACTGGTGGCATTTGCATGTGTGTTCTTTTCCTAAACCACATGGATCCACTGGTGACATTTGCATCTATGTTCTTTTCCTGGACCACATTGATCCACCGGTGACATTTGCACGTGTGTTCTTTTCCTAAACCACATTGATCCACTGGTGACATTGCATGTGTGTTCTTTTCCTAAACCACATTGATCCACTAGAGTCATTACATGTGTTTTCTTTTCCTAGACCACATGGATCCACTTGTGGCATTTACATGTGTGTTCTTTTCCTAAAACACATTGATCCACTTGAGACACTACATGAGTGTTCTTTTCCTAATCCACATGGATCCACTAGAGTCATTGCATGTGTGTTCTTTTCCTAAACCCCATTGATCCACTTGTGTCATTGCATGTGTGCTCTTTTCCTAAACCACATGGATCCACTAGTGACATTGCATGTGTGTTCTTTTCGTGAACCACATGGATCCACTAGTGACTTTGCATGTGTGTTCTTCTCCTAAACCACATGGATCCACTGGTGACATTTGCATGTGTGTTATTTTCTAGAACCACATTGATCCAGTAGTGTTTTTTGCATGTGTGTTGCTTTCCATATTGATCCACTAGTGACGTTGCATGTGTGTTCTTTTGCTAAACCACATTGATCCAGTAGTGAAATTTCCATGTGTGTTCTTTTCCTAAATCACATGGATCCACTAGAGTCATTGCATGTGTGTTCTTTTCCTAAACCACACTTAACCACTAATGTCATTGTGTGTGTGTCCTTTTCCTAAACCACATGGATCCACTGGTAACATTGCATATGTGTGTTCTTTTTGTGAACCACATGTTTCCACTAGTGACATTGCATGTGTGATCCTTTCCTAAACAACATGGATCACCTGGAGTCATTGCATGTGTGTTCTTTTCTTGAACAACATTGATCCACTAGTGTCATTGCATGTGTGTTCTTTTCCTAAATCACATTGATCCACTTGTGACATTTGCGTTTGTGTTCTTTTCCTAAACCATATTAATCCACTTGTGTCATGGCATGTGTGTTCTTTTCCTGAACCACATTGATCCACTAGTGACATTGCATGTGTGTTCTTTTCCTAAACCACATGGATCCACTTGTATCATTGCATGTGTGTTATTTTCGTAAACCACATTGATCCACTGTTGTCATTGCATGTGTGTTCCTTTCCCAAACCACATTGATCCACTACGGTCATTTGCATGTGTGTTCTTATCCTAAACCACATGGATCCACTAGTGACATTTTTATGTGTGTTATTTTCCTAAACCACATGGATCCACTAGTGACATTTGCATGTGTGTTCATTTCCTGAACCACATTGATCCACTAGTGACATTTCATGTGTGTTCTTTTCCTAAACCACATGGATCCACTAATGGCATTTGCATGTGTGTTCTTTTCCTGAACCACATTGATCCACTGGTGACATTTGCATGTGTTTTCTTTTCCTAAACCACATGGATCCACTTATCACATTTACATGTGTGTTCTTTTCCTAAAACACATTGATCCACTTGAGACACTTCATGTGTGTCCTTTTCCTAAACCACATGGATCCACTAGTGACATTGCATGTGTTTTCTTTTCCTAAACCACATGGATCCACTGGAGCCATTTGCATGTGTGTTCTTTTCCTAAACCAGATTGATCTACGGGTGACATTGCATGTGTTTTCTTTTCCTAAACCACATGGATCCACTAGAGCCATTTGCATCTGTCTTATTTTCTTAAACCACATGGATCCACTAGTGTCATTGCATGTGTGTTCTTTTCCTAAACCACATTGATCCACTAGTGAAATTTGCATGTGTGTTATTTTCCTTTACTACATAGATCCACTTGAGTCATTGCATGTGTGCTCTTTTCCTAAACCACATTTAGACACTCGTGTCATTTCATGTGTGTTCTTTTCCTAAACCACACGGATCTACTAGTAACATTGCATGTGTGTTCCTTTTCTGAACCACATGGATCCACTAGTGACATTGCATGCGTGTTCTTTTCCTAAACAACATGGATCACCTAGAGTCATTGGATGTGTGTTTTTGCCTGAACAACATTGATCCACTGGTGTCATTACATGTGTGTTATTTTCCTAAACCACATTGATCCACTTGTGACACTTGCATGTGTGTTCTTTTCCTAAACCACATTAATCCACTGGTGTCGTTGCATGTGTGCTCTTTTCCTGAACCACATTGATCCACTAGTGACATTGCATGTGTTTTCTATTCCTAAACCACATGGATCCACTAGTGTCATTGCATGTTTGTTCTTTTCGTGAACCACATGGATCCACTAGTGACTTTGCATGTGTGTTCTTCTCCTAAACCACATGGATCCACTGGTGACATTTGCATGTGTGTTATTTTCTAGAACCACATTGATCCAGTAGTGTTTTTTGCATGTGTGTTGTTTTCCATATTGATCCACTAGTGACGTTGCATGTGTGTTCTTTTGCTAAACCACATTGATCCAGTAGTGAAATTTCCATGTGTGTTCTTTTCCTAAATCACATGGATCCACTAGAGTCATTGCATGTGTGTTCTTTTCCTAAACCACACTTAACCACTGATGTCATTGTGTGTGTGTCCTTTTCCTAAACCACATGGATCCACTGGTAACATTGCATATGTGTGTTCTTTTTGTGAACGACATGGATCCACTAGTGACATTGCATGTGTGATATTTTCCTAAACAACATGGATAACCTGGAGTCATTGCATGTGTGTTCTTTTCTTGAACAACATTGATCCACTAGTGTAATTGGATGTGTGTTCTTTTCCTAAATCACATTGATCCACTGGTGACATTTGCGTTTGTCTTCTTTTCCTAGACCATATTAATCCACCTGTGTCATGGCATGTGTGTTCTTTTCCTGAACCACATTGATCCACTAGTGACATTGCATGTGTGTTCTTTTCCTAAACCACATGGATCCACTTGTATCATTGCATGTGTGTTATTTTCATAAACCACATTGATCCACTGTTGTCATTGCATGTGTGTTCCTTTCCCAAACCACATTGATCCACTACGGTCATTTCCATGTGTGTTCTTATCCTAAACCACATGGATCCACTAATGAGATTTGCATGTGTGTTCTTTTCCTGAACCACATTGATCCACTGGTGACATTTGCATGTGTTTTCTTTTCCTAAACCACATGGATCCACTTATCACATTTACATGTGTGTTCTTTTCCTAAAACACATTGATCCACTTGAGACACTTCATGTGTGTCCTTTTCCTAAACCACATTGATCCACTAGTGTCATTGCATGTGTGTTCTTTTCCTAAACCACACTGATCCACTAGAGTCATTGCATGTGTGTTCTTTTCCTAAACCCCATTGATCCACTTGTGTCATTGCATGTGTGCTCTTTTCCTAAACCACATGGATCCACTAGTGACATTGCATGTGTGTTCTTTTCGTGAACCACATGGATCCACTAGTGACTTTGCATGTGTGTTCTTCTCCTAAACCACATGGATCCACTGGTGACATTTGCATGTGTGTTATTTTCTAGAACCACATTGA
The DNA here is from genome assembly GCA_023614405.1 of Avena insularis. Taxonomy (NCBI): domain Eukaryota; kingdom Viridiplantae; phylum Streptophyta; class Magnoliopsida; order Poales; family Poaceae; genus Avena; species Avena insularis. The sequence continues at coordinate 130,111 of JAJUPC010000209.1, read as the reverse complement.
TCCAGTAGTGTTTTTTGCATGTGTGTTGCTTTCCATATTGATCCACTAGTGACGTTGCATGTGTGTTCTTTTGCTAAACCACATTGATCCAGTAGTGAAATTTCCATGTGTGTTCTTTTCCTAAATCACATGGATCCACTAGAGTCATTGCATGTGTGTTCTTTTCCTAAACCACATTTAGCCACTGATGTCATTACATGTGTGTTCATTTCCTAAACCACATGGATCCACTGGAAACATTGCATGTGTGTTATTTTTGTGAGCCACATGGATCCACTCGTGACATTGCATGTGTGTTGTTTTCCTAAACAACATGGATCACCTGGAATCATTGCATGTGTGTTCTTTTCTTGAACAACATTGATCCACTAGTGTCATTGCATGTGTGTTCTTTTCCTCAATCACGTTGTTCCACTGGTGACATTTGCGTTTGTGTTCTTTTCCTAAACCATATTAATCCACTTGTGTCCTGGCATGTGTGTTCTTTTCCTGAACCACATTGATACAATAGTGACATTGCATGTATGTTCTTTTCCTAAGCCACATGGATCCACTTGTGTCATTGCACGTGTGTTATTTTCGTAAACCACATTGATCCAGTGTTGTCATTGCATGTGTATTCCTTTCCCAAACCACATTAATCCACTACGGTCATTTGCATGTGTGTTCTTTTCAAAAACCACACGTTGATCCACTAGTGACATTTTTATGTGTGTTATTTTCCTAAACCACATGGATCCACTAGTGACATTTGCATGTGTGTTCATTTCCTGAACCACATTGATCCACTGGTGACATTTGCATGTGTGTTCTTTTCCTAAACCAGATGGATCCACTAATGACATTTGCATGTGTGTTCTTTTCCTAAACCACATTGATCCACTGGTGACATTTGCTTGTGTTTTCTTTTCCAAAACCACATGGATCCACATATCACATTTACATGTGTGTTCTTTTCCTAAAACACATTGATCCACTTCAAACACTGCATGTGTGTCCTTTTCCTAAACCACATGGATCCACTAGTGACATTGCATGTGTTTTCTTTTCCTAAACCACATGGATCCGCTGGAGCCATTTGCATGTGTGTTCTTTTCCTAAACCACATTGATCTACGGGTGACATTGCATGTGCTTTCTTTTCTTAAACCACATGGATCCACTGGAGCCATTTGCATGTGTCTTATTTTATTAAGCCACATTGATCCACTAGTGTCATTGCATGTGTGTTCTTTTCCTAAACCACATGTATCCACTTGTGTCATTGCATGTGTGTTATTTTCCTTTACCACATAGATCCACTTGAGTCATTGCATGTGTGCTCTTTTCCTAAACCACATTTAGACACTCGTGTCATTTCATGTGTGTTCTTTTCCCAAACCACACGGATCTACTAGTAACATTGCATGTGTGTTCCTTTTCTGAACCACATGGATCCACTAGTGACATTGCATGCGTGTTCTTTTCCTAAACAACATGGATCACCTAGAGTCATTGGATGTGTGTTTTTGCCTGAACAACATTGATCCACTGGTGTCATTACATGTGTGTTATTTTCCTAAACCACATTGATCCACTTGTGACACTTGCATGTGTGTTCTTTTCCTAAACCACATTAATCCACTGGTGTCGTTGCATGTGTGCTCTTTTCCTGAACCACATTGATCCACTAGTGACATTGCATGTGTTTTCTATTCCTAAACCACATGGATCCACTAGTGTCATTGCATGTTTGTTCTTTTCGTGAACCACATGGATCCACTAGTGACTTTGCATGTGTGTTCTTCTCCTAAACCACATGGATCCACTGGTGACATTTGCATGTGTGTTATTTTCTAGAACCACATTGATCCAGTAGTGTTTTTTGCATGTGTGTTGTTTTCCATATTGATCCACTAGTGACGTTGCATGTGTGTTCTTTTGCTAAACCACATTGATCCAGTAGTGAAATTTCCATGTGTGTTCTTTTCCTAAATCACATGGATCCACTAGAGTCATTGCATGTGTGTTCTTTTCCTAAACCACACTTAACCACTGATGTCATTGTGTGTGTGTCCTTTTCCTAAACCACATGGATCCACTGGTAACATTGCATATGTGTGTTCTTTTTGTGAACGACATGGATCCACTAGTGACATTGCATGTGTGATATTTTCCTAAACAACATGGATAACCTGGAGTCATTGCATGTGTGTTCTTTTCTTGAACAACATTGATCCACTAGTGTAATTGGATGTGTGTTCTTTTCCTAAATCACATTGATCCACTGGTGACATTTGCGTTTGTCTTCTTTTCCTAGACCATATTAATCCACCTGTGTCATGGCATGTGTGTTCTTTTCCTGAACCACATTGATCCACTAGTGACATTGCATGTGTGTTCTTTTCCTAAACCACATGGATCCACTTGTATCATTGCATGTGTGTTATTTTCATAAACCACATTGATCCACTGTTGTCATTGCATGTGTGTTCCTTTCCCAAACCACATTGATCCACTACGGTCATTTCCATGTGTGTTCTTATCCTAAACCACATGGATCCACTAATGAGATTTGCATGTGTGTTCTTTTCCTGAACCACATTGATCCACTGGTGACATTTGCATGTGTTTTCTTTTCCTAAACCACATGGATCCACTTATCACGTTTACATGTGTGTTCTTTTCCTAAAACACATTGATCCACTTGAGACACTGCATGTGTGTCTTTTTCCTAAACCACATGGATCTACGAGTGACATTGCATGTGTATTCTTTTCCTAACCCACATGGATCCACTGGAGCCATTTGCATGTGTGTTCTTTTCCTAAACCACATGGATCTACGGATGACATTGCATGTGCTTTCTTTTCTTAAACCACATGGATCCACTGGAGCCATTTGCATGTGTCTTCTTTTCTTAAACCACATTGATCCACTAGTGTCTTTGCATGTGTGTTCTTTTCCTAAACCACATTGATCCACTAGTGAAATTTGCATGTGTGTTATTTTCCTTTACCACATAGATCCACTTGAGTCATTGCATGTGTGCTCTTTTCCTAAACCACATTTAGACACTCGTGTCATTTCATGTGTGTTCTTTTCCTAAACCACATGGATCTACTAGTAACATTGCATGTGGGTTCTTTTTCTGAACCACATGGATCCACTAGTGACATTGCATGCGTGTTCTTTTCCTAAACAACATGGATCACCTAGAGTCATTGGATGTGTGTTTTTTCCTGAACAACATTGATCCACTGGTGTGTCATTACATGTGTGTTATTTTCCTAAACCACATTGATCCACTTGTGACACTTGCATGTGTGTTCTTTTCCTAAACCACATTAATCCACTGGTGTCGTTGCATGTGTGTTCTTTTCCTGAACCACATTGAGCCGCTAGTGACATTGCATGTGTTTTCTTTTCCTAAACCACATGGATCCACTAGAGCCATTTGCATCTGTCTTATTTTATTAAACCACATGGATCCACTAGTGTCATTGCATATGTGTGTTCTTTTCCTAAACCACATTGATCCACTAGTGAAATTTGCATGTGTGTTATTTTCCTTTACCACATAGATCCACTTGAGTCATTGCATGTGTGCTCTTTTCCTAAACCACATTTAGACACTCGTGTCATTTCATGTGTGTTCTTTTCCTAAACCACATGGATCTACTAGTAACATTGCATGTGTGTTCTTTTTCTGAACCACATGGATCCACTAGTGACATTGCATGCGTGTTCTTTTCCTAAACAACATGGATCACCTAGAGTCATTGGATGTGTGTTTTTTCCTGAACAACATTGATCCACTGGTGTGTCATTACATGTGTGTTATTTTCCTAAACCATATTGATCCACTTGTGACACTTGCATGTGTGTTCTTTTTCTAAACCACATTAATCCACTGGTGTCGTTGCATGTGTGTTCTTTTCCTGAACCACATTGATCCGCTAGTGACATTGCATGTGTTTTCTATTCCTAAACCACATGGATCCACTAGTATCATTGCATGTGTGTTCTTTTCGTGAACCACATGGATCCACTAGTGACTTTGCATGTGTGTTCTTCTCCTAAACCACATGGATCCACTGGTGACATTTGCATGTGTGTTATTTTCTAGAACCACATTCATCCAGTAGTGTTTTTTGTATGTGTGTTGTTTTCCATATTGATCCACTAGTGACGTTGAATGTGTGTTCTTTTGCTAAACCACATTGATCCAGTAGTGAAATTTCCATGTGTGTTCTTTTCCTAAATCACATGGATCCACTAGAGTCATTGCATGTGTGTTCTTTTCCTAAACCACACTTAACCACTGATGTCATTGTGTGTGTACTTTTCCTAAACCACATGGATCCACTGGTAACATTGCATATGTGTGTTCTTTTTGTGAACGACATGGATCCACTAGTGACATTGCATGTGTGATCTTTTCCTAAACAACATGGATCACCTGGAGTCATTGCATGTGTGTTCTTTTCTTGAACAACATTGAACCACTAGTGTCATTGCATGTGTGTTCTTTTCCTAAATCACATTGATCCACTGGTGACATTTGCGTTTGTGTTCTTTTCCTAAACCATATTAATCCACCTGTGTCATGGCATGTGTGTTCTTTTCCTGAACCACATTGATCCACTAGTGACATTGCATGTGTGTTCTTTTCCTAAACCACATGGATCCACTTGTATCATTGCATGTGTGTTATTTTCGTAAACCAAATTGATCCACTGTTGTCATTGCATGTGTGTTCCTTTCCCAAACCACATTGATCCACTACGGTCATTTGCATGTGTGTTCTTATCCTAAACCACATGGATCCACTAGTGACATTTTTATGTGTGTTATTTTCCTAAACCACATGGATCCACTAGTGACATTTGCATGTGTGTTCATTTCCTGAACCACATTGATCCACTAGCAACATTTGCATGTGTTTTCTTTTCCTAAACCACATGGATCCACTTATCACATTTACATGTGTGTTCTTTTCCTAAAACACATTGATCCACTTGAGACACTTCATGTGTGTCCTTTTCATAAACCACATGGATCCACTAGTGACATTGCATGTGTTTTGTTTTCCTAAACCACATGGATCCACTAGAGCCATTTGCATGTGTGTTCTTTTCCTAAACCAGATTGATCTACGGGTGACATTGCATGTGTTTTCTTTTCCTAAACCACATGGATCCACTAGAGCCATTTGCATCTGTCTTATTTTCTTAAACCACATGGATCCACTAGTGTCATTGCATGTGTGTTCTTTTCCTAAACCACATTGATCCACTAGTGAAATTTGCATGTGTGTTATTTTCCTTTACCACATAGATCCACTTGAGTCATTGCATGTGTGCTCTTTTCCTAAACCACATTTAGACACTCGTGTCATTTCATGTGTGTTCTTTTCCTAAACCACATGGATCTACTAGTAACATTGCATGTGGGTTCTTTTTCTGAACCACATGGATCCACTAGTGACATTGCATGCGTGTTCTTTTCCTAAACAACATGGATCACCTAGAGTCATTGGATGTGTGTTTTTTCCTGAACAACATTGATCCACTGGTGTGTCATTACATGTGTGTTATTTTCCTAAACCACATTGATCCACTTGTGACACTTGCATGTGTGTTCATTTCCTAAACCACATTAATCCACTGGTGTCGTTGCATGTGTGTTCTTTTCCTGAACCACATTGATCCGCTAGTGACATTGCATGTGTTTTATTTTCCTAAACCACATGGATCCACTAGAGCCATTTGCATCTGTCTTATTTTCTTAAACCACATGGATCCACTAGTGTCATTGCATATGTGTGTTCTTTTCCTAAACCACATTGATCCACTAGTGAAATTTGCATGTGTGTTATTTTCCTTTACCACATATATCAACTTGAGTCATTGCATGTGTGCTCTATTCCTAAACCACATTTAGACACTCGTGTCATTTCATGTGTGTTCTTTTCCTAAACCACATGGATCTACTAGTAACATTGCATGTGTGTTCTTTTTCTGAACCACATGGATCCACTAGTGACATTGCATGCGTGTTCTTTTCCTAAACAACATGGATCACCTAGAGTCATTGGATGTGTGTTTTTTCCTGAACAACATTGATCCACTGGTGTGTCATTACATGTGTGTTATTTTCCTAAACCACATTGATCCACTTGTGACACTTGCATGTGTGTTCTTTTTCTAAACCACATTAATCCACTGGTGTCGTTGCATGTGTGTTCTTTTCCTGAACCACATTGATCCGCTAGTGACATTGCATGTGTTTTCTATTCCTAAACCACATGGATCCACTAGTATCATTGCATGTGTGTTCTTTTCGTGAACCACATGGATCCACTAGTGACTTTGCATGTGTGTTCTTCTCCTAAACCACATGGATCCACTGGTGACATTTGCATGTGTGTTATTTTCTAGAACCACATTGATCCAGTAGTGTTTTTTGTATGTGTGTTGTTTTCCATATTGATCCACTAGTGACGTTGCATGTGTGTTCTTTTGCTAAACCACATTGATCCAGTAGTGAAATTTCCATGTGTGTTCTTTTCCTAAATCACATGGATCCACTAGAGTCATTGCATGTGTGTTCTTTTCCTAAACCACACTTAACCACTGATGTCATTGTGTGTGTACTTTTCCTAAACCACATGGATCCACTGGTAACATTGCATATGTGTGTTCTTTTTGTGAACGACATGGATCCACTAGTGACATTGCATGTGTGATCTTTTCCTAAACAACCTGGATCACCTGGAGTCATTGCATGTGTGTTATTTTCTTGAACAACATTGATCCACTAGTGTCATTGCATGTGTGTTCTTTTCCTAAATCACATTGATCCACTGGTGACATTTGCGTTTGTGTTCTTTTCCTAAACCATATTAATCCACCTGTGTCATGGCATGTGTGTTCTTTTCCTGAACCACATTGATCCACTAGTGACATTGCATGTGTGTACTTTTCCTAAACCACATGGATCCACTTGTATCATTGCATGTGTGTTATTTTCGTAAACCAAATTGATCCACTGCTGTCATTGCATGTGTGTTCCTTTCCCAAACCACATTGATCCACTACGGTCATTTGCATGTGTGTTCTTATCCTAAACCACATGGATCCACTAGTGACATTTTTATGTGTGTTATTTTCCTAAACCACATGGATCCACTAGTGACATTTGCATGTGTGTTCATTTCCTGAACCACATTGATCCACTAGCGACATTTGCATGTGTTTTCTTTTCCTAAACAACATGGATCCACTTATCACATTTACATGTGTGTTCTTTTCCTAAAACACATTGATCCACTTGAGACACTTCATGTGTGTCCTTTTCATAAACCACATGGATCCACTAGTGACATTGCATGTGTTTTGTTTTCCTAAACCACATGGATCCACTAGAGCCATTTGCATGTGTGTTCTTTTCCTAAACCAGATTGATCTACGGGTGACATTGCATGTGTTTTCTTTTCCTAAACCACATGGATCCACTAGAGCCATTTGCATCTGTCTTATTTTCTTAAACCACATGGATCCACTAGTGTCATTGCATGTGTGTTCTTTTCCTAAACCACATTGATCCACTAGTGAAATTTGCATGTGTGTTATTTTCCTTTACCACATAGATCCACTTGAGTCATTGCATGTGTGCTCTTTTCCTAAACCACATTTAGACACTCGTGTCATTTCATGTGTGTTCTTTTCCTAAACCACATGGTTCTACTAGTAACATTGCATATGAGTTCTTTTTCTGAACCACATGGATCCACTAGTGACATTGCATGCGTGTTCTTTTTCTGAACCACATGGATCCACTAGTGACATTGCATGCGTGTTCTTTTCCTAAACAACATGGATCACCTAGAGTCATTGGATGTGTGCTTTTTCCTGAACAACATTGATCCACTGGTGTGTCATTACATGTGTGTTATTTTCCTAAACCACATTGATCCACTTGTGTCATTACATGTGTGTTATTTTCCTAAACCACATTGATCCACTTGTGACACTTGCATGTGTGTTCTTTTCCTAAACCACATTAATCAACTGGTGTCGTTGCATGTGTGTTCTTTTCCTGAACCACATTGATCCACTAGTGACATTGCATGTGTTTTCTATTCCTAAACCACATGGATCCACTAGTGTCATTGCATGTGTGTTATTTTCCTAAACAGCATGGATCCACTAGTGTCATTGCATGTGTGTTCTTTTCCTAAACCATATTAATCCACTAGTGACATTTGCATGTGTGTTCTTATCCTAAACCACATGGACCACTAGTGACATTTTTATGTGTGTTCTTTTCCTAAACCACACGGATCCACCGGTGACATTTTTATATGTGTTCATTTCCTGAACCAAATTGATCCACTGGTGACATTTGCATGTGTGTTCTTTTCCTAAACCACATAGATCCACTAGTGATATTTGCATGTGTGTTCTTTTCCTAAACCACATTGATCCACTAGTGACCTTTGCATGTGTGTTCTTTTCCTAAACCACATTGATCCACTAGTGTCATTTACATGTGTGTTCTTTTCCTAAACCACATTGATCGACTGGTGTCATTGCATGTTTGCTCTTTTCCTGAACCACATTGATCCGCCGGTGACATTGCATGTGTGTTCTTTTCCGAAACCACATAGATCCACTAGAGTCATTGCATGTGTGTTCTTTTCCTAAACCAGATTGATCCACTGGTGTCATTGCATGTGTGCTATTTTCCTAAACCACATGGATCCATTTGTGACATTGCATGTGTGTTCTTTTTGTGAACCACATGGATCCACTCGTGACTTTGCATGTGTGTTCTTCTGCTAAACCACATGGATCCACTGGTGACATTTGCATGTGTGTCATTTTCCAGAACCACATTGATCCACTAGTGTTTTTTGCATGTGTCTTCTTTTCCATATTGATCCACTTGTGATGTTGCATGTGTGTTCTTTCGCTAAACCACATTGATCCACTAGTGAAATTTCCATGTGTGTTCATTTCCTAATCCACATGGATCCACTGGAGTCATTGCATGTATGTTCTTTTCCTAAACCACATTTAGCCACTGATGTCATTACATGTGTGTTCTTTTCCTAAACCACATGGATCCACTGGTAACATTGCATGTGTGTTCTTTTAGTGAACCACATGGATCCACTAGTGACATTGCATGTGTGTTCTTTTCCTAAACAACATGGATCACCTGGAGTCATTGCATGTGTGTTCTTTTCTTGAACAACATTGATCCACTAGTGTCATTGCATGTGTGGTCTTTTCCTAAACCACATTGATCCACTGGTGACATTTGCGTTTGTGTTCTTTCCCTAAACCATATTAATCCACTTGTGTCATGGCATGTGTGTTCTTTTCCTGAACCACATTGATCCACTAGTCACATTGCATGTGTGTTCTTTTCTTAAACCACATGGATCCACTTGTGTCATTGCATGTGTGTTATTTTCCTGAACCACATGGATCCACTAGAGCCATTGCATGTGTGTTATTTTCTTAAACCACATGGATCCACTGGTGACATTGCATGTGTGTTCTTTTCCTAAACCACATGGATCCACTAGTGACATTTGCATATGTGTTCTTTTCCTAAACCACATTGATCCTCTAGTGACATTGCATGTGTGTTTTTTTCCTAAACCACATGGATCCACTGGTGAACTTTGCATGTGTATTCTTTTCCTGGACCACATTTATCCACTAGAGTCATTGCATGTGTGTTCTTTTCCTAAACCACATTGATCCACTAGAGTCATTACATGTGTGTTCTTTTCCTAAATCACATGGATCCAATTGTGACATTTGCATGTGTTTTCTTTTCCTAAAACACATTAATCCACTAGAGACACTACACATGTGTTCTTTTCCTAAACCATATGGATCCACTAATGTCATTGCATGTGTGTTCTTTTCCTAAACCACATGGATCCAATGGAGTCATTGCATGTGTGTTCTTTTCCTAAACCACATGGATCCAATGGAGTCATTGCATGTGTGTTCTTTTCCTAAACCACATGGATCCACTGCTGTCATTCATGTGTGTTCTTTTCCTAAACCACATGGATCCAATGGAGTCCTTGCACGTGTGTTCTGTTGCTGAACCACATTGATCCACTAGTGACATTTGCATGTGTGTTCTTTACCTGAACCACATTGATCCACTGGTGACATTTGTATGTCTGTTCTTTTCCTAAACCACATTGATCCACTGTTGACAATGCATGTGTGTTGTTTTCCTAAAACACATTGATCCACTTGAGACATTGCATGTGTGTTCTTTTCCTAAACCACATGGATCCTATGTGTCATTGCATGTGTCCTTTTCCTGAAGAACATTGATCCACTAGTGACATTGCATGTGTGTTCTTTTCCTAAACCACATGGATCCACTAGTGACATTGCATGTGTGTTATTTTCCTGAAAGACGTGGATCCACTGGTGATATTGGCATGTGTGGTCTTTTCCTAAACCACATTGATCCACTAGTGTCATTTGCATGTGTGTTGCTTTCCTGAACCACATGGATCCACTGGTTACATTGCATGTGTGTTCTTCCTGAACCACATTGATCCATTATTGACATTGCATGTGTGTTCTTTTCCTAAAACACATGCATCCAATGGATCATTGCATCTGTGTTCTTTTCCTAAGCCACATGGATCCACTTGTGTCAATGCATGTGTGTGATTTTCCTAAACCAATTGATCCACTAGTGTCATTGCATGTATGTTGTTTTCCTAAACCACATGGATCCACTGGTGACATTGCATGCGTGTTCTTTTCCTAAACCACATTGATCCTGTTGTGCCATTTACGTGTGTGTGATTTTCCTAAACCACATGGATCGAATGGAGTCATTGCATGTGTGTTCTTTTCCTAAACCACATGGATCCACTTATGACATTTTCATGTGTGTTCTTTTCCTAAACCACATGTATCCACTCTGGACATTTCCATGTGTGTTCTTTTCCTGAACCACATTGATCCACTGGTGACATTTGCATGTGTGTTCTTTTCCTAAACCACATTGATCCACTATTGACATTGCATGTGTGTTCTTTTCATGAACCACATGGATCCACTAGTGACATTGCATGTGTATTCTTTTCCTGAACCACATGGATCCACTAGTGACTTTACACTCCTGAACCACATTGATCCACTTGTGACATTTGGATGTGTGTTCTTATCCAAAACCACATTGATCCACTGGTGTCATTGCATGTGTGTTAATTTCTTAAACCACATTGACCCACTAGTGAAGTTGCATGTGTGTTCTTTTCCTAAACCACATTGATCCACTAGAGTCATTACATGTGTGTTCTTATACTAAACCACATGATCCACTTGTGACATTTGCATGTGTTTTCTTTGACTAAAACACATTGATCCACTAGAGACATTGCATTTGTGTTCTTTTCCTAAACCACATGGATCCACTGGTGACATTTTCATGTGTGTTATTTTCCAAAACCACATTGATCCACTGGTGTCATTACATGTGTGTTCTTTTCCTAAACCACATGGATCCACTAGTGACATGTCATGTGTGTTCTTTTCCTAAACCACATGGATCCACTAGAGCCATTTGTATTTGTGTTCTTTTCCTAAACCACATTGATCCACTAGTGACATTTGCATGTGTGTTTTTTTCCTAATCCACATGGATCCACTGGTGCCATTTGCATGTGTGTTTTGTCCGAAACCACATTAATACACTTGTGACATTTTGCATCTGTGTTCATTTTCTAAAGCTCATTGATCCAATGTTGTCATTTCGATGTGTGTTCCTTTCCTAAACCACATTGATCCACTAGTGTCATTGCATGTGTGTTCTTTTCCTAAACCACATTGATCCACTTGTGACATTGCATGTGTGTTCTTTTCCTAAACCACATGGATCCACTTGAGTCATTGCATGTGTGTTCTTTTCCTAAACCACATTGATCCACTGGTGTCATTGCATGTGTGTTCTTTTCCTAAACCACATGGATCCACTGGTGACATTGCATGTGTGTTCTTTTTATGAACCACATTGATCCACTTGTGTCATTGCATGTGTGTTATTTTACTGAACCACATTTTGGTCCACTTGTGACATTTGCATGTGTATTCTTTTCCTTAACCACATTGATCCACTTGTGTCATTGCATGTGTGTTATTTTCCTGAACCACATTGATCCACTAGTGTCATTTGCATGGGTGTTCTTTTCCTAAACCACATTGATCCACTTGTGACTTTTGCATGTGTGTTATTTTCCTAAACCACATGGATCCACTTGTGTCATTGCATGTGTATTCTTTTCCTAAACCACATGGATCCACTGGTGTCATTGCATGTGTGTTCTTTTCCTAAACCACATGGATCCACTGGTGACATCTGCATGTGTGTTCTTTTCCTAAACCACTTTGGTCCACTGGTGATATTTGCATGTGTGTTCTTTTCCTAAACCACATTGATCCAATGGTGACATTGCATGTGTGTTCTTTTCCTGAACCACATTGATCCACTGGTGACATTGCATGTGTTTTATTTTCCTAAACTACATGGATCCACTGGTGTCATTGCATCTGTGTTATTCTGTAAACCACATTGATCCACTAGTGTCATTTCATGTGTGTTTTTCTCCTAAACCACATGGATCCACATGTGACTTTGCATGTGTGTTCTTTTCCTAAACCACATTGATCCACTGGTGACATTGCATGTGTGTTATTTTCCTAAACCACACTGATCCACTAGAGTCATTACATGTGTGTTCATTTCCTAAACCACATGGATCCACTTGTGACATTTGCATGTGTTTTCTTTTTCTAAAACACATTAATACACTAGAGACATTGAATGTATGTTCTTTTCCTAATCCACATGGTTCCACTGGTGCCATTTCATGTGTGTTCTTTTCCTAAACCACATGGATCCACTGGAGCCATTTGTATGTGTGTTATTTTCCTAAACCACATTGATCCACTATTGTCACTACATGTGTGTTCTTTTTCTAAACCACATTGATCCACTGGTGTCATTGCATGTTGGTTATTTTCTTGAACCACATTGATCCACTGGTGACATTGCATGTGTTTTCTTTTCCTAAACCACATGGATCCACTCGTGTCATTGCATGGGTGTTCTTTTCCAAAACCACATTGATCCACTATTGTCATTGCATGTGTGTTCTTTTCCTAAACCACATGGATCCACTAGAGCCATTTGCATTTGTGTTCTTTTCCTAAACCACATTGATCCACTAGTGACATTTGCATGTGTGTTGTTTTCCTAATCCACATGGATCCACTGGTGCCATTTGCATGTGTGTTTTGTCCTAAACCACATTAATACACTTGTGACATTTGCATGTGTGTTCATTTTCTAAAGCTCATTGATCCAATGTTGTCATTGCATGTGTGTTCCTTTCCTAAACCACATTGATCCAGTAGTGTCATTGCATGTGTGTTCTTTTCCTAAACCACATTCATCCACTTGTGACATTGCATGTGTGTTCTTTTCCTAAACCACATGGATCCACTTGAGTCATTGCATGTATGTTCTTTTCAGAACCACATTTATCCACCGTGTCATTGCATGTGTATTCTTTTCCTAAACTACATGGATCCACTGGTGACATTGCATGTGTGTTCTTTTATGAACCACATTGATCAACTAGTGTCATGGCATGTGTGTTATTTTGCTAAACGACTTTGGTCCACTGGTGATATTTGCATGTGTGTTCTTTTCCTAAACCACATTGATCCACTAGTGACATTGCATGTGTGTTATTTTCCTAAACTCCATTGATCAACTAGTGTCATTTCATGTGTGTTCTTTTCCTAAACCACATGGATCCACTTGTGACTTTTCATGTGTGTTATTTTCCTAAACCACCTTGATCCACTGGTGACATCTGCATGTGTGTTCTTTTCCTAAACCACATTGAACCACTGGTGACATGTGCATGTGTGTTCTTTTCCTAAACCACATTGATCCACTGGTGACGTTGCATGTGTGTTATTTTCCTAAACCACACTGATCCATGGTGATATTTGCATGTGTGTTCTTTTCCTAAACCACATTGATCCACTGGTGACATTGCATGTGTGTTCTTTTCTGAACCACATTGATCCACTCGTGACATTGCATGTGTTTTATTTTCCTAAACCACATGGATCCACCGTGTCATTGCATGTGTTATTCTACTAAACCACATTGATCCACTAGTGTCATTTCATGTGTGTTTTTTCCTAAACCACATGGATCCACATGTGACATTTGCATGTGTGTTCTTTCCTAAACCACATGGATCCACTAGTGACATGTGCATGTGTGTTCTTTCCTAAACCATATTGATCCACTGGTGACCTTGCATGTGTGTTATTTTCCTAAACCACACTGATCCACTAGAGTCATTACATGTGTGTTCTTTTCCTAAACCACATGGATCCACTTGTGACATTTGCATGTGTTTTCTTTTTCTAAAACACATTAATCCACTAGAGACATTGAATGTATGTTCTTTTCCTAATCCACGTGGTTCAACTGGTGCCATTTCATGTGTGTTCTTTTCCTAAACCACATGGATCCACTAGAGCCATTTGTATGTGTGTTATTTTCCTAAACCACATTGATCCACTAGTGTCACTGCATGTGTGTTCTTTTTCTAAACCACATTGATCCACTAGTGTCATTGCATGTTGGTTATTTTCTTGAACCACATTGATCCACTGGTGACATTGCATGTGTTTTCTTTTCCTAAACCACATGGATCCACTCGTGTCATTGCATGGGTGTTCTTTTCCTAAACCACATTGATCCACTGTTGTCATTGCATGTGTGTTCTTTTCCTAAACCACATTGATCCACTGGTGACATTGCATGTGTGTTATTTTCCTAAACTACATGGATCCACTGGTGACATTTGCATGTGTGTTCTTTTCCTAAATAAATTTGATCCACATGTGAGGTTGCATGTGTGTTCTTTTCCTAAACTACATTGATCCACTTGAGTCATTGCATGTGTGTTCTTTTCCTAAACGACATGAATACACCTGTGACATTTGCATGTGTGTTCTTTTCCTAAATCACATTTATCCAAGAGAGACATTGCATGTGTGTTCTTTTCCGTAAACCACATGGATCCACTGGTGTCATTTGCATGTGTCCTTTTCTTGAACCACTGGTGACATTGAATGTGTATTCTTTTCCTTAACCACATGGATCCACTGGTGACATTTGCACGAGTGTTCTTTTCCTAAACCACATTGATCCACTAGTGACATTTGCATGTGTGTTATTTTCCTAAACCACATTGATCCACTGGTGACATTTTCATGTGTGTTCTTTTCCCAAACCACATGGATCCACTGGTGAAATTTGCAGGTGTGTTCAATTCCTAAACCACATTGATCCACTGGCGACATTTGCATGTGTGTTCTATTCCTAAATAAATTTGATCCACTTGTGAGGTTGCATATGTGTTCTTTTCCTAAACTACATTGATCCACTTGAGTCATTGCATGTGTGTTCTTTTCCTAAACGACATGAATACACCTGTGACATTTGCATGTGTGTTATTTTCCTAAATCACATTTATCCACTAGAGACATTGCACGTGTGTTCTTTTCCTAAACCACATGGATCCACTGGTGTCACTGCACGTGTGTCCTTTTCTTGAACCACTGGTGACATTGAATGTGTATTCTTTTGAAAAACCACATGGATCCACTGGTGACATTTGCACGAGTAATCTTTTCCTAAACCACATTGATCCACTAGTGACATTTGCATGTGTGTTATTTTCCTAGACCACATGGATCCACTGGTGACATTTTCATGTGTGTTCTTTTCCTAAACCACATGAATCCACTGGTGTCATTGCATCTGTGTTCTTTTCTAGAACCACATTGATCCTCCAGTGACATTGCATGTGTGTTCTTTTCCTAAACCACATGGATCCACTAGTGACATAGCATGTGTGTTATTTTCCTAAACCAAATTGATCCAATTGTAACATTTGCATTTGTTTTCTTTTCCTAAAACACATTAATCCACTAGAGACACTGCACATGTGTTCTTTTCCTAAACCATATGGATCCACTGATGTCATTGCATGTGTGTTCTTTTCCTAAACCACATGGATCCAATGGAGTCATTGCATGTGTGTTCTTTTCCTAAACCACATGGATCCACTGCTGTCATTCATGTGTGTTCTTTTCCTAAACCACATGGATCCAATGGAGTCCTTGCATGTGTGTTCTGTTCCTGAACCACATTGATCCACTTGTGTCATTGCATGTGTGTTATTTTCCTAAACCACATGGATCTACTGGAGTCATTGCATGTGTGTTCTTTTCTTAAACCAAATGGATCCACTTGTTACATTTTCATGTGTGTTTTTTTCCAAAACCACATGGATCCACTAGTGACATTTTCATGTGTGTTCTTTACCTGAACCACATTGATCCACTGGTGACATTTGCATGTGTGTTCTTTTGCTAAACCACATTGATCCACTGTTGACAATGCATGTGTGTTGTTTTCCTAAAACACATTGATCCACTGGAGACATTGCATGTGTGTTCTTTTCCTAAACCACATGGATCCACTGGTGTCATTGGATGTGTGTCCTTTTCCTGAAGAACATTGAACCACTGGTGACATTGCATGTGTGTTATTTTTTCCTAAACCACATGGATCCACTGGTGACATTGCATGTGTGTTGTTTTCCTGAACCACATGGATCCACTAGTGACTTTGCATGTGTGTTCTTTTCCTAATCCACATGGATCCACTGGTGACATTTTCATGTGTGTTATTTTCCAAAACCACATTGATCCACTAGTGTCATTGCATGTGGGTTCTTTTCCTAAACCACATGGATCCACTGGTGACATTTTCTTGTGTGTTATTTTCCAAAACCGCATTGATCCACTAGTGTCATTACATGTGTGTTCTTTTCCTAAATCACATGGATCCAATTGTGACATTTGCATGTGTTTTCTTTTCCTAAAACACATTAATCCACTAGAGACACTGCACATGTGTTCTTTTCCTAAACCATATGGATCCACTGATGTCATTGCATGTGTGTTCTTTTCTTAAACCACATGGATCCAATGGAGTCATTGCATGTGTGTTCTTTTCCTAAACCACATGGATCCAATGGAGTCATTGCATGTGTGTTCTTTTCCTAAACCACATGGATCCACTACTGTCATTCATGTGTGTTCTTTTCCTAAACCACATGGATCCAATGGAGTCCTTGCACGTGTGTTCTGTTGCTGAACCACATTGATCCACTTGTGTCATTGCATGTGTGTTATTTTCCTAAACCACATGGATCCACTAGTGACATTTGCATGTGTGTTCTTTACCTGAACCACATTGATCCACTGGTGACATTTGTATGTGTGTTCTTTTACTAAACCACATTGATCCACTGGAGACATTGCATGTGTGTTCTTTTCCTAAACCACATGGATCCACTGGTGTCATTGGATGTGTGTCCTTTTCTGAAGAACATTGAACCACTGGTGTCATTGCATGTGTGTTATTTTTTCCTAAACCACATGGATCCACTAGTGACATTTGCATGTGTGTTCTTTTCCTAAACCACATTGATCCACTGGTGACATTTCCATGTGTGTTCTTTTCCTAAACCACATTGATCCACCGTTGTCATTTGCATGTGTGTTCTTTTCTTGAAGCACATTTATCCGTTGGTGTCATTTGCATGTGTCTTCTTCTCCTGAACCACATTTATCCATTATTGCCATTGCATGTGTGTTCTTTTCCTAAACCACATGTATCTAATGGATCATTGCATGTGTGTTCTTTTCCTGAACCACATTGATCCACTTTTGTCATTGCATATGTGTGATTTTCCTAAACCACATGGATCTACTAGAGTCATTGCATGTGTGTTCTTTTCCTAAACCACATGGATCCACTTGTGACATTTTCATGTGTATTCTTTTCCTAAACCACATGGATCTAGGTGTGCCATTTACATGTGTGTGATTTTCCTAAACCACATGGATCGACTGGAGTCATTGCATGTGTGTTCTTTTCCTAAACCACATGGATCCACTTATGACATTTTCATGTGTGTTCTTTTCCTAAACCACATGGATCCACTAGTGACATTTCCATGTGTGTTATTTTCCTGAACCACATTGATCCACTGGTGACATTTGCATGTGTGTTCTTTTCCTAAACCACATTGATCCACTATTGACATTGCATGTGTGTTCTTTTCCTGA
The DNA here is from genome assembly GCA_023614405.1 of Avena insularis. Taxonomy (NCBI): domain Eukaryota; kingdom Viridiplantae; phylum Streptophyta; class Magnoliopsida; order Poales; family Poaceae; genus Avena; species Avena insularis. The sequence continues at coordinate 111,840 of JAJUPC010000209.1, read as the reverse complement.
ACCACATGGATCCACTAGTGACATTGCATGTGTATTCTTTTCCTGAACCACATGGATCCACTAGTGACTTTACACGTGTGTTCTTTTCCTAAACCACATTGATCCACTTGTGACATTTGGATGTGTGTTCTTATCCAAAACCACATTGATCCACTGGTGTCATTGCATGTGTGTTAATTTCTTAAACCACATTGACCCACTAGTGAAGTTGCATGTGTGTTCTTTTCCTAAACCACATTTATCCACTAGAGTCATTACATGTGTGTTCTTATACTAAACCACATGATCCACTTGTGACATTTGCATGTGTTTTCTTTTCCTAAAACACATTGATCCACTAGAGACATTGCATTTGTGTTCTTTTCCTAAACCACATGGATCCACTGGTGACATTTTCATGTGTGTTATTTTCCAAAACCACATTGATCCACTAGTGTCATTACATGTGTGTTCTTTTCCTAAATCACATGGATCCAATTGTGACATCTGCATGTGTTTTCTTTTCCTAAACCACATTAATCCACTAGAGACACTTTATGTGTGTTCTTTTCCTAAACCACATGGATCCACTGATGTCATTGCATGTGTGTTCTTTTCCTAAACCACATGGATCCAATGGAGTCATTGCATGTGTGTTCTTTTCCTTAACCGCATTGATCCACTTGTCTCATTGCACGTGTGTTCTTTTCCTAAACCACATGGATCTACTTGAGTCATGGCATGTGTGTTATTTTCCTAAACTATATGGATCCACTTGTGACATTTTCATTTGTGTTCTTTTCCTAAAATACGTGGATCCACTAGAGTCATTGCATGTGTGTTCTTTTCCTAAACCAGATTTATCCACTGGTGTCATTACAAGTGTTTCTTTTCCTAAACCACATCGATCCACTGGTAATATTGTATATGCGTTCTTTTTCTAAACCACATGGATCCACTAGTGATATTGCATGTGTGTTCTCTTCCTAAACCACATGGATAACCTAGAGTCACTGCATGTGATTCTTTTCATGAACCACAATGATCCACTGGTGTCATTTCATGTGTGTTCTTTTCCTGAACCACATTGATCCACTAGTGACATTTGCATGTGTGTTCTTTTCCTAAACCACATTAATCCACTGATGTCATTGCATCTGTGTTCTTTTCTAGAACCACATTGATCCTCCAGTGGCATTGCATGTGTATTCTTTTCCTAAACCACATGGATCCATTAGTGACATTGCATGTGTGTTATTTTCCTAAACCAAATTGATCCACTAGTGTCATTGCATGTGTGTTATTTTCCTAAACCACATGGATCCACTGGTGTCATTGGATGTGTGTTCTTTTCCTTAAGAACATTGAACCACTGGTGACATTGCATGTGTGTTATTTTTTCCTAAACCACATGGATCCACTGGTGACATTGCATGTGTGTTGTTTTCTTGAACCACATGGATCCACTAGTGACTTTGCATGTGTGTTCTTTTCCTAAACCACATGGATCCACTGGTGTCATTGGATGTGTGTCCTTTTCCTGAAGAACATTGAACCACAGGTGACATTGCATGTCTGTTATTTTTTCCTAAACCACATGGATCCACTGATGACATTGCATGTGTGTTGTTTTCCTGAACCACATGGATCCACAAGTGACTTTGCATGTGTGTTCTTTTCCTAAACCACATGGATCCACTGGTGACTTTACACGTGTGTTCTTTTCCTAAACCACATTGATCCACTTGTGACATTTGGATGTGTGTTCTTATCCAAAGCCACATTGATCCACTGGTGTCATTGCATGTGTGTTAATTTCTTAAACCACATTGACCCACTAGTGAAGTTGCATGTGTGTTCTTTTCCTAAACCACATTGATCCACTAGAGTCATTACATGTGTGTTCTTATACTAAACCACATGATCCACTTGTGACATTTGCATGTGTTTTCTTTTGCTAAACCACATTGATCCACTGTTGACAATGCATGTGTGTTGTTTTCCTAAAACACATTGATCCACTGGAGACATTGCATGTGTGTTCTTTTCCTAAACCACATGGATCCACTGGTGTCATTGGATGTGTGTCCTTTTCCTAAAGAACATTGAACCACTGGTGACATTGCATGTGTGTTATTTTTTCCTAAACCACATGGATCCACTGGTGACATTGCATGTGTGTTGTTTTCCTGAACCACATGGATCCACTAGTGACTTTGCATGTGTGTTCTTTTCCTAATCCACATGGATCCACTGGTGACATTTTCATGTGTGTTATTTTCCAAAACCACATTGATCCACTAGTGTCATTGCATGTGGGTTCTTTTCCTAAACCACATGGATCCACTGGTGACATTTTCTTGTGTGTTATTTTCCAAAACCGCATTGATCCACTAGTGTCATTACATGTGTGTTCTTTTCCTAAATCACATGGATCCAATTGTGACATTTGCATGTGTTTTCTTTTCCTAAAACACATTAATCCACTAGAGACACTGCACATGTGTTCTTTTCCTAAACCATATGGATCCACTGATGTCATTGCATGTGTGTTCTTTTCTTAAACCACATGGATCCAATGGAGTCATTGCATGTGTGTTCTTTTCCTAAACCACATGGATCCAATGGAGTCATTGCATGTGTGTTCTTTTCCTAAACCACATGGATCCACTACTGTCATTCATGTGTGTTCTTTTCCTAAACCACATGGATCCAATGGAGTCCTTGCACGTGTGTTCTGTTCCTGAACTGCATTGATCCACTTGTGTCATTGCATGTGTGTTATTTTCCTAAACCACATGGATCCACTAGTGACATTTGCATGTGTGTTCTTTACCTGAACCACATTGATCCACTGGTGACATTTGTATGTGTGTTCTTTTACTAAACCACATTGATCCACTGGAGACATTGCATGTGTGTTCTTTTCCTAAACCACATGGATCCACTGGTGTCATTGGATGTGTGTCCTTTTCCTGAAGAACATTGAACCACTGGTGACATTGCATGTGTGTTATTTTTTCCTAAACCACATGGATCCACTAGTGACATTTGCATGTGTGTTCTTTTCCTAAACCACATTGATCCACTGGTGACATTTCCATGTGTGTTCTTTTCCTAAACCACATTGATCCACCGTTGTCATTTGCATGTGTGTTCTTTTCTTGAAGCACATTTATCCGTTGGTGTCATTTGCATGTGTCTTCTTTTCCTGAACCACATTTATCCATTATTGCCATTGCATGTGTGTTCTTTTCCTAAACCACATGTATCTAATGGATCATTGCATGTGTGTTCTTTTCCTGAACCACATTGATCCACTTTTGTCATTGCATATGTGTGATTTTCCTAAACCACATGGATCTACTAGAGTCATTGCATGTGTGTTCTTTTCCTAAACCACATGGATCCACTTGTGACATTTTCATGTGTATTCTTTTCCTAAACCACATGGATCTAGGTGTGCCATTTACATGTGTGTGATTTTCCTAAACCACATGGATCGACTGGAGTCATTGCATGTGTGTTCTTTTCCTAAACCACATGGATCCACTTATGACATTTTCATGTGTGTTCTTTTCCTAAACCACATGGATCCACTAGTGACATTTCCATGTGTGTTATTTTCCTGAACCACATTGATCCACTGGTGACATTTGCATGTGTGTTCTTTTCCTAAACCACATTGATCCACTATTGACATTGCATGTGTGTTCTTTTCCTGAACCACATGGATCCACTAGTGACATTGCATGTGTATTCTTTCCTGAACCACATGGATCCACTAGTGACTTTACACGTGTTCTTTTCCTAAACCACATTGATCCACTTGTGACATTTGGATGTGTGTTCTTATCCAAAACCACATTGATCCACTGGTGTCATTGCATGTGTGTTAATTTCTTAAACCACATTGACCCACTAGTGAAGTTGCATGTGTGTTCTTTTCCTAAACCACATTTATCCACTAGAGTCATTACATGTGTGTTCTTATACTAAACCACATGATCCACTTGTGACATTTGCATGTGTTTTCTTTTCCTAAAACACATTGATCCACTAGAGACATTGCATTTGTGTTCTTTTCCTAAACCACATGGATCCACTGGTGACATTTTCATGTGTGTTATTTTCCAAAACCACATTGATCCACTAGTGTCATTACATGTGTGTTCTTTTCCTAAATCACATGGATCCAATTGTGACATCTGCATGTGTTTTCTTTTCCTAAACCACATTAATCCACTAGAGACACTTTATGTGTGTTCTTTTCCTAAACCACATGGATCCACTGATGTCATTGCATGTGTGTTCTTTTCCTAAACCACATGGATCCAATGGAGTCATTGCATGTGTGTTCTTTTCCTTAACCGCATTGATCCACTTGTCTCATTGCACGTGTGTTCTTTTCCTAAACCACATGGATCTACTTGAGTCATGGCATGTGTGTTATTTTCCTAAACTATATGGATCCACTTGTGACATTTTCATTTGTGTTCTTTTCCTAAAATACGTGGATCCACTAGAGTCATTGCATGTGTGTTCTTTTCCTAAACCAGATTTATCCACTGGTGTCATTACATGTGTTTCTTTTCCTAAACCACATCGATCCACTGGTAATATTGTATATGCGTTCTTTTTCTAAACCACATTGATCCACTAGTGATATTGCATGTGTGTTCTCTTCCTAAACCACATGGATCACCTAGAGTCACTGCATGTGATTCTTTTCATGAACCACAATGATCCACTGGTGTCATTTCATGTGTGTTCTTTTCCTGAACCACATTGATCCACTAGTGACATTTGCATGTGTGTTCTTTTCCTAAACCACATTAATCCACTGATGTCATTGCATCTGTGTTCTTTTCTAGAACCACATTGATCCTCCAGTGGCATTGCATGTGTATTCTTTTCCTAAACCACATGGATCCATTAGTGACATTGCATGTGTGTTATTTTCCTAAACCAAATTGATCCACTAGTGTCATTGCATGTGTGTTATTTTCCTAAACCACATGGATCCACTGGTGTCATTGGATGTGTGTTCTTTTCCTTAAGAACATTGAACCACTGGTGACATTGCATGTGTGTTATTTTTTCCTAAACCACATGGATCCACTGGTGACATTGCATGTGTGTTGTTTTCTTGAACCACATGGATCCACTAGTGACTTTGCATGTGTGTTCTTTTCCTAAACCACATGGATCCACTGGTGTCATTGGATGTGTGTCCTTTTCCTGAAGAACATTGAACCACAGGTGACATTGCATGTCTGTTATTTTTTCCTAAACCACATGGATCCACTGATGACATTGCATGTGTGTTGTTTTCCTGAACCACATGGATCCACAAGTGACTTTGCATGTGTGTTCTTTTCCTAAACCACATGGATCCACTGGTGACTTTACACGTGTGTTCTTTTCCTAAACCACATTGATCCACTTGTGACATTTGGATGTGTGTTCTTATCCAAAGCCACATTGATCCACTGGTGTCATTGCATGTGTGTTAATTTCTTAAACCACATTGACCCACTAGTGAAGTTGCATGTGTGTTCTTTTCCTAAACCACATTGATCCACTAGAGTCATTACATGTGTGTTCTTATACTAAACCACATGATCCACTTGTGACATTTGCATGTGTTTTCTTTTCCTAAAACACATTGATCCACTAGAGACATTGCATTTGTGTTCTTTTCCTAAACCACATGGATCCACTGGTAACATTTTCATGTGTGTTATTTTCCAAAACCAAATTGACCCACTGGTGTCATTACATGTGTGTTCTTTTCCTAAATCACATGGATCCAATTGTGACATTTGCATGTGTTTTGTTTTCCTAAACCACATTAATCCACTAGAGACACTTTATGTGTGTTCTTTTCCTAAACCACATGGATCCACTGATGTCATTGCATGTGTGTTCTTTTCCTAAACCACATGGATCCAATGGAGTCATTGCATGTGTGTTCTTTTCCTGAACCGCATTGATCCACTTGTCTCATTGCATGTGTGTTCTTTTCCTAAACCACATGGATCTACTTGAGTCATGGCATGTGTGTTATTTTCCTAAACTATATGGATCCACTTGTGACATTTTCATTTGTGTTCTTTTCCTAAAATACGTGGATCCACTAGAGTCATTGCATGTGTGTTCTTTTCCTAAACCAGATTTATCCACTGGTGTCATTACATGTGTTTTCTTTTCCTAAACCACATGGATCCACTGGTAATATTGTATGTGCGTTCTTTTTCTAAGCCACATGGATCCTCTAGTGATATTGCATGTGTGTTCTCTTCCTAAACCACATGGATCACCTAGAGTCATTGCATGTGATTCTTTTCATGAACCACATTGATCCACTAGTGTCATTTCATGTGTGTTCTTTTCCTAAACCACATTGATCCACTAGTGACATTTGCATGTGTGTTCTTTTCCTAAACCACATTAATCCACTGATGTCATTGCATCTGTGTTCTTTTCTAGAACCACATTGATCCTCCAGTGACATTGCATGTGTGTTCTTTTCCTAAACCACATGGATCCACTAGTGACATTGCATGTGTGTTATTTTCCTAAACCAAATTGATCCACTAGTGTCATTGCATGTGTGTTATTTTCCTAAACCACATTGATCCACTAGTGAAATTTGTATGTGTCTTCTTTTCCTAAACAACATTGATCCACTTGTGTCATTCAACGCGTGTTCTTTTTCTAAACCACATTGATCCACTAGTGACATTGCATGTGTGTTATTTTCCTAAACCACATGGATCCACTGTTGTCATTCATGTGTTTTTTTTTCCTAAACCACATGGATCCAATGGAGTCCTTGCACGTGTGTTCTGTTCCTGAACCACATTGATCCACTTGTGTCATTGCATGTGTGTTATTTTCCTAAACCACATGGATCTACTGGAGTCATTGTATGTGTGTTCTGTTCTTAAACCAAATGGATCCACTTGTTACATTTTCATGTGTGTTGTTTTCCAAAACTACATGGATCCACTGGAGACATTGCCTGTGTTTTCTTTTCCTAAACCACATGGATCCACTGGTGTCATTGGATGTGTGTCCTTTTCCTGAAGAACATTGAACCACTGGTGACATTGCATGTGTGTTATTTTTTCCTAAACCACATGGATCCACTGGTGACATTGCATGTGTGTTGTTTTCCTGAACCACATGGATCCACTAGTGACTTTGCATGTGTGTTCTTTTCCTAAACCACATGGATCCACTGGTGTCATTGGATGTGTGTCCTTTTCCTGAAGAACATTGAACCACTGGTGACATTGCATGTGTGTTATTTTTTCCTAAACCACATGGATCCACTGGTGACATTGCATGTGTGTTGTTTTCCTGAACCACATGGATCCACTAGTGACTTTGCATGTGTGTTCTTTTCCTAAACCACATGGATCCCCTGGTGACATTTTCATGTGTGTTATTTTCCAAAACCACATTGATCCACTAGTGTCATTGCATGTGTGTTCTTTTCCTAAACCACATGCATCCACTGGTGACATTTTCTTGTGTGTTATTTTCCAAAACCGCATTGATCCACTGGTGTCATTACATGTGTGTTCTTTTCCTAAATCACATGGATCCAATTGTGACATTTGCATGTGTTTTCTTTTCCTAAAACACATTAATCCACTAGAGACACTGCACATGTGTTCTTTTCCTAAACCATATGGATCCACTGATGTCATTGCATGTGTGTTCTTTTCTTAAACCACATGGATCCAATGGAGTCATTGCATGTGTGTTCTTTTCCTAAACCACATGGATCCAATGGAGTCATTGCATGTGTGTTCTTTTCCTAAACCACATGGATCCACTACTGTCATTCATGTGTGTTCTTTTCCTAAACCACATGGATCCAATGGAGTCCTTGCACGTGTGTTCTGTTCCTGAACTGCATTGATCCACTTGTGTCATTGCATGTGTGTTATTTTCCTAAACCACATGGATCCACTAGTGACATTTGCATGTGTGTTCTTTACCTGAACCACATTGATCCACTGGTGACATTTGTATGTGTGTTCTTTTACTAAACCACATTGATCCACTGGAGACATTGCATGTGTGTTCTTTTCCTAAACCACATGGATCCACTGTCATTGGATGTGTGTCCTTTTCCGAAGAACATTGAACCACGTGACATTGCATGTGTGTTATTTTTTCCTAAACCACATGGATCCACTAGTGACATTTGCATGTGTGTTCTTTTCCTAAACCACATTGATCCACTGGTGACATTTCCATGTGTGTTCTTTTCCTAAACCACATTGATCCACCGTCATTTGCATGTGTGTTCTTTTCTTGAAGCACATTTATCCACTGGTGTCATTTGCATGTGTCTTTTCCTGAACCACATTTATCCATTATTGCCATTGCATGTGTGTTCTTTTCCTAAACCACATGTATCTAATGGATCATTGCATGTGTGTTCTTTTCCTGAACCACATTGATCCACTTTTGTCATTGCATATGTGTGATTTTCCTAAACCACATGGATCTACTAGAGTCATTGCATGTGTGTTCTTTTCCTAAACCACATGGATCCACTTGTGACATTTTCATGTGTATTCTTTTCCTAAACCACATGGATCTAGGTGTGCCATTTACATGTGTGTGATTTTCCTAAACCACATGGATCGACTGGAGTCATTGCATGTGTGTTCTTTTCCTAAACCACATGGATCCACTTATGACATTTTCATGTGTGTTCTTTTCCTAAACCACATGGATCCACTAGTGACATTTCCATGTGTGTTATTTTCCTGAACCACATTGATCCACTGGTGACATTTGCATGTGTGTTCTTTTCCTAAACCACATTGATCCACTATTGACATTGCATGTGTGTTCTTTTCCTGAACCACATGGATCCACTAGTGACATTGCATGTGTATTCTTTTCCTGAACCACATGGATCCACTAGTGACTTTACACTCCTGAACCACATTGATCCACTTGTGACATTTGGATGTGTGTTCTTATCCAAAACCACATTGATTCACTGGTGTCATTGCATGTGTGTTAATTTCTTAAACCACATTGACCCACTAGTGAAGTTGCATGTGTGTTCTTTTCCTAAACCACATTGATCCACTAGAGTCATTACATGTGTGTTCTTATACTAAACCACATGATCCACTTGTGACATTTGCATGTGTTTTCTTTGACTAAAACACATTGATCCACTAGAGACATTGCATTTGTGTTCTTTTCCTAAACCACATGGATCCACTGGTGACATTTTCATGTGTGTTATTTTCCAAAACCACATTGATCCACTGGTGTCATTACATGTTTGTTCTTTTCCTAAATCACATGGATCCAATTGTGATATTTGCATGTGTTTTCTTTTCCTAAACCACATTAATCCACTAGAGACACTTTATGTGTGTTCTTTTCCTAAACCACATGGATCCACTGATGTCATTGCATGTGTGTTCTTTTCCTAAACCACATGGATCCAATGGAGTCATTGCATGTGTGTTCTTTTCCTGAACCGCATTGATCCACTTGTCTCATTGCACGTGTGTTATTTTCCTAAACCACATGGATCTACTTGAGTCATTGCATGTGTGTTATTTTCCTAAACTATATGGATCCACTTGTGACATTTTCATTTGTGTTCTTTTTCTAAAATACATGGATCCACTAGAGTCATTGCATGTGTGTTCTTTTCGTAAACCACATTTATCCACTGGTGTCATTACATGTGTTTTCTTTTCCTAAACCACATGGATCCACTGGTAATATTGTATGTGTGTTCTTTTTCTAAACCACATGGATCCACTAGTGATATTGCATGTTTGTTCTTTTCCTAAACCACATGGATCACCTAGAGTCATTGCATGTGATTCTTTTCATGAACCACATTGATCCACTGGTGTAATTTCATGTGTGTTCTTTTCCTAAACCACATTGATCCACTGGTGACATTTGCTTGTGTATTCTTTTCCTAAACGTCATTAATCCACTGGTGTCATTGCATCTGTGTTCTTTTCTAGAACCACATTGATCCTCCAGTGACATTGCATCTGTGTTCTTTTTCTAAACCACATGGATCCGCTAGTGACATTACATGTGTGTTATTTTCCTAAACCAAATTGACCCACTAGTGTCATTGCATGTGTGTTATTTTCCTAAACCACAATGATCCACTAGTGACATTTGTATGTGTATTCTTTTCCTAAACAACATTGATCCACTTGTGTCATTCAACGCGTGTTCTTTTTCTAAACCATATTGATCCACTAGTGACATTGCATGTGTGTTCTTTTCCTAAACCACATGGATCCACTGCTGTCATTCATGTGTGTTCTCTTCCTAAACCACATGGATCCATGGAGTCCTTGCACGTGTGTTCTGTTCCTGAACCACATTGATCCACTTGTGTCATTGCATGTGTGTTTTTTTCCTAAACCACATGGATCTACTAGAGTCATTGCATGTGTGTTCTGTTCTTAAACCAAATGGTTCCACTTGTTACATTTTCATGTGTGTTGTTTTCCAAAACTACATGGATCCACTAGTGACATTTGCATGTGTGTTCTTTACCTGAACCACATTGATCCATTGGTGACATTTGCATGTGTGTTCTTTTCTTAAACCACATTGATCCAGTGTTGACAATGCATGTGTGTTGTTCTCCTAAAACACATTGATCCACTGGAGACATAGCATGTGTGTTCTTTTCCTAAACCACATGGATCCACTGGTGTCATTGGATGTGTCTCCTTTTCCTGAAGAACATTGAACCACTGGTGACATTGCATGTGTGTTATTTTTTCCTAAACCACATGGATCCACTGGAGACATTGCATGTGTGTTGTTTTCCTGAACCACATGGATCCACTAGTGACTTTGCATGTGTGTTCTTTTCCTAAACCACTTGGATCCACTGGTGACATTTTCATGTGTGTTATTTTCCAAAACCATATTGATCCACTAGTGTCATTGCATGTGTGTTCTTTTCCTAAACCACATGGATCCACTGGTGACATTTTCTTGTGTGTTATTTTCCAAAACCACATTGATCCACTGGTGTCATTACATGTGTGTTCTTTTCCTAGATCACATGGATCCAATTGTGACATTTGCATGTGTTTTCTTTTCCTAAAACACATTAATCCACTAGAGACACTGCACATGTGTTCGTTTCCTAAACCATATGGATCCACTGATGTCATTGCATGTGTGTTCTTTTCCTAAACAACATGGATCCAATGGAGTCATTGCATGTGTGTTCTTTTCCTAAACCACATGGATCCACTGCTGTCATTCATGTGTGTTCTTTTCCTAAACCACATGGATCCAATGGAGTCCTTGCACCTGTGTTCTGTTCCTGAACCACATTGATCCACTTGTGTCATTGCATGTGTGTTATTTTCCTAAACCACATGGATCTACTGGAGTCATTGCATGTGTGTTCTTTTCTTAAACTAAATGGATCCACTAGTTACATTTTCATGTGTGTTGTTTTCCAAAACCACATGGATCCACTAGTAACATTTGCATGTGTGTTCTTTACCTGAACCACATCGATCCACTAGTGACATTTGCATGTGTGTTCTTTTCCTAAACAACATTGATCCACTGTTGACAATGCATGTGTGTTGTTTTCCTAAAACACATTGATCCACTGGAGACATTGCATGTGTGTTCTTTTCCTAAACCACATGGATCCACTGGTGTCATTGGATGTGTATCCTTTTCCTGAAGAACATTGAACCACTGGTGACATTGCATGTGTGTTATTTTTTCCTAAACCACATGGATCCACTAGTTACATTTGCATGTGTGTTCTTTTCCTAAACCACATTGATCCACTGGTGACATTTGCATGTGTGTTATTTTCCTAAACCACATTGATCCACCGTTGTCATTTGCATGCGTGTTCTTTTCCTAAACCACATGGATCCACTGCTGTCATTCATGCGTGTTCTTTTCCTAAACCACATGGATCCAATGGAGTCCTTGCACCTGTGTTCTGTTCCTGAACCACATTGATCCACTTGTGTCATTGCATGTGTGTTATTTTCCTAAACCACATGGATCTACTGGAGTCATTGCATGTGTGTTCTTTTCTTAAACCAAATGGATCCAATAGTTACATTTTCATGTGTGTTGTTTTCCAAAACCACAGGGATCCACTAGTAACATTTGCATGTGTGTTCTTTACCTGAACCACATTGATCCACTAGTGACATTTGCATGTGTGTTCTTTTCCTAAACAACATTGATCCACTGTTGACAATGCATGTGTGTTGTTTTCCTAAAACACATTGATCCACTGGAGACATTGCATGTGTGTTCTTTTCCTAAACCACATGGATCCACTGGTGTCATTGGATGTGTATCCTTTTCCGAAAGAACATTGAACCACTGGTGGCATTGCATGTGTGTTATTTTTTCCTAAACCACATGGATCCACTAGTTACATTTGCATGTGTGTTCTTTTCCTGAACCACATTGATCCACTGGTGACATTTGCATGTGTATTCTTTTCCTAAACCACATGGATCCTGTTGTGCCATTTACGTGTGTGTGATTTTCCTAAACCACATGGATCCACTTATGACATTTTCATGTGTGTTCTTTTCCTAAACCACATGGATCCACTAGTGACATTTCCATGTGTGTTCTTTTCCTGAACCACATTGATCCACTGGTGACATTTGCATGTGTGTTCTTTTCCTAAACCACATTGATCCACTATTGACATTGCATGTGTGTTCTTTTCATGAACCACATGGATCCACTAGTGACATTGCATGTGTATTCTTTTCCTGAACCACATGGATCCACTAGTGACTTTACACTCCTGAACCACATTGATCCACTTGTGACATTTGGATGTGTGTTCTTATCCAAAACCACATTGATCCACTGGTGTCATTGCATGTGTGTTAATTTCTTAAACCACATTGACCCACTAGTGAAGTTGCATGTGTGTTCTTTTCCTAAACCACATTGATCCACTAGAGTCATTACATGTGTGTTCTTATACTAAACCACATGATCCACTTGTGACATTTGCATGTGTTTTCTTTGACTAAAACACATTGATCCACTAGAGACATTGCATTTGTGTTCTTTTCCTAAAACACATGGATCCACTGGTGACATTTTCATGTGTGTTATTTTCCAAAACCACATTGATCCACTGGTGTCATTTCATGTGTGTTCTTTTCCTGAACCACATGGATCCAATTGTGACATTTGCATGTGTTTTCTTTTCCTAAACCACATTAATCCACTAGAGACACTTTATGTGTGTTCTTTTCCTAAACCACAAGGATCCACTGATGTCATTGCATGTGTGTTCTTTTCCTAAACCACATGGATCCAATGGAGTCATTGCATGTGTGTTCTTTTCCTGAACCGCATTGATCCACTTGTCTCATTGCACGTGTGTTATTTTCCTAAACTATATGGATCCACTTGTGACATTTTCATTTGTGTTCTTTTCCTAAAATACGTGGATCCACTAGAGTCATTGCATGTGTGTTCTTTTCCTAAACCAGATTTATCCACTGGTGTCATTACATGTGTTTCTTTTCCTAAACCACATCGATCCACTGGTAATATTGTATGTGTGTTCTTTTTCTAAACCACATGGATCCACTAGTGATATTGCATGTGTGTTCTCTTCCTAAACCACATGGATCACCTAGAGTCATTGCATGTGATTCTTTTCATGAACCACATTGATCCATTGGTGTAATTTCATGTGTGTTCTTTTCCTAAACCACATTGATCCACTGGTGACATTTGCATGTGTGTTCTTTTCCTAAACCTCATTAATCCACTGGTGGCATTGCATCTATGTTCTTTTCTAGAACCACATTGATCCTCCAGTGACATTGCATGTGTGTTCTTTTTCTAAACCACATGGATCCGCTAGTGACATTACATGTGTGTTATTTTCCTAAACCAAATTGACCCACTAGTGTCATTGCATGTGTGTTATTTTCCTAAACCACAATGATCCACTAGTGACATTTGTATGTGTCTTCTTTTCCTAAACAACATTGATCCACTTGTGTCATTCAACGCGTGTTCTTTTTCTAAACCACATTGATCCACTAGTGACATTGCATGTGTGTTCTTTTCCTAAACCACATGGATCCACTACTGTCATTCATGTGTGTTTTTTTCCTAAACCACATGGATCTACTAGAGTCATTGCATGTGTGTTCTATTCTTAAACCAAATGGATCCACTTGTTACATTTTCATGTGTGTTGTTTTCCAAAACTACATGGATCCACTAGTGACATTTGCATGTGTGTTCTTTACCTGAACCACATTGATCCATTGGTGACATTTGCATGTGTGTTCTTTTCTTAAACCACATTGATCCAGTGTTGACAATGCATGTGTGTTGTTCTCCTAAAACACATTGATCCACTGGAGACATAGCATGTGTGTTCTTTTCCTAAACCACATGGATCCACTGGTGTCATTGGATGTGTGTCCTTTTCCTGAAGAACATTGAACCACTGGTGACATTGCATGTGTGTTATTTTTTGCTAAACCACATGGATCCACTGGAGACATTGCATGTGTGTTGTTTTCCTGAACCACATGGATCCACTAGTGACTTTGCATGTGTGTTCTTTTCCTAAACCACATGGATCCACTGGTGACATTTTCATGTGTGTTATTTTCCAAAACCACATTGATCCACTAGTGTCATTGCATGTGTGTTCTTTTCCTAAACTACATGGATCCACTGGTGACATTTTCTTGTGTGTTATTTTCCAAAACCGCATTGATCCACTAGTGTCATTACATGTGTGTTCTTTTCCTAGATCACATGGATCCAATTGTGACATTTGCATGTGTTTTCTTTTCCTAAAACACATTAATCCACTAGAGACACTGCACATGTGTTCGTTTCCTAAACCATATGGATCCACTGATGTCATTGCATGTGTGTTCTTTTCCTAAACAACATGGATCCAATGGAGTCATTGCATGTGTGTTCTTTTCCTAAACCACATGGATCCACTGCTGTCATTCATGTGTGTTCTTTTCCTAAACAACATGGATCCAATGGAGTCCTTGCACCTGTGTTCTGTTCCTGAACCACATTGATCCACTTGTGTCATTGCATGTGTGTTATTTTCCTAAACCACATGGATCTACTGGAGTCATTGCATGTGTGTTCTTTTCTTAATCCAAATGGATCCACTAGTTACATTTTCATGTGTGTTGTTTTCCAAAACCACATGGATCCACTAGTAACATTTGCATGTGTGTTCTTTACCTG
Source organism: Avena insularis (assembly GCA_023614405.1). Classification (NCBI taxonomy): domain Eukaryota; kingdom Viridiplantae; phylum Streptophyta; class Magnoliopsida; order Poales; family Poaceae; genus Avena; species Avena insularis. Next base: position 96,558 of record JAJUPC010000209.1, on the reverse strand, counting down.
AACCACATTGATCCACTAGTGACATTTGCATGTGTGTTCTTTTCCTAAACAACATTGATCCACTGTTGACAATGCATGTGTGTTGTTTTCCTAAAACACATTGATCCACTGGAGACATTGCATGTGTGTTCTTTTCCTAAACCACATGGATCCACTGGTGTCATTGGATGTGTATCCTTTTCCTGAAGAACATTAAACCACTGGTGATATTGCATGTGTGTTATTTTTTCCAAAACCACATGGATCCACTAGTTACATTTGCATGTGTGTTCTTTTCCTGAACCACATTGATCCACTGGTGACATTTGCATGTGTGTTCTTTTCCTAAACCACATTGATCCACCGTTGTCATTTGCATGTGTGTTCTTTTCTTGAAGCACATTTATTCGCTGGTGTCATTTGCATGTGTCTTTATTTCCTGAACCAAATTTATCCATTGTTGCCATTGCATGTGTGTTCTTTTCCTAAACCACATGTATCCAATGGATCATTGCATGTGTGTTCTTTTCCTGAACCACATTGATCCACTTCTGTCGTTGCATATGTGTGATTTTCCTCAACCACATGGATCTACTAGAGTCATTGCATGTGTGTTCTTTTCCTAACCCACATGGATCCACTTGTGACATTTTCATGTGTATTCTTTTCCTAAACCACATGGATCCAGTTGTGCCATTTACATGTGTGTGATTTTCCTAAACCACATGGATCGACTGGAGTCATTGAATGTGTGTTCTTTTCCTAAACCACATGGATCCACTTATGACATTTTCATGTGTGTTCTTTTCCTAAACCACATGGATCCACTAGTGACATTTCCATGTGTGTTCTTTTCCTGAACCACATTGATCCACTGGTGACATTTGGATGTGTGTTCTTTTCCTAAACCACATTGATCCACTATTGACATTGCATGTGTGTTCTTTTCCTGAACCACATGGATCCACTAGTGACATTGCATGTGTATTATTTTCCTGAACCACATGGATCCACTAGTGACTTTACACGTGTGTTCTTTTCCTAAACCACATTGATCCACTTGTGACATTTGGATGTGTGTTCTTATCCAAAACCACATTGATCCACTGGTGTCATTGCATGTGTGTTAATTTCTTAAACCACATTGACCCACTAGTGAAGTTGCAGGTGTGTTCTTTTCCTAAACCACATTGATCCACTAGAGTCATTACATGTGTGTTCTTTTACTAAACCACATGATCCACTTGTGACATTTGCATGTGTTTTCTTTTCCTAAAACACATTGATCCACTAGAGACATTACATTTTTGTTCTTTTCCTAAACCACATGGATGCACAGTGACATTGCATGTGTGTTCTTTTTCTAAACCACATGGATCAGTGGAGCCATTTGCATATGTGTTCTTTTCGTAAACCACATTGATCCACTGATGTCATTTGCAAGTGTGTTCTTTTCCTATACCACATTAATCCACTAGTGTCATTGCATGTGTCTTATTTTCCTAAACCGCATTGATCTAATGGAGTCATTGCATGTGTTTTCTTTTCCTAGACCATATTGATCCACTAGTGTCATTGCACGTGTGTTATTTTCCTAAACCACATGGATCCATTCGAGTCATTTCATGTGTTTTCTTTTTCTAAACCACATGGATCCACTGGTGATATTTGCATGTGTGTTTTTTCCTGAACCACATTGATGCACTTTTGGCATTTTCATGTGTGTTCTTTTCCTAAACCACATTGATCCACTAGTGACATTTGCATATGTGTTCTTTTCCTCATCCACATTGATCCAATGGAGTCATTGCATGTGTGTTCTTTTCCTAAACCACATTGATCCACTGGTGTCATTTGCATGTATGTTCTATTCCTAAACCAAATTGATCCACTGGTGTCTTTGCATGTGTGCTATTTTCCTAAACCACATTGATCCGCTGGTGACATTAAATGTGTGCTCTTTTGCTGAACCACATGGATCCGCTGGTGACATTGCATGTGTGTTCTTTTCCTAAACCACATGGATCCACTGTGTCATTCCATTTGTGTTCTTTTCCTAAACCACATGGATCCACTAGTGACATTGCATGTGTGTTCTTTTCCTAAACCACATGGATCCACTGGTGACGTTTTCATGTGTGTTATTTTCCAAAACCACATTGATCCACTAGTGTCATTGCATGTGTGTTCTTTTCCTAAACCACATGGATCCACTGGTGACATTTTCATGTGTGTTATTTTCCAAAACCACATTCATCCACTAGTGTCATTACATGTGTGTTCTTTTCCTAAATCACATGGATCCAATTGTGACATTTGCATGTGTTTTCTTTTCCTAAGACACATTAATGCACTAGAGACACTGCACATGTGTTCTTTTCCTAAACCATATGGATCCACTCATGTCATTGCATGTGTGTTCTTTTCCTAAACCACATGGATCCAATGGAGTCATTGCATGTGTGTTCTTTTCCTGAACCACATTGATCCACTTGTCTCATTGCATGTGTGTTCTTTTCCTAAACCACATGGATCTACTGGAGTCATTCCATGTGTGTTATTTTCCTAAACCATATGGATCCACTTGTGACATTTTCATTTGTGTTCTTTTCCTAAAATACATGGATCCACTAGAGTCATCCTAAACCAGATTTATCCACTGGTGTCATTGCATGTGTTTTCTTTTCCTAAACCACATGGATCCACTGGTAGTATTGTATGTGTGTTCTTTTTTGAACCACATGGATCCAATAGTGATATTGCATGTGTGTTCTTTTCCTAAACCACGTGGATCACCTAGAGTCATTGCATGTGATTCTTTTCATGAACCACATTGATCCACTGGTGTCATTTCATGTGTGTTCTTGTCCTAAACCACATTGATCCACTGGTGACATTTGCATGTGTGTTCTTTTCCTAAACCACATTAATCCACTGGTGTCATTGCATCTGTGTTCTTTTCTAGAACCACATTGATCCTCTAGTGACATTGCATGTGTGTTCTTTTCCTAAACCACATGGATCCACTAGTGACATTGCATGTGTGTTATTTTCCTAAACCAAATTGATCCACTAGTGTCATTGAATGTGTTATTTTCCTAAACCACATTGATCCACTAGTGACATTTGTATGTGTCTTCTTTTCCTAAACAACATTGATCCACTCGTGTCATTCGATGCGTGTTCTTTTCCTAAACCACATTGATCCACTAGTGACATTGCATGTGTGTTCTTTTCCTAAACCACATGGACCCAATGGAGTCCTTGCACGTGTGTTCTGTTCGTGAAGCACATTGATCCACTTGTGTCATTGCATGTGTGTTATTTTCCTAAACCACATGGATCTACTGGAGTCATTGCATGTGTGTTTTTTTCTTAAACCAAATGGATCCACTTGTTACATTTTCATGTGTGTTGTTTTCCAAAACCACATGGATCCACTAGTGACATTTGCATGTGTGTTCTTTACCTGAACCACATTGATCCACTGGTGACATTTGCATGTGTGTTCTTTTCCTAAACCACATTGATCCACTGTTGGTAATGCATTTGTGTTTTTTTCCTAAAACACATTGATCCACTGGAGACATTGCATGTGTGTTCTTTTCCTAAACCACATGGATCCATTGGTGTCATTGGATGTGTGTCATTTGCCTGAAGAACATTGAACAACTGGTGACATTGCATGTGTGTTATTTTTTCCTAAACCACATGGATCCACAGTGACATTTGCATGTCTGTTCTTTTCCTAAACCACATTGATCCACCGTTGTCATTTGCATGTGTGTTCTTTGCTTGAAGCACATTTATCCGCTGGTGTCATTTGCATGTGTCTTCTTTTCCTGAACCACATTGATCCACTGTTACCATGGCATGTGTGTTGTTTTCCTAAACCACGTGTATCCAATGGATCATTGCATGTGTGTTCTTTTCCTAAACAACATTGATCCACTGGTGTCTTTTGCATGTGTGTTGTTTTTTTAACCACATTGATCCACTTGTGTAATTGCATGTGTCTTGTTTTCCTGAACCACATTGATCCACTGTTGACATTGCATGTGTGTTATTTTCCTAAACCACATGGATCCACTAGTGACATTTGCATGTGTGTTCTTTACCTGAACCACATTGATCCACTGGTGACATTTGCATGTGTGTTCTTTTCCTAAACCATATTGATCCACTGTTGGTAATGCATTTGTGTTGTTTTCCTAAAACACATTGATCCACTGGAGACATTGCATGTGTGTTCTTTTCCTAAACCACATGGATCCATTGGTGTAATTGGATGTGTGTCATTTCCCTGAAGAACATTGAACAACTGGTGACATTGCATGTGTGTTATTTTTTACTAAACCACATGGATCCACAGTGACATTTGCATATCTGTTCTTTTCCTGAACCACATTGATCCACCGTTGTCATTTGCATGTGTGTTCTTTGCTTGAAGCACATTTATCCGCTGGTGTCATTTGCATGTGTCTTCTTTTCCTGAACCACATTTATCCACTGTTGCCATTGCATGTGTGTTGTTTTCCTAAACCACATGTATCCAATGGATCATTGCATGTGTGTTCTTTTCCTGAACCACAGTGATCCACTTCTGTCATTGCATATGTGCGATTTTCCTAAACCACATGGATCTACTGGAGTCATTGCATGTGTGTTCTTTTCCTAAACCACATGGATCCACTTGTGATATTTTCATGTGTGTTCTTTTCCTAAACCACATGGATCCACTAGTGACATTTCCATGTGTGTTCTTCTCCTGAACCACATTGATCCACTGGTGACATTTGCATGTGTGTTCTTTTCCTAAACCACATTGATCCACTATTGACAATGCATGTGTGTTGTTTTCCTAAAACACATTGATCCACTTGAGACATTGCATGTGTGTTCTTTTCATAAACCACATGGTTCCACTTGTGTCATTGCATGTGTGTCCTTTTCCTGAACCACTGGTGACATTGCATATTTGTATTTTTTTCCTAAACCAGTTGGATCCACTTGTGACATTTGCATGTGTGTTCTTTTCCTAAACCACATTAATCCACTGGTGACATTTTCATATGTGTTCTTTTCCTAAACAACATTGATCCACTGGTGTCTTTTGCATGTGTGTTGTTGTTTTAACCACATTGATCCACTTGTGTAATTGCATGTGTCTTGTTTTCCTGAACCACATTGATCCACTGTTGACATTGCATGTGTGTTATTTTCCTAAACCACATGGATCCACTAGTGACATTTGCATGTGTGTTCTTTACCTGAACCACATTGATCCATTAGTGACATTTGCATGTGTGTTCTTTTCCTAAACCACATTGATCCACTGTTGACAATGCATGTGTGTTGTTTTCCTAAAACACATTGATCCACTGGAGACATTGCATGTGTGTTCTTTTCCTAAACCACATGGATCCACTGGTGTCATTGGATATGTATCCTTTTCCTGAAGAACATTGAACCACTGGTGACATTGCATGTGTGTTATTTTTTCCTAAACCACATGGATCCACTAGTTACATTTGCATGTGTGTTCTTTTCCTGAACCACATTGATCCACTGGTGACATTTGCATGTGTGTTCTTTTCCTAAACCACATTGATCCACCGTTGTCATTTGCATGTGCGTTTTTTCTTGAAGCACATTCATTCGCTGGTGTCATTTGCATGTGTCTTTATTTCCTGAACCACATTTATCCACTGTTGCCATTGCATGTGTGTTCTTTTCCTAAACCACATGTATCCAATGTATCATTGCATGTGTGTTCTTTTCCTGAACCACATTGATCCACTTCTGTCGTTGCATGTGTGTGATTTTCCTAAACCACATGGATCTACTAGAGTCATTGCATGTGTGTTCTTTTTCTAAACCACATGGATCCACTTGTGACATTTTCAAGTGTATTCTTTTCCTAAACCACATGGATCCAGTTGTGCCATTTACATGTGTGTGATTTTCCTAAACCACATGGATCGACTGGAGTCATTGCATGTGTGTTCTTTTCCTAAACCACATGGATCCACTTATGACATTTTCATGTGTGTTCTTTTCCTAAACCACATGGATCCACTAGTGACATTTCCATGTGTGTTCTTTTCCTGAACCACATTGATCCACTGGTGACATTTGGATGTGTGTTCTTTTCCTAAACCACATTGATCCACTATTGACATTGCATGTGTGTTCTTTTCCTGAACCACATGGATCCACTAGTGACATTGCATGTGTATTTTTTTCCTGAACCACATGGATCCACTAGTGACTTTACACGTGTGTTCTTTTCCTAAACCACATTGATCCACTTGTGACATTTGGATGTGTGTTCTTATCCAAAACCACATAGATCCACTGGTGTCATTGCATGTGTGTTAATTTCTTAAACCACATTGACCCACGAGTGAAGTTGCAGGTGTGTTCTTTTCCTAAACCACATTGATCCACTAGAGTCATTACATGTGTGTTCTTTTACTAAACCACATGATCCACTTGTGACATTTGCATGTGTTTTATTTTCCTAAAACACATTGATCCACTAGAGACATTACATTTGTGTTCTTTTCCTAAACAACATGGATCCACTGTGACATTGCATGCGTGTTCTTTTTCTAAACCACATGGATCCAGTGGAGCCATTTGCATATGTGTTCTTTTCGTAAACCACATTGATCCACTGATGACATTTGCAAGTGTGTTCTTTTCCTATACCACATTAATCCACTAGTGTCATTGCATGTGTCTTATTTTCCTAAACCGCATGGATCCAATGGAGTCATTGCATGTGTTTTCTTTTCCTGGACCATATTGATCCACTAGTGTCATTGCACGTGTGTTATTTTCCTAAACCACATGGATCCACTCGAGTCATTTCATGTGTTTTCTTTTCCTAAACCACATGGATCCACTGGTGATATTTGCATGTGTGTTTTTTCCTGAACCACATTGATGCACTTTTGGCATTTTCATGCGTGTTCTTTTCCTAAACCACATTGATCCACTAGTGAAATTTGCATATGTGTTCTTTTCCTCATCCACGTTGATCCAATGGAGTCATTGCATGTGTGTTCTTTTGCTAAACCACATTGATCCACTGGTGTCATTTGCATGTATGTTCTATTCCTAAACCAAATTCATCCACTGGTGTCTTTGCATGTGTGCTATTTTCCTAAACCACATTGATCCGCTGGTGACATTGCATGTGTGCTCTTTTCCTGAACCACATGGATCCGCTGGTGACATTGCATGTGTGTTCTTTTCCTAAACCACATGGATCCACTGTGTCATTCCATTTGTGTTCTTTTCCTAAACCACATGGATCCAGTAGTGACATTGCATGTGTGTTCTTTTCCTAAACCACATGGGTCCACTGGTGACGTTTTCATGTGTGTTATTTTCCAAAACCACATTGATCCACTAGTGTCATTGCATGTGTGTTCTTTTCCTAAACCACATGGATCCACTGGTGACATTTTCATGTGTGATATTTTCCAAAACCACATTCATCCACTAGTGTCATTACATGTGTGTTCTTTTCCTAAATCACATGGATCCAATTGTGACATTTGCATGTGTTTTCTTTTCCTAAAACACATTAATGCACTAGAGACACTGCACATGTGTTCTTTTCCTGAACCATATGGATCCACTCATGTCATTGCATGTGTGTTCTTTTCCTAAACCACATGGATCCAATGAATTCATTGCATGTGTGTTCTTTTCCTGAACCACATTGATCCACTTGTCTCATTGCATGTGTGTTCTTTTCCTAAACCACATGGATCTACTGGAGTCATTCCATGTGTGTTATTTTCCTAAACCATATAGATCCACTTGTGACATTTTCATTTGTGTTCTTTTCCTAAAATACATGGATCCACTAGAGTCATCGCATGTGTGTTCTTTGCCTAAACCAGATTTATCCACTAGTGTCATTGCATGTGTTTTCTTTTCCTAAACCACATGGATCCACTGGTAGTATTGTATGTGTGTTCTTTTTTGAACCACATGGATCCAATAGTGATATTGCATGCGTGTTCTTTTCCTAAACCACGTGGATCACCTAGAGTCATTGCATGTGATTCTTTTCATGAACCACATTGATCCACTGGTGTCATTTCATGTGTGTTCTTGTCCTAAACCACATTGATCCACTGGTGACATTTGCATGTGTGTTCTTTTCCTAAACCACATTAGTCCACTGGTGTCATTGCATTTGTGTTCTTTTCTAGAACCACATTGATCCTCTAGTGACATTGCATGTGTGTTCTTTTCCTAAACCACATGGATCCACTAGTGACATTTCATGTGTGTTATTTTCCTAAACCAAATTGATCCACTAGTGTCATTGAATGTGTGTTATTTTCCTAAACCACATTGATCCACTAGTGACATTTGTATGTGTCTTCTTTTCCTAAACAACATTGATCCACTCGTGTCATTCGATGCGTGTTCTTTTCCTAAACCACATTGATCCACTAGTGACATTGCATGTGTGTTCTTTTCCTAAACCACATGGACCCAATGGAGTCCTTGCATGTGTGTTCTGTTCCTAAACCACATTGATCCACTTGTGTCATTGCATGTGTGTTATTTTCCTAAACCACATGGATCTACTGGAGTCATTGCATGTGTGTTCTTTTCTTAAACCAAATGGATCCACTTGTTACATTTTCATGTGTGTTGTTTTCCAAAACCACATGGATCCACTAGTGACATTTGCATGTGTGTTCTTTACCTGAACCACATTGATCCACTGGTGACATTTTCATGTGTGTTCTTTTCCTAAACCACATTGATCCACTGTTGGTAATGCATTTGTGTTGTTTTCCTAAAACACATTGATCAACTTTTGGTAATGCATGTGTGTTCTTTTCCTAAACCACATGGATCCATTGGTGTCATTGGATGTGTGTCATTTGCCTGAAGAACATTGAACAACTGGTGACATTGCATGTGTGTTATTTTTTCCTAAACCACATGGATCCACAGTGACATTTGCATGTCTGTTCTTTTCCTGAACCACATTGATCCATCGTTGTCATTTGCATGTGTGTTCCTTGCTTGAAGCACATTTATCCGCTGGTGTCATTTGCATGTGTCTTCTTTTCCTGAACCACATTTATCCACTGTTGCCATTGCATGTGTGTTGTTTTCCTAAACCACATGTATCCAATGGATCATTGCATGTGTGTTCTTTTCCTGAACCACAATGATCCACTTCTGTCATTGCATATGTGTGATTTTCCTAAACCACATGGATCTACTGGAGTCATTGCATGTGTGTTCTTTTCCAAAACCACATGGATCCACTTGTGATATTTTCATGTGTGTTCTTTTCCTAAACCACATGGATCCACTAGTGACATTTCCATGTGTGTTCTTTTCCTGAACCACATTGATCCACTGGTGACATTTGCATGTGTGTTCTTTTCCTAAACCACATTGATCCACTATTGACAATGCATGTGTGTTGTTTTCCTAAAACAAATTGATCCACTTGAGACATTGCATGTGTGTTCTTTTCATAAACCAGATGGTTCCACTGGTGTCATTGCATGTGTGTCCTTTTCCTGAACCACTGGTGACATTGCATATTTGTAATTTTTTCCTAATCCAGCTGGATCTACTTGTGACATTTGCATGTGTGTTCTTTTCCTAAACCACATTAATCCACTGGTGACATTTTCATATGTGTTCTTTTCCTAAACAACATTGATCCACTTGTGTCTTTTGCATGTGTGTTTTTTTTTAACCACATTGATCCACTTGTGTAATTGCATGTGTCTTGTTTTCCTGAACCACATTGATCCACTGTTGACATTGCATGTGTGTTATTTTCCTAAACCACATGGATCCACTGGATTCATTGCATGTGTGTTCTTTTCCTAAACCACATTGATCCACTAGTGTTCATTTCATGTGTGTTCTTTTTCTAAACCACATGGATCCACTGGTGACATTTTCATGTGTGTTGTTTTCCTAAACCACACTGATCCACTAGTGTCATTGCATGTGTGTTCTTTTTCTAAGCCACATTGATCCACTGGTGACATTGCATGTGTATATTTACCTAAACCACATTGATCCATTGGAGTCATTACATGTGTGTTCTTTTCCTAAACCACATTGATCCACTTGTGTCATTACATGTGTTATTTTCCTAAACCACATGGATCCACTCGTGACATTTTCATGTGTGTTCTTTTCCTAAACCACATGGATCCACTGGTGAAATTTGCAGGTGTGTTCATTTCCTAAACCACATTGATCCACTGGCGACATTTGCATGTGTGTTCTTTTCCTAAATAAATTTGATCCACTTGTGAGGTTGCATGTGTGTTCTTTTCCTAAACTACATTGATCCACTTGAGTCATTGCATGTGTGTTCTTTTCCTAAACGACATGAATACACCTGTGACATTTGCATGTGTGATCTTTTCCTAAATCACATTTATCCAGTAGAGACATTGCACGTGTGTTCTTTTCCTAAACCACATGGATCCACTGGTGTCACTGCACGTGTGTCCTTTTCTTGAACCACTGGTGACATTGAATGTGTATTCTTTTCCTTAACCACATGGATCCACTGGTGACATTTGCACGAGTGTTCTTTTCCTAAACCACATTGATCCACTAGTGACATTTGCATGTGTGTTCTTTTCCTAAACCACGTTGATCCACTTGTGTGTCATTTGCATGTGTGTTCTTTTCCTGAACCACATTGATCCATTAGTGTCATTGCATGTGTGTTCTTTTCCTATACCTCATGGATGCATAGGAGTCATTTCATGTGTGTTCTTTTCCTAAACCACATGGATCCACTAGTGACATTGCATGTATGTTATTTTCCTGAACCACATGGATCCACTTGTGACTTTGCATGTCTGTTGTTTTCCTAAACCACATGGATCCACTAGTGACATTTGCATGTGTGTTCTTTTTCTAAACCACATGGATCCACTAGTGACAGTGCATGTGTGTTCTTTTCCTAAACCACATGGAACCACTGGAGCCATTTGCATGTTTGTTCTTTTCCTAAACCACATTGATCCACTAGTGACATTTGCATGTGTGTTCTTTTCCTAAACAACATGGATCCAATGGAGTCATTGCATGTTTGTTCTTTTCGTTAACCACATTGATCCACTGGTGTCATTTCATGTGTGTTCTTTTCCTAAACCACATGGATCCACTGGAGTCATTGCATGTGTGTTCTTTTCCTAAACCACATGGATCGACTGGTGACATTTTCATGTGTGTTCTTTTCCTAAACTACATGGATCCACTAGTGACATTTGCATGTGTGTTCTCGTAACACTACAGCCTGAAAAGACTGCAGCTTCTATGCAACATTTCAAGCCCTGGATCGGTTCATTGGCTTACATAGAATATAGATGAATAATAAGGTAAAATCCATGCATCATAAAGAAACGAAATGATCCAGAGTATTCAATTATTACAATATGCATAGCTCAATGGCTAGCTCAAATAAACAAGTAGCATACAGAAACGTAAACATATAGTAGACTCCATCTTCAAATTGCCCACAAGTGAACAAGTGTAAAGTGGAGTACGCAACCAAATATGATCACTCAGAATCTGTATAACCTGCAACACGAAATGTAGCAGACCCGAAGGGTCAATACTTGGAATGTATGGCAAGTAGAGCTAAGTAAGGAGACAATATACCTAGCAACTACATGCTTATTTGGCTAAGTGGAATGTATGGCTAGCTTGCATTTTCTTAATCATTTTTACCCTACTTTTAAATCAAGTTTGATCACAACAACCAATTAAATTCACCCATCAAGTTTTAGTAATTAGGAAATAGGAATGAGTGAGAATATGTCATAGCCTCAATATCTAGCAACTCAATTGTCCATAATCGGGGACACAACTAAGCACTTAGTTTTACACCCTGCAGGGGATTGTACACTTTACCCATATGACCTGGTAGACCAGCTCATACCATGACACGCGTTTTGAGTCATGATAGGGAGAAGTCCAAGAAGAGACAATTCGGGAAGTAGTTCCCCATGCCCATCCATGCATCGTACCAACCTACCACAATTCACTACATATATTGATACGAAGAGCTCGGTTCACCACAACCTACTAAGTCCATCCAGCCACCCATAACTCACTGGCATATGGATGTACACGTAAGCTACCAAACAAAGACACTAATCACTTCTCTGCAACCTGGGTGGCCATCCACAAGTGAACTACTCGGGTGAACATAGACATGGGCCCAGCATTCACAAACCAAGCATTTACCAATTCCACCCAGAGAGTTCATTAATTAAGTTGTTTTAGTTGAACAAAACATATGCAATACCATAAAATGATGTAGACCCTTCCCCCGTCTAGATAGCATGGCTAAGTATAACTAGCATACGACGGCTCAACTACAAGTGACTCCTACCAAGATACATAGGACATAGCATAGCGATAGTAATTCCTAATCATGCATCTATGAGAAATATACACTACACACGCATTAGGAAAATAGTAGGAAAATTCATGAACAAATTAACATCTACTTGCCTTGATAGTTGTTGGAGTCATTCAGACACTCAGTGCAATCCCAGACGTTGCACTCCTCGCAATCTATGGATCAAACAAATGCATACAACATAAACAACCATAAACAAGTGCACAAATGCATGCATGACGATTTAAATATGGAATAGAGGTTTAGTTCAGTCCACATGACAGTATTATCACATGATGCATGCAGAAGTGTTTTACTGCAATATAGTATTTGTTATTCATTTTTGATTGCCAATAAAGGGTTTTTAACACATCTGTTGTAACTTCTGTCCTCATTGTCGAATTAAATTTGGATTTGAACTGTAATGGATAGAGGGGTTCAATACGAACCAGTAGCAATTGGATTCACCATAATCAGGGTCGTAGATCTTTTCTAGTATTTAATTGGTGTTTAATGGAGTTTAAATAGTTTAAATAGATCGCACTGTCTAAAAATAAAAATAAAAGAAGATCTGCAATCTACACAAGATTGTGAACTCAGGGACATATTATTCATATTTTTTGGATTTGTAAATAATTTACTAAGAATTTAATGATCTATAAAGCCATTAATACTAATTAATTAATCGACAGTAATCTATAAAGCAAAAACTAGATATAGTCTGATAATATTAAACTACATTAGAATAAGTTCAATTTGATATATTATTCATATTTTTTGGACAAAGTATGAATTTTCTACAATTTTTAGAAGTTAGATCTATTTTCTGCAAATTTAATTATTAAACAAAACTTATTTACTGCGTCAGCACCGAGTTAGCGCTGACTGGGCTGCGGGTCAGCGCGTGCTAACTAGGCTGCCACAGGACGCGACGCCATTGGCGCGTACCGGTTCGGGGGGATCTAATCTGGGGCATTGATCCTTGATCGGACGACTAGGGACGAGGCGAGCGGCTTGTCGGCGGGCGACGGCGGCGACGGACCGTGGCAGCGTAGGTGGCGGTCGGCGGCGACGCTCCAGCGGTCCTCAGCATCGGTGAAGTGGCGGACGGGGTTCCTCTCCTCCTTGCGGTCTCGGTCGTCCTCTCGGCAGCGACCTTCTCCTCCTCGAACGGCGGCGGACGGTGGCTGATCGCGGCGGCTCCGGTGAGACTTCGGCGAGAAATTGGCGGCTCTCCGCTACGATTGAGAGGGGGAAAAGAGGGCAGGATGAGGTGGTGGTTCACAGCAAACACAAAGGAGCAAAAGAGGGGCAAGGGGTAACTCGGAACCAACGGCAGCGGCAGGAGTCGAGCTTGATTCCCGAGCTTGGCTAGGGTTTCCGCGAGTTTGGGCAGGGGAAAAAGGCGGCGGCGGGTGTAGCTTTTATGGGGGCCGAAAGCTTGGGTGAGGGGCAAAAGAGGAGGCGGGTTTGGTGTGGATTCGGCGGCGACCGGTTGCGAGTGTAGCGGCGGCGGTGTCCACGTCGGCCACGGGAGGGGTGACACACGGGCCCTACCTGTCGGTGGCTGGCGGGGCGCGCGCGCGGGCTAGCTGATGGGCTAGGGCTGGGGCGATTAGCTAGCCGCGGCTAGGTGAGCCGGGCTGGGCTGGCCACGCGGGCTGGGGCGGGGTAGGTTAGCTCTCTTTTTCTTGTTCTCTTTTCTTTTTCCTTTTTCTGTTTATTCTTTTTGTCATAACTTTTTCATATTTAGTCCAATTGACATGAAATTTGTTTCTAAATTTTTCTAACATCTTGTTGTCTTAGCATTAGTGGGTATTTTCAACCCATCTTAATTCCCTTTAGGATCAAAGTGGCACATAGAGTCTAGTGTTTTGGTTTAATATCAAATTTCGAATTCTTTGCAAATTTCTTCATGGATGCAATGCAATGCTTGTGAATGACATGCAAATGCAAAAAAATCTTTTCGAATCTTAATTTCTAAACCTTGGGATGTGACAGACTAACCCCCTTAAGGTGAATCTCGTCCCGAGATTCGAAATGGCTATCAAGGTTTAGGCGGTGTTATAGAGGCTAACCCCCTTATGAGAATTGTGCTTGGTATCTCCTTTAGAACCATTGGTCTATATATGACCCTCCTTCTTTCTAGGTATGAGCATAATATCCATCTATCAGACCTTGATCCTTAACCATCCATTCATGCTTTACTTTTTATCCAACCAATGAAACCAATGTAGATGAGCTAGTGAGAGAAACAGTGTATCTAAACTCTAGGGTATAAGGGTGGCATGATGTGCTAGCTATTATTTCATTCCTAGAGGGTTTTCTTTAGCCATTCCTCTAGGTAGTTCCACATGTAACTACTCTTATCCATGAATACCTTAATATGAACGAATGCGGTGTACAAGTACTTGAAATTTATGAGTGCGATGTATGTATTAACTAGGAACTTACTAGTCATGAAGGCTGGGTTCATGAATACTTCGTTGACATTCACATGGTTTATAGTTGCCTTCTCAGTTGAGTTAGGCTTGGTTCCATCATTTTCCTCAGGATAGTTATTAGCATAATGTCCCATCTTCTTGCACCTGAAGCATTCCACGTTGCAGAGATCTCGATTCCCATTGCGGTAGTGGCCATTCCCACCATTGTTGTGGCCATTTCTTCCAGTGTGATTGTATCCATTGCGTCCATGCTTGTGATGTCCGGAGCTTCCATTACCGTCATGGTGGGTATGCTTATGGTGTGATCCTAAGTTGTGGTTGCCATTATACTTCCTCTTGCGCCTTTCATCTTGGCCCTGTTTTCCCTCCAGAATTCTAGCCTTGTCCATCAGAGTCTGGAAATTAGGAGCATGTACAATAGAAAGCTGGACTGAGAGCTTATCATTCAGACCATCAAGGAACCACTCTCTCATCTTGGCATCCAAGTCCACATCATCTGGTGCATAGCGAGATAGATTAGAGAATTCCTCTATGTATTCAGACACATTGCGATGACTCTAGCGCAAGCTGCAGAACTCCCTCCGCGTCAGGCTCATAGTTCTAGTAGAAACATGGTGAGTCTTGAACCCTTCTTCAAACATCTCCCAGGTCACAGTAGCAATGGGGTGGGTGATCTGGAAAGTATCCCACCAAGAAGCAGTTGGTCCCTCCAATAGATGAGCAACGAACCTCACCTTCTCAGTATCGGTGCACCAAACTGTCACCAAGTCTTTGTTCACCGAGCGTAGCCAATCCAGTGCAACCATTGGCTCAGGTGTAGTAGAGAATTGACTGGCCTCAACCTCAGGAATCGAGCAAGAGCATCCACTTGCGGGGTTGGATTGTTGTTGTTATTGTTGTTGTTGTTGTTGTTGTTGTTCATCTGCTGGGTCAGGGCTTGCATCAACTGGGTCTGTGCATCCAACATCTGTTGCATGCCAGGTGGCAGGTCATAGGTGCGTCTTGGCGGCATCTGCATCATAGGAAAGTTTAGAAAGAGAGCACTAGAGAAGTAATCCTACCCATAACTACATGAAACAATCAATTGACAGACAAGCAACAATCATTACAAACAACACTCAACAGAAAAATAGTTTTGTTTTATGTTCCAGAAGCTTTCTTTTAGTAGTATGCCATCTACCTAATAGTTTACTTATGTCTACCATTCATTTGGGTCTGATCCTATAATCTTTGTAGTAATGGACAGAATCTGTCTTGAAACTAATGTTGTATTCACGAATTTTTCTGGGCATCTTAAGCACATCAAGAATTTTAGCCAATTTTTGTACTTATATTACAGAAAATTTGGAACCAGATCCTAAAATATGAGCTCCAACCGAGCTACTAGCTCGAAATGAAAAATCTCGCAGTAAAACATCTCAGGCAGAAAACTGCAACGAGAATTACCACAAATTGATATATATTTCATTTACTAATTCATTATCATATCTCACGAAAAGTCCTGGATCTTTATGGTATCAAAATAAGGAACCTAAGGTAATCAATTCAACTATTACACAAGCCTTTTATATGATCGATTGCTAAGCCTAACGATATCCTAGTGAAGTCTACTTGGTGCTTAAATCCTTCTTCTTGAAGCGGCGAAGAAACTCCGGAGCCTTGGTGCACTTGCGCTGCTTCTTTCCGCAAGAGGGTGGAGTGTATCCATCTTCCGAATCCACATCACTTGTGGCTCCAATCTCCCGCTCCATGGGTCCTTCCTCCAGTGTGTTGGCTTCAGCTTCATCACCTCCTTCATCATCATTGTCATCACCTCCTTCATCATCATTGTCATCACCACCATCATCATCGTCGTTGTCATCATCGTTGGAATGGTTGAGTTGAGCTCAGAGACCAGCGATGATGGCGTCCTTGGTCTTAATGATGTCTTCCTTTATCCCAACAACGGCACGGGCTTGGTAGTACTTCTCCATCATCTCTTGTAGTGCATCCTCCATCCGGACGGCTTGTATCTCCGAGTCCTCCATTTGCTTTGGAAAGAATCCCATCTTATTCCTATCTCCAAGCGTAACCATGGTGTCTCCATCTCCATTGTGCTTCCCAAACTCGATAAAGACGGAGTTATCATTCAGCCTTTGTTGGTGAGTATTGCACATACGAGACAGAGCCTCGTGCATGCAAATATCCGCTCCTCCTTCCCATCAGTGGTACACTCCTCCATAGCACGTTTCTTCAGAGTCCTCTAGCGATGGATCCCTGGCAATGATGGTGTGGATCTCCATGCACTCATCTCCACTATCTTGGGGATTCACCCTCCTTCCTTTGAACATGGGCAGGGGCGAGCGTAGCACCAGTGCAAGCCTTCCCAATTGCTTTCCAAAGATCCTGTCAGACTTCTCTCCAGCATACTCCACATGAGTGAACTCTCCCATCTAGACATGTAAAGGAAACAGTGATATTAGCATTGATAAGAATTATTAGATAGACAAACGTCAGAAAGAATAGAAAGTGTTTAGTTAATTTCCTAATCCAGTTCTAAGTCACGATCATATAGTCAACACACGGGCTCTGATAACATCTATAACACTACAGCCTGAAAAGGCTGCAACTTCTATGCAATATGCCAATCCCTGGATCGGTTAATTGTCTTACATAGAACATAGATGAATAACAAAGTAAAATCCGTCCATCATAAAGTAACGAAATGATCCAGAGTATTCAATTACTACAATATGCATAGCTCAATGGCTACCTCAAGTAAACAAGTAGCATAAGGAAACATAAACATATAGTAGACTCCATCTTCAAATTGCCCACAAGTGAACAAGTGTCGAGTGGAGTACCACGACCTAATATGATCACTCAGAATCTATAACCTGCAACATAAAACGTAGCAGCCCCGAAGGGTGAATACTTGGAATGTATGGCAAGTAGAGCTAGGTAAGGATACAATATACCTCGCAACTATATGCTTATTTGGCTAAGTGGAGCTTTGGCTAGCTTGCATTTTCTTAAACAGTTTTAGCCTACTTTTAAATCAACTTTGATCACAACAACCCATTAAGTTCACCCATCAAGTTTTAGTAATTCGGAAATAAGAATGAGTGAGAATATGTCATAGCCTCAATATCTAGCAACTCAATTGTCCATAACCGGGGACACAGCTAAGCACTTAGTTTTACACCCTGTAGGGGTTTGTACACTTTACCCATATGACCTGGTCGACCCGCTCAGACCATGACGCGTGTTTTGAGTTATGATAGGGAGAATTCCAAGAAGAGACAATTCGGGAAGTAGTTCCCCAAGCCCATCCACGCACCGTACCAACCTACCAAAATTCACTACATCTTTGGATACAAAGAGCTCGGTTCACCACGACCTACTAAGTCCATCCAGCCATTCATAACTCACTGGCATATGGCTGTACACGTAAGCTACCAAACAAAGATACTAATCACTTCTCTGGAACCTTGGTGGCCATCCACAAGTGAACTACTCGGGTAAACCATAGACATGGGCCCGACATTCATGAACAATTTAGCATCTACTTGCCTTGATAGTGTTGGAGTCATTCAAACACTCGTTGCAATCACAGATGTTGCACTCCTCGCAATCTATGGATCAAACGAATGCACACAACATAAACAACCATACACAAGTGCACAAATGCAGGCATGACGATTTAAATATGGAATAGAGGTTTAGTTCAGTCTAGAGGACAATATTATATCACATTATGCATGCCAATATAGTATTTGTTATTCATTTTTGATTGCCAATAAAGGGGTTTTAACACATCTGTTGTAACTTATGTCCTCATTGTCGAGTTAAATTTGTATCTGAACGGTAATGGATAGAGAGATTCAATACAAACTAGTAGCAATTGGATTTTCCCTAATCGGAGTGGTGGATCTTTTTATAGGATTTAATTGGTATTTAATGGAGTTTAAATAGTTTAAATATATCGCACTATGTAAAACTAAAACTAAAAGAAGATCTGTAATCTACACAAGATTGTGAACTCGGGACATATTATTCATATTTTTCGGATCTATAAATAATCTACTATGAATTTAATGATCTATAAAGCCATTAATAATAATTAATTAATCGCCAGTAATCCATAAAGCAAAAAACTAGAACTAGTATGATAATTTTAAACTACATTAGAATAGCTTCAATTTTATATATTATTCGTAATTTTTGGACAAAGTATGAATTTTCTACAATTTTTAGAAGTTAGATCTATTTTCTGCAAATTTAATTATTAAACAAAACTTATTTACTGCATCAGCGTCGAGTCAGCGTTGACTGGGCTGCGGGTCAGCGTGCTCTAACTAGGCTGCCAAGCGGCGCGATGCCATTGGCATGTACCGATTCATGGGGATCTAATCAGGGGCGTTGGTGAAGTGGCATATGGGGTTCCTCTCCTCCTCGCGGTCTCGGTCGTCCTCTCCGCGGCGACCTTCTCCTCCTCGAACGGCGGCGGACGATGGCTGATCGTGGCGGCTCCGTCGAGACTTCAGCGAGCAATTGGTGGCGCTCTGCTGCGATTGAGAGGTGGGAAAGAGGGCAGGGTGAGGTGGTGGTTCATGGCGAACACAAAGGAGAAAAATAGGGGCAAGGGTGAACTCGGAACCAATGGCGGCGGTGGCTTCCCAGAGTTGGTGCAGCACCGGAGGGAGTCGAGCTTGATTCCCGAGCATGGCTAGGGTTTCCATGAGTTGGGGGAGGGGAAAAGGCGGCGGTGGGTGCAGCTTTTATGGGGGCTGAAAGCTTGGGCGAGTGGTAAAAGGGAAGGCGGGTTTGGCACGGATTCGGCAGCGACAGGTTGTGATACTGCGGCGGCGGCTGTGTCCGCGTCGGCCATGGGACGGGTGGCAGGCAGGCCAAACCTGTCGGTGGCTGGTGGGGCATGCTGGCAGTGGACGGGTCGGCCTAGGCTGCTTCTTCTTGCACGGGGGGGAGGCGAGCGACGATTAGCTAGGCGCGGCTAGGTGGGCTAGGCTGGGCTGGCCGAACGGGCTAGAGAGGGGTGGGTTAGCTCTCTTTTTTTGTTCTCTTTTCTTTTTTCCTTTTTCTGTTTATTCCTTTTGTCATAACTTTTTCATATTTAGTCCAATTGACATGAAATTTGTTTCAACATTTTCTAAAATCAAGTAGATCAACATACGCTAGTATTTAGCAATATTTGTTGTCCTGGCATTAGTGGGTATTTTCAACCCATCTTAATTCCCTTTAGGATCAAAGTGGCACATATAGTCTAGGGTTTGGTTTAATATCAAATTTCGAATTCTTTGCAAATTTCTTCATGGATGCAATGCAATGCTCGTGAATGACATGCAAATGCAAAAAAAAATATTTTCTAATCCCAATTTCTAAACCTGGGGATGCGACAGTTCTTTTCCTGAACCACATTGATCCACTTGTGACGTTGCAGGTGTGTTCTTTGCCTAAACCACATTTATCCACTAGAGTCATTACATGTGTTTTCTTTTCCTAAACCACATGGATCTGCTCGTGACAATTACATGTGTGTTCTTTTCCTAAAACACGTTGATCCACTTGAGACATTGCATTTGTGTTCTTTTCCTAAACCACATGGATCCACTAGTGACCTTGCATGTGTGTTCTTTTCCTAAACCACTCGAGCCATTTGGATGTGTGTTGTTTTCCTAAACCACATTGATCCACTGGTGACAATTGCATGTGTGTTCTTTTCCTAAACCATATTGATCGACTGGTGTCATTGCATGTGTGTTCTTTCGTAAACCACATTGATCCACTAGTGACATTGCATGTGTGTTCTTTTCCTAAACCACATGGATCCACTGGTGACATTTGCATGTGTGTGTTTTCCTTAACCACGTTAATCTGTCGTCGGACTGATCACAAGTACGCCATGAGGGGGTCCTCGAGGCGTGCGAAGAGAGGGGTGTGAGACGTACGGTGTTCCGGGACGGTGAGCACATAAGTTTACCTAGGTTCGAATCTGTCGGATTTGGACGGATCCTACTCCTGCTAGCAATCCCATAATACGGCAAAGCCGGAATATGGGTAACAAGGGTTCGCCTATGCGAGTTGAGATTGTGATTGTAAGGTGTGCCCTAAAGGCTCTCCCTAGAACGGCTTATATAGATATCCGGCCTAGGGTTTACAGGAGAGATTTATCTGGCTACGATTAAGAGTCGGTTACAGAGTACATCTTGAACTACAAGTAACACTATGGGCCTATGTCGGTAAGTCTTTTGGGCCTTCCCGTAGACGGATTGGACTCCGTCTCTTCTCCCTGACTGGGCCTCCCGTGAAGCAAAGCTCTAACCCGAAGTGGGCCACCCTGGTCAGTGAGGAACTGTGAGGATACCTAGAAAGTATATCCCCAACAGCAGCCCCCGGAAGCCTCCGAGATCCAAAGTCGGATTCATCATCATCTAGCTTGTTCTTCAGCTTGCAGAATCTTGAAGGATTCCTGAAACTTCAAAACAAAAGATATGATCCGGGTCTCAAAAATAAGTCGGACCTATCAGTATGTTATTCAGATTTCCAGCTTGATATTCAAACTAAGCCGGATCTTGGTCTGTGACGTCATCTGACACTGGTCATGGTCAAGTCACATCACAGACAAACATCTTCTGTCAGCACGACCGTTGGTGGGTCCGCCGTTCGCGGAACCGAGGCACCGTTTCAATGCACGCGCGGAGATCGAGGCGGCATAATCGTCGCGTGGGGGCTTCCTAGTTCTTTCCATGACACGTGGCGCGTGTACGGTGCCATTTGCACGAATCTTGGCGCGGTTCGGTGGTTATAAGGGGTGAGGATTCCCTCTTCTCATCTTCTTCACCTATTCCCGTGCCGTTTCCTTCTCCTCCACTTCTCCCACGCGCAGAGAGCTCCCTTGCCTCCAGAAATTCCCTGCGCCGCCCATCCAAGGTCACCGGAGCACCGGAAAAATGGCTTCCACTTCAACTTCCGGCGCCGCAGCGACGGCAGTGGCGGTGGAAAAGGAGAGCAATCGCGGGGTTTGGATCCTGTGCGTTCTCGACGACGAGAAGCTCCGTGGCATCGAAGAAGAAGGGATCCTCCATGCCGGCGATTGGCGGAGCGGCTTCGGCGAAGCCGTCCCCAACCCTCGCAACGGCGAGCGGGTGCACTTCGGCACCCACCTCGACAGAGGTTTCTCCTTTCCTCCCTCAGATTTTTTTTTCTGAGGTGATTGATCATTATAGTGTTCAACTTCACCATCTCCCCCCAAACTCTGTCTTAGAGATGAGAACCTATGCGGCTTTGTGGGAGGGTTATCTCGGCATTAGGCCGACTCTCACTCTCTTCTGGTACTTTTTCCATGTCCGGAGAAACTCCATTATCGCCGGTAGTCCCTACATTACCGGTACTATTAGTCTTTCAGTTAGGCGTGAGCGCGTCTATCCTTGGATTCTAGCTAGTGAGTCGGTCAAACAATGGCCGGCCACCTTTTTTATCACAAGGACATTCCTGATCCCGGCAAAGATAGTGCTTGGTCGACTTTCGTCGATGGAGCCGCCACGCCTCAACCATCTTGGAACGAGGCCGCTCCGGCTCTCAGTGACAATCTGCTTCTCGCCAAGAGGTGGATTGAATATCTGATGAAGCACAAGGGCCTGAGAGGGTCCGACTTGGTCTAGTGTTGGGTGGCACGCCGGATCCAGCCTCTCCAGCCCCACGGCGACCGACTGATGCATTCCATCACGGCGTCAAAACAAGACTCCCTCCGCATCAGCCCCAAGGCTCTAAAGCCACAGGACTACATAAGCCAAATCAAATGGCTGATAAAGGAGCAAATCGAGAGAAAGATTCCGGATTTATCTCTGGACATGGATACAGCGGAAGACCCTGTAGTGCCGGTAAGCTTTTAGCAGTAAGCCCTTTTTATGTTTTTCACTTTTAAGTTATTTCGCAACACTGAGATATTATCTTCTTTTCAGCTTGCCGACCTCCTCGAGTCGGAATTAGCTCCTATCGAGGGATATCCTCCTGAGTTTTCTCAGGAGGAGGAATTGGTCCCACTGCCGGACATTGTGCCCAGGAAGTGCAAAGCTCCGACAGTGGCCATCGGCACAAAGGAAGTGCCAGTTGTGAAGAGGTAACTTTCCACACAACTTCCGCCTTTGTACTTTACTCGTAATTTCTTCCGAGATATAATGTTCTTCAGAGCTAAGCACCTCATCAAGGGCAAGGGGAAGGGGACTATCTCGCAGCCCCTGCATCATACGAAGCTAACTATGGCTTCTCCTACCGTCGCTCCTCCGACTCCTGCCCCTCAACGTTCTGCAGCGCCGGTGATTACTCCATCCCCGGTCATCGCAGAAGATCCGGCTCCCTCAATAGGGCCAGTGATCCTCGAGTCGCAGACTGACGTCACCATGGGTGACTCAGGTTTTGATAAGGGTGAACCCTCTTCGAGTAATGATCCCTCGGCAGAGACCTTCGCCGAAAACCTCCTAAACAATCCGGTACTTGCTAAATTTGGCTTGTCTCAGAAATCTGCGGAGGAATTCCACCGGCTGGCCCGGCAATGCTTGGAAAGTCGTAATCTCTCTGCCGAAGAAGAAGCACAAGAAGCGGAGGGCATCAAGTACTCCGATCTTCTCGAACAAGTCCGCCTTCGCGACGAGGGACTGAGAGCTGGTGTGCTTCCACCACCTCTGGTTATTCCAGTCACCCTCGCTGAGAAGGTTACTACTAAGGTGAACATGTGCCTGAGCAAGCTCACACATGAACATCATGTAAGTCAGAATTCCAACTCACGTTTTCATTTATGGTACTTTATATCATATCCTCTAGCCTCCAAGCATGAAGTTGGATAAACAATTCGGGTTTATGCTTCATTAGGATGCCAAAGAATGAACTAGTGTAGCCCCCAAGGCTCGTGCTGATATTAGCTACAATATTAGCCCGAGTCTTGATGAGACTTCGACTACGGGTATTACGACTTACAGAAAGTTAATTCATATAACCAGGAATTGTTGAAGTATGTCTGCAATAAGCAGAGAGAGATCAAAGCTCTCCGACTTAAAAATGCTGAGCTTAAAGTTTCCAAGGATGAGGCCAAAGGTAAACATTCCGAGACTCAAACCTTGTCTTGCATTTTCGTAGTCGAATATTTTTTGCTGAACTGTTGTTCTTTTTGACTTACAACACTAATAAAGTAGTCCTGTGCTATGATCGAAGAGGCCGAGAATCTGAAGACCCTGGTGGTGGAAAACAAGGATCTCCACCGAGAGCTAGACCAGCTTAAGGCGGATCACGAGAAGAGCATTGCTCAAGTTCTCGAATCTTCCTCCATAGCCACCGTGGAGCGTGATCGCAAGATTGCACTCACTGAGCGTAAAATCTCGGATCTCAACGACGAGCTTTTCAGAGAGAAGGACCTTTCCGAGGCACTCCCGGCTGAACTCCGGAGTCTTTGTGAGGAGAAAACCAAAGTTGATGACGTCATCTTTGGTATGTTTCCATCTTTTTGACTTGTCTACATTCTTCGACTCTTTCGATGTCGGATTTATTTAACCGTTTTGCGTTATGTGCATAGGTCCTCTGAACTTGACGGACTCCACCTCTGCCGAGCCTCGCACCCACCGGCTTACCCAAGTCGGTGATTTGCTTCATGACTTCTGCCAATCCATCGAGGATATTGCCGAAGCTCTCAGGGTTCCGGGCATGAATAGCATGTCTGACTTTCAGGTGCGGGACAAGGCAAAGGAGATGCCGCAGCTTGTCCGGGACTGTAACATGTCCTACGCGTGATCCGTAGCGCAGAACGCTCTCACCATGGTCATGAGCAACCATGGAAGCATGGAAATCTGGCAAGTGACCACAGGGTACTCTACTGTGGACGAAGATGGCCAAAAGCAAGATATCAAAGCCATCATGGACTCCTGCGCCGGATATGGGTGCCACGTAGCTGATTTAATCAGCTACGACACTCCCTTCTTCAATCGTGTGGACACGCCGCCTCCGCCTCCCGAAGAAGCAACTGAAGTTTCCGACGATGAATAAACCATATTGGATTTGGACATGTCGGATCGTTATCAGGGTTCAACTGATGTGTCCAGCGAGCCGGCAACTCCTACCTCTCCTCTTACATCATAAGTTATCAAGAAAAAACAGATGTGTTATTCCGAAAACATTATGGGTCTGTAAATGTTTAGTATGATACTTTTTGCTAGTGCTAAGCTTCAATCTATTTAGCACTTTTGGTTTAAAATTTGGTGTGCCTGAAATGTTTGCATAAGAACTTGTACATTTTTGTCTGTACTTATCGTTTATCTGGCTTTCCGCCTCGTTCCTTTCGTGAGCCGGCTAAACTTTCAGCACGGAAACTTTGCTGAGCAACGGAGCTCAATTGCTAAACTAGTTTAAACTCAAAAAAAAAGCTGGCTTCCAGTACCAACAATTCACTACTCGAAAAATACCCGCATCCGGCAATCAGATAAATACCCAAAGTATAGACTAGGAAATTTAGATTTATACCCGAAGGTAGCATTTTTAGAATCGGAAATCTAAACCAGAACGAACATGAGCATAAAGTACTTTCAAGCATTCTGAGATTTTTGACTATGACATGATGATTCGGAAATAAGATGGTAAAAAACTTCTCAGACAAAACTTGAGGCAACCAAAACTTTTATTTCTCACAGAACATGTACACATATATGATTACAAAGAAGGATAAACTAAGAACAAAAGGGACATAGCTGAGCAATATTCCATGGTCTGTCTAACTCATCCGGATTTGTACTGCCTCCAGCTCTCTTTCTCTTCTTAGTAGCAGGGCTTTCTTTGACTGGCCTCATATCAGTTAGGTAGTATGAACCATTGTGCAATACTCGACTAACTAAAAATGGCCCTTCCCATATTGGGGAAAGTTTGTGCTTTCTTTGTCGCACAAGTCGGAGAACCAAATCGCCCTTACTGAAAGATATGTTTCTGACTCTCTAGCTATGATACTTGCGTAACTTCTGCTGATAGGCTGTTGATCTCATTTCAGCAACAACGCGAACTTCTTCCAATAAGTCAAGATCATTGTGTCGAGAAATCTCGGCATCCTCTTCAATATACGCGGCCACTCTAGGAGAAGTGTGAATCAAATCACTAGGAAGAACTGCTTCTACGCCATAGACCAAGAAGAAAGGTGTGTATCCGGTTGACCTGTTCGGAGTTGTTTGTAAACTCCATATTACAGAAGGTAATTCCTCTGCCCAAGCCACCACAGCACGTCGTAGTGGTGCTTCGAGTCTCGGTTTTAGGCCTTGTAGGATTAAACCATTTGCTCTTTCAACTTGTCCGTTAGCCTATGGATGTGCGACTGACGCAATGACAAGCCAGATGCCAGATATTTTGTTCGTTGCAGAATTCGGCAAGTTCTCCCATAGAGAAATTACTCCCTTTTTCCGTGATAATACTATGCAGATAACCATACCGGATTATAACATCCTCGACAAATCTTTTGGTTGTTGCTCCATCACAACTAGTGACGGGTTCAGCCTCAATCCATTTGGTGAATTTATCCACCATCACTAAGAGGTGAGTAAATCCACTTGGAGCCCGTTTGAACGGTCCTACCATGTCAAGCCCCCAGACCACAAAAGGCCATGTTATAGGTATTGCTCGCAGCTGATCAGCCGGAATTTGAGCTTGTTTGGCGTACTTTTGGCAACCTTTGCACATCTTGACCAGCCGTTCGGCATCTGCCTTGGCTGTAAGCAGGAAAATACCATGTCGGAAAGCTTTTGCCACTAACTATTTGGCTGCAGCATGGTGACCACACTCGCCTTCATGGATCTCTCTTAAGATTTCCACTCCTTCTGGAGATACGCAGCACTGAAAGACCCCAGACACACTCTGCTTATAGAGCTCACCACGAACTATAGTATAGGCTTTTGCTCGTCAGATGATCTGTCGGCTCAGAACTTCGTCTTCGGGTAATTTGCCATCTACCAAATAATCAAGGTAGGGTTTAGTCCAGTTGGGAATTACACCCAGAACTGCTATTAGAGGTGAGTCGGATATTCCTCGTCCACTCCCTTTATGGAGGGAACTTTGAGGTGCTCTAAAAAAGCGCCATCCAGGACCTCTTTCCGTCCAGAGCCTATTCAAGATAATCCATTTGCTTCCTCATTATCTGCTTGAGGGATGTGTTGAACCTCAAACCCTTCGAACGATTTAGATAAATCATCCACGACAGCTTTATATGCTGCCATGTGTTTATTTGCATTACAAATATCCGACACCTGCTGAGCAACAAGATCCGAATCTCCGTAACACATCAAACGTCAGATACCAATATCCTTAGCAATCCGGATTCCATGCAGCAGTGCTTCATACTCGGCAATATTATTTGTCGCTGTGAAGTGGATCTGCAACACGTATAAAAGTTTATCTCCTTGGGGTGATTTGAGCAACGCGCCAGCCCCCGCGAGCCTTAGACCCATCAAAATATAGGGTCCAATATTCCGACTCGGGGAGGGTCATATTCTCCTTCGTCTCTTCCAATCAGCAGCAAAGTCGGCAAGGTTTTGGGATTTGATTATTGTCCGAGGTTTGTACTCAATATCGAAAGCCGAGAGGTTTATTCCCCATTTGGCGACGCGTCCTGTGGCGTCACTGTTATTGATTATATCTCTCATGGGAGCTGTGCTCACCACGGTAATTGGATGCTCCTGAAAATAATGTCGTAGCTTACGAGATGCTAAGAACACACCATAAGCTAGCTTTTGATAGTGCGGATACCGCTGTTTCGATTCTGTCAAGACCTTGCTGAGAAAGTAGGTTGGACGCTGCACCAAGTGTTCCTGATTTTCCTCCAGTCTCTCCACCACTATGACGATACTAACGACTTTGTTTGTCGCAATGAGATAAAGCAACATCTGTTCCTGTGGTTCTGGGGTTGCAAGGATTGGAGCAGATGAGAGTACTGTTTTCAGGTCTTGTAGGCAGCTTCAGCTTCGTCAGTCCACATCTTTTTCAGGAGTTTGTATAATGGTTCGGCTCTTTCACCGAGCCAGCTTACAAACCGACTGACTATGGCAATGTAACCAGTTAGTCTTTGTACGTCCTTCAAGCGAGTTAGCCTGGAAATATTGAGTATAGCCTTGATTTTGTCTCGGTTCACCTCTATGCCTCTTTGAGACACGATGAAACCTAACAATTTTCCGGCTAGGATTCCAAAGAAGCATTTCTTCGGATTAAGCATTATGTTGTATTTTCGTAGATTGGCGAATGTTTCCTCCAATTCGGAAATCAATGTTTCCTTCTTTACCGCAATATCATCCACATGCATGTACATTGCGTCCGATTTGATCGTGGAGGCAACGCTGCATTGTGCGTTGGTACGTAGCTCCTGCGTTCTTCAGCCCAAAGGGCATCGTAACAAAACAGAAGGTTCTAAAGGGGGTTATGAATGAAGTTTTGACTTTGTCAGATTCCTTCATCCGGATTTGGTGATAACCGGAATATGCGTCAACAAAACATAGGAGTTTTGAGCCTGCCGCAGAATCGATAACTTGATCAATCCTAGGCAGAGGGAACAGATCTTTGGGGCAAGCCCTGTTCAAGGCAGTATAATCAACACACATCCTTAAATCAGTGGTGTCATTTTTAGGGACCATTACATGATTGGCCGACCACTCAGTGTGGATGACCTCTTCTATGAATCTGGCTGACTCGAGCCATGCTAGTTCCTTAGCTATTGCCTTACACTTTTCATTGCCGAAACATCGTAAGGACTGTTTCACAGGTTTAATGTTCGGGTTTACATTTAAAGAGTGCTCGGCAAGTTCCCTAGGTACTCCGTTCATGCCAGATGGCTGCCATGCGAAGATATCTTGATTTGCTTTGAGGAACTTGACGAGCGCGATTTCCTATGTGCTACACCTATCTGGGTCACCTTGGAGGGGTCATCATCCTTCAACGGCGTCTTCTTCGTCTCTTCTGATGCCTTGAACTCTAGATTCGGCTTTGTTACCTCCTTCTTCGTTGCGGGCATCTCGAACGGATCTATGCTCTTCTTGATCTCCTGGTACTGCTGGGCATGCATCACGGCTTTGGCAAAGGCGGCATTTCCATCCTTGCACTCTAGCGCTTTCTTTGGGTCTCTCCTGATAGTGATCACACTATTGGGACCTGGAATTTTCATCATATTGTAAATGTAACATGGACGAGCCATAAAAGCCCAATAAGCCGGACGTCTGAATATAGCGTGGTACACGCTCTTGAATGGGACCACTTTGAAGGAAAGTGCCTCCGTCTGATTGTTCTTTGGAGTTCCAAAGGTAACATCCAAAGCGATTTCTCCTAGGGAATTTGCTTGTCTTCCTGGGACAACCCCGTGAAAGATCACAAAGTTGTGGTTTAGCTGGGTCTCCAAGATCTTCATCCGACGTAGCGTTTCGACATACATGAAGTTAATGCTGCTGCCACCGTCCATGAGAGTCTTGGAGAAACCATAACCATCAATAAGTGGATTGACGATTAAGGCGTATTTTCCTCGCCTGTGTAACTTAGGCGGATGATCAGCACGGTCAAATGTGATTGCCACTTCCAACCAGTCCAAGAATAGGGGGACAGCTGGAACTATTGCATTGAGCTCATGTAGAACTGCTTTCTTGACCTTTGCTAGTTGAGATCTGAGGAAGGTGACATATGTGTCTTTCTTGGTTGGAAAATTTTTCTTCCCTTCCGGCTTGGGATTTGAATCGTCAACTTCCTCCATGTCGAAATCTTCCTTGGTCTCTTTATCCTTTTGGGGATTCTTCTTTCCCTTCTTCCGCTTATCCTCGTAGCCAGCAGTATCATCTCTCTTAATGTCGTCATTGAAACGACACTCAGCGTTTGTGTGGGACGAGCCCCCATTAGCGTCTAGGTGATGCACACATGGGTTATTGGCAATGTTGGCCCAAGAGTAGGTTTTTCCAGGTTGCTGGTCTCCCCTACCTTGAACTCTTGATGTCCCACGACCGTGTCCACGGCCACCATCACATCCTCCTCATCCTCCAGACCTAAAAGTAGAAGTGACCACTGCCGTTTCCGCGTTGGGTTTTTCTTTCGAGGTATTCTTGCGCTTCCGAGCTTGTTGCTTTGGTTGTTTTGCCGACTGTGGCACGGCCAGGGTGTTCAGTAATCCCTCTGCATCGTCATCAACATCTGCACACTTGCTCGATGTTTCTATCATCTCCCCCAAATCAGTGACTTTGTCACACTTCGAGCGATCACGTAGTAAACCAATTGGGAGACCTGCAATGAAAGCTTCAATCGCAGTTTGGTCATTTACTCCTTCACAGGAGTTCTTGGTGCTGATCCATCATCCGAGATAATCTCGACAAGTTTCTCCAGCGTTCTGGGTGCAACGCTGTAGGTCTCCGACCGTATAGGGTCTCCGGTATGTGCCTTCGAAATTCCGAAAGAACGCACTTTGCATGTCATACCAGTTGTGGATGGTGTTCTTCGGAAGTTCATTGAGCCATGATCGTGCGGTCTTCCGCAACATAAGTGGGAGATATCGGGTTGCGACTAGGCTGCTTTCGCCTTTGGCGATGCAGCAAGCTTGGAAGAAATCCTGTAGCCAAGTATCTGGCCGAGCTATGCCATCGTAGGCTTGAATATGTCTTGAGATAGCAAATCCTTCCGGGAATTTTGTAGCTCTTATGCGTGGTCCGAAGCACTTTGGGCCCACGTATATGTCATCATTTTCATAGCGCTGCGCTTCTATGTTGGAATTAATCCCGTGCCTTGCGTCATTTGGGGATAAAGATCGTCTTGAGTGACGACTATGGCTGCAGTGCCTTGGAGCCAGACTTCGTCTTATGCTTGGTGGGGAAGGTGGAGTAGCTAGATTATTTCCGGCTGATCGTCGGCCTCCCTCCGGAGCGTCATTATTCCAGTTCCGGGGAGGGTCTTCATTGTGACGAGCCCCCTGCTGGTTTGACTCGGCACGGTGTGCGTCGTTCCTTCGCCCGTCATCCGGATGGCTTGCGTGTCTAGGAGGTGGCATTCTTTTTCGGTCCTCCTCCCGACGTTTCTCTTTATCTTCTTCCCTGCGGTCCATCGACTCTCGCCGGGGAGGATTCCTCGGATTCAGTGCAGCAATTGCCTCTTGCTCTGCAACTAGGTTAACGTTACGCTAGTCACGTGCAGCTTTGTGGTGCTTTCCTGAAGATCCGGTTCTTGAGTAGTTGTTTTCCCGACGATCGGAACGATGGTGCTGTTCCAGAACACGTTGGGGTCTCACGGTAGCCCATGCTGGATCTATGCGACATTGGTTAGAATCGGAGACCAGCTTTTGACTTCTGAATAGGGCGACCTTTTGCTGCTCCAGTCCCTTGTTGAGTAGTTTGATTCCCAATCGGATCTGCTCCGGGCCTGGATTAGCCGATAGGATTTCTCGAGCCGCAAAGGTGTTCTGTACTGGCGTTGGATACACCCAATCCCCGTTGTCGTCGTGTCGAGGCATCCCAAGTTCTCCTCCAAAAAGGACATTGTGAATTTGTCGGAATTGGTCGTCATGAGTATGACGTTTCCTGGCCTTCTGATGTCGCCTGGAGTTGTACTTCTCCGCAGTTGCCATGCGTTTCTTTTCCTCCTCAATGTTTTTGGCTTCATCGAGGAGTACTTGGCGATGCGCTTCTAGGACCTGGGCCCTCTCGTCTAGCTCTTCAGCAGTAAGTTCTACACCTGTAGGAATAGGTGTGGTTAATGCAGCATCGATGATTTTACGTGCACCTTCAGTGATCACGTGTCCATCCACCGACTCTTCTTTGGGCTCATCTGGGATAAGTGCTCCATCCGAGTCTTTATCGTATTCCTCGGCAATCACCTCCTCTGCCGGAGGGTCTTTCGCCGGGGTCATGTTCTTCTTGTTCTTCTTCTTTGCCTTCTTGGCAGCGCCGGTAGCAAAGATGGATTTGGGTCCGTTTCCCAGAGTCAAGCTCAGATCGGTACTTTCGGACATCTGGACCTCGGGATTATCTCCAATTTCCATGTCATCCTGCGTTTTGGGAAAGTTTTCCCTGGATCCTTCATCCATGGCTTCTTCTTCCTCTACAGCTTTGGAGTTATACTCCTCTTCATATTCTGCAAGAACTTTTGGAAATCTGCTGACATCATCGAGTCATCCGAGGATGCGGGTATGTCGGTGTTTGTTCCGGTCTCCTTTAGCACAGAGTCGGTGTTGTCTTCAGCGTCGGTAGAGCTGGATCCGGATCCCACATATCTGACGAAGTGCGACGCGTGCCTCCTGAGATAGTTGTGGTTGTCGCGATCGGCCTCCTCAAAACGCCTGATGGTTTCGAGAATATCGTATATTCTTGAGTCTTGCATCATCATGCATCTTAGCGTGTATCTCAAGAAAGGCCTATCTGCCCTGGCATCATCAGAGCCGGAACAAGTGTTGTTGCTATGCTCCTCCTGGATTTCGACTTCAGTGGGTGGGTCGATCTGGGATTCGGTCTCTCCAGGGAGATCCACTCCAGACTCAACTTGGACCGCCAGGTCTGTTTCAGGTTCAGATTTCTCCAATATCTCCCCGATTGGTGCGGGCTGGGTGGGATTAGGGTTTTCTGAGATCTGGAACTCTGCCGCCTCCGAGGAGAAAGGGGACCCAGAAGTTTCTTCTACCTTTATCATCACCATTGAGGTGGGTGGGGCAGTTTCAGCAAAGCCGATGTAAACATCTATCTCGCCAAAACACATGATGGTGTAGGTGGTCACGGCTTCCCTAGCCGGAATCCAGGTCTCGTCGAGGACGATGAGAGGGACGTCGCTAGCGTAGAGGATGCGACCGCCGGCGATGGTCTCACCGATTCTGATTCTTGCAGATTCCGCTCGGAACGCAGATCCGAAGCTCACTTGCCCCATGGTGGGTGCCAACTGTCGTCAGATTGATGAGAAGTACACCATGAGGGGGTACTCGAGGCATGCGGAAGAGAGGGTTGTGAGACGTATGGTGTTCCGGGACGGTGAGCAGACAAGTTTACCCAAGTTCGAATTCGCCGGCTTTGGATGGATCCTACTCCTGCTAGCAATCCAGTAATACGACAGAGCCGGAATATGGGTTACAAGGGTTCGCCTGTGCGAGTTGAGATTGTGATTGTGATTGTAAGGTGTGCCCAAAAGGCTCTCCCTAGGACGGCTTATATAGATATCAGGCCTAGGGTTTACAGGAGAGATCTATCCGGCTACGACTAAGAGTCGGTTCCAGAGTACATCTTGAACTACAAGTAACACTATGGGCCTATGTCGGTAAGTCTTCTGGGCCTTCCCGTAGCCGGATTGTACTTTGTCTCTTCTCCCTGACTGGGCCGCCTGTGAAGCAAAGCTCTAACCCGAAGTGGGCCACCCTAGTCAGTGAGGAACTGTGAGGATACCCAGAAAGTATATCCCCAACATAATCCACTGGTGACATTTTGCATATGTGTTCATTTTCTAAACCACATTGATCCACTGGTGTCATTTTCATGTGTGTTCCTTTCCTAAATCACATTGATCCACTGGTGTCATTGCATGTGTGTTCTTTTCCTCAACCACATTGATCCAGTTGTGACATTGCATGTGTGTACTTTTCCTAAACCACATGCATCCACTAGAGTCATTGCATGTATGTTCTTTTTGTAAACCACATTTATCCACTAGTGTCATTGCATGTGTGTTCTTTTCCAAAACTACATGGATCCACTGGTGACATTGCATGTGTGTTCTTTTTCTGAACCACATGTATCCACTAGTGACATTGCATGTGTGTTCTATTATTAAACCACATGGATCCACTGCAGTCATTGCATGGGTGTTCTTTTCCTAAACCACATTGATCCACTGTTGTCATTTCATGTGTGTTCTTTTCCTAAACCACATTGATCCACTGGTGACATTGCATGTGTGTTATTTTCCTAAACTACATGGATCCACTAGTGTCATTGCATCTGTGTTATTCTCCTAAACCACATTGATCCACTAGTTTCTTTTCCTAAACCACATTCATCCACTAGTGATATTTGCATGTGTGTTCTTTTCCTAAACCACATTGATCCACTAGAGAAATTACATGTGTCTTGTTTTCCTAAACCACATGGATCCACTCATTACATTTGCATGTGTTTTCATTTTCTAAAACACATTAATCCACTGGAGACATTGAATGTGTGTTATTTTCCTAAACCACATGGATCCACTGGTGACATTGAATGTGTGTTATTTTCCTAAACCACATGGATCCACTGGAGCCATTTGCATGCATGTTCTTTTCCTAAACCACATTGACCCACTGGTGACATTTGCATGTGTGTTCTTTTCCTAAACCACATTTATCCACTAGTGTCATTGCATGTGTGTTCTTTTCCTAAACCACATGGATCCACTAGTGACATGTGCATGTGTGTTCTTTTCCTAAACCACATTGATCCACTAGTGACGTTGCATGTGTGTTATTTTCCTAAACCACATTGATCCACTAGAGAAATTACATGTTTCTTGTTTTCCTAAACCACATGGATCCACTAGTGACATTTGCATGTGTTTTCATTTTCTGAAGCACATTAATCCACTAGAGACATTGAATGTGTGTTCTTTTCCTAAACCACATGGATCCACTGGTGACATTTCATGTGTGTTCTTTTCCTAAACCACATGGATCCACTGGAGCCATTTGCATGCGTGTTCTTTTCCTAAACCACATTTATCCACTAGTGTCATTGCATGTGTGTTCTTTTCCTAAACCATATTGATCCACTGGTGTCATTGCATGTGTTTTCTCTTCTTGAACCACATTGATCCACTAGTGACATTGCATGTGTGTTCTTTTCCTAA
The DNA here is from genome assembly GCA_023614405.1 of Avena insularis. Lineage (NCBI taxonomy): Eukaryota > Viridiplantae > Streptophyta > Magnoliopsida > Poales > Poaceae > Avena > Avena insularis. Next base: position 61,866 of record JAJUPC010000209.1, on the reverse strand, counting down.
ACCACATGGATCCACTCGTGTCATTGCATGTATGTTATTTTCCTAAACCACATTGATCCACTGGTGTCATTGCATGTGTGTTCTTTTCCTATACCACATTGATCCACTCGTGTCATTGCATGTGTGTTCTTTTCCTAAACCACATTCATCCACTAGTTATATTTGCATGTGTGTTCTTTTCCTAAACCACATTGATCCACTAGAGAAATTACATGTGTCTTGTTTTCCTAAACCACATGGATCCACTCATGACATTTGCATGTGTTTTCATTTACTAAAACACATTAATCCACTAGAGACATTGAATGTGTGTTCTTTTCCTAAACCACATGGATCCACTCGTGACATTTCATGTGTGTTCTTTTCCTAAACCACATGGATCCACTGGAGCCATTTGCATGCATGTTCTTTTCCTAAACCACATTGACCCACTGGTGACATTTGCATGTGTGTTCTTTTCCTAAACCACATTTATCCACTAGTGTCATTGCATGTGTGTTCTTTTCCTAAACCACATTGATCCGCTGGTGTCATTGCATGTGTGTTCTTTTCCTAAACCACATTCATCCACTAGTGATATTTGCATGTGTGTTCTTTTCCTAAACCACATTGATCCACTAGAGAAATTACATGTGTCTTGTTTTCCTAAACCACATGGATCCACTCATGACATTTGCATGTGTTTTCATTTTCTAAAACACATTAATCCACTAGAGACATTGAATGTGTGTTCTTTTCCTAAACCACATGGATCCACTGGTGACATTTCATGTGTGTTCTTTTCCTAAACCACATGGATCCACTGGAGCCATTTGCATGCATGTTCTTTTCCTAAACCACATTGACCCACTGGTGACATTTGCATGTGTGTTCTTTTCTTAAACCACATTTATCCACTAGTGTCATTGCATGTGTGTTCTTTTCCTAAACCACATGGATCCACTAGTGACATGTGCATGTGTGTTCTTTTCCTAAACCACATTGATCCACTGGTGACGTTGCATGTGTGTTATTTTCCTAAACCACACTGATCCACTAGAGTCATTACATGTGTGTTCTTTTCCTAAATCACATGGATCCACTTGTGACATTTGCATGTGTTTTCTTTTTCTAAAACACATTAATCCACTAGAGACATTGAATGTCTGTTCTTTTCCTAATCCACATGGTTCTACTGGTGACATTTCATGTGTGTTCTTTTCCTAAACCACATGGATCCACTGGAGCCATTTGTATGTGTGTTATTTTCCTAAACCACATTGATCCACTAGTGTCATTGCATGTGTGTTCTTTTTCTAAACCACATTGATCCACTGGTGTCATTGCATGTCGGTTATTTTCTTGAACCACATTGATCCACTGGTGACATTGCATGTGTTTTCTTTTCCTAAACCACAAGTATCCACTCGTGTCATTGCATGGGTGTTCTTTTCCTAAACCACATGGATCCACTATTGTCATCGCATGTGTGTTCTTTTCCTAAACCACATTGATCCACTGGTGACGTTGCATGTGTGTTATTTTCCTAAACCACAGTGATCCACTAGAGTCATTACATGTGTGTTCTTTTCCTAAACCACATGGATCCACTTGTGACATTTGCATGTGTTTTCTTTTTCTAAAACACATTAATCCACTAGAGACATTGCATGTCTGTTCTTTTCCTAATCCACATGGTTCCACTGGTGACATTTCATGTGTGTTCTTTTCCTAAACCACATGGATCCACTGGAGCCATTTGTATGTGTGTTATTTTCCTAAACCACATTGATCCACTAGTGTCATTGCATGTGTGTTCTTTTTCTAAACCACATTGATCCACTGGTGTCAGTTCATGTTGGTTCTTTTCTTGAACCACATTGATCCACTGGTGACATTGTATGTGTTTTCTTTTCCTAAACCACAAGGATCCACTCGTGTCATTGCATGGGTGTTCTTTTCCTAAACCACATGGATCCACTGTTGTCATTGCATGTGTGTTCTTTTCCTAAACCACATTGATCCACTGGTGACGTTGCATGTGTGTTATTTTCCTAAACCACACTGATCCACTAGAGTCATTACACGTGTGTTCTTTTCCTAAACCACATGGATCCACTTGTGACATTTGCATGTGTTTTCTTTTTCTAAAACACATTAATCCACTAGAGACATTGAATGTCTGTTCTTTTCCTAATCCACATGGTTCCACTGGTGACATTTCATGTGTGTTCTTTTCCTAAACCACATGGATCCACTAGAGCCATTTGTATGTGTGTTATTTTCCTAAACCACATTGATCCACTAGTGTCATTGCATGTGTGTTCTTTTTCTAAACCACATTGATCCACTGGTGTCATTGCATGTTGGTTATTTTCTTGAACCACATTGATCCACTGGTGACATTGCATGTGTTTTCTTTTCCTAAACCACAAGGATCCACTCGTGTCATTGCATGGGTGTTCTTTTCCTAAACCACATTGATCCACTGTTGTCATTGCATGTGTGTTCTTTTCCTAAACCACATTGATCCACTGGGGACGTTGCATGTGTGTTATTTTCCTAAACCACACTGATCCACTAGAGTCATTACATGTGTGTTCTTTTCCTAAACCACATGGATCCACTTGTGACATTTGCATGTGTTTTCTTTTTCTAAAACACATTAATCCACTAGAGACATTGAATGTCTGTTCTTTTCCTAATCCACATGGTTCTACTGGTGACATTTCATGTGTGTTCTTTTCCTAAACCACATGGATCCACTGGAGCCATTTGTATGTGTGTTATTTTCCTAAACCACATTGATCCACTAGTGTCATTGCATGTGTGTTCTTTTTCTAAACCACATTGATCCACTGGTGTCATTGCATGTCGGTTATTTTCTTGAACCACATTGATCCACTGGTGACATTGCATGTGTTTTATTTTCCTAAACCACAAGTATCCACTCGTGTCATTGCATGGGTGTTCTTTTCCTAAACCACATTGATCCACTGTTGTCATTGCATGTGTGTTCTTTTCCTAAACCACATTGATCCACTGGTGACGTTGCATGTGTGTTATTTTCCTAAACCACACTGATCCACTAGAGTCATTACATGTGTGTTCTCTTCCTAAACCACATGGATCCACTTGTGACATTTGCATGTGTTTTCTTTTTCTAAAACACATTAATCCACTAGAGACATTGAATGTCTGTTCTTTTCCTAATCCACATGGTTCCACTGGTGACATTTCATGTGTGTTCTTTTCCTAAACCACATGGATCCACTGGAGCCATTTGTATGTGTGTTATTTTCCTAAACCACATTGATCCACTAGTGTCATTGCATGTGTGTTCTTTTTCTAAACCACATTGATCCACTGGTGTCAGTTCATGTTGGTTCTTTTCTTGAACCACATTGATCCACTGGTGACATTGTATGTGTTTTCTTTTCCTAAACCACAAGGATCCACTCGTGTCATTGCATGGGTGTTCTTTTCCTAAACCACATGGATCCACTGTTGTCATTGCATGTGTGTTCTTTTCCTAAACCACATTGATCCACTGGTGACGGTGACGTTGCATGTGTGTTATTTTCCTAAACCACTGATCCACTAGAGTCATTACACGTGTGTTCTTTTCCTAAACCACATGGATCCACTTGTGACATTTGCATGTGTTTTCTTTTTCTAAAACACATTAATCCACTAGAGACATTGAATGTCTGTTCTTTTCCTAATCCACATGGTTCCACCGTGACATTTCATGTGTGTTCTTTTCCTAAACCACATGGATCCACTAGAGCCATTTTATGTGTGTTATTTTCCTAAACCACATTGATCCACTAGTGTCATTGCATGTGTGTTCTTTTTCTAAACCACATTGATCCACTGGTGTCATTGCATGTTGGTTATTTTCTTGAACCACATTGATCCACTGGTGACATTGCATGTGTTTTCTTTTCCTAAACCACAAGGATCCACTCGTGTCATTGCATGGGTGTTCTTTTCCTAAACCACATTGATCCACTGTTGTCATTGCATGTGTGTTCTTTTCCTAAACCACATTGATCCACTGGTGACGTTGCATGTGTGTTATTTTCCTAAACCACACTGATCCACTAGAGTCATTACATGTGTGTTCTTTTCCTAAACCACATGGATCCACTTGTGACATTTGCATGTGTTTTCTTTTTCTAAAACACATTAATCCACTAGAGACATTGAATGTCTGTTCTTTTCCTAATCCACATGGTTCCACTAGTGACATTTCATGTGTGTTCTTTTCCTAAACCACATGGATCCACTAGAGCCATTTGTATGTGTGTTATTTTCCTAAACCACATTGATCCACTAGTGTCATTGCATGTGTGTTCTTTTTCTAAACCACATTGATCCACTGGTGTCATTGCATGTTGGTTATTTTCTTGAACCACATTGATCCACTGGTGACATTGCATGTGTTTTCTTTTCCTAAACCACAAGGATCCACTAGTGTCATTGCATGGGTGTTCTTTTCCTAAACCACATTGATCCACTGTTGTCATTGCATGTGTGTTCTTTTCCTAAACCACATTGATCCACTGGTGACGTTGCATGTGTGTTATTTTCCTAAACCACACTGATCCACTAGAGTCATTACATGTGTGTTCTTTTCCTAAACCACATGGATCCACTTGTGACATTTGCATGTGTTTTCTTTTTCTAAAACACATTAATCCACTAGAGACATTGAATGTCTGTTCTTTTCCTAATCCACATTGTTCCACTGGTGACATTTCATGTGTGTTCTTTTCCTAAACCACATGGATCCACTAGAGCCATTTGTATGTGTGTTATTTTCCTAAACCACATTGATCCACTAGTGACATTGCATGTGTGTTCTTTTTCTAAACCACATTGATCCACTGGTGCCATTGCATGTTGGTTATTTTCTTGAACCACATTGATCCACTGGTGACATTGCATGTGTTTTCTTTTCCTAAACCACAAGGATCCACTCGTGTCATTGCATGGGTGTTCTTTTCCTAAACCACATGGATCCACTGTTGTCATTGCATGTGTGTTCTTTTCCTAAACCACATTGATCCACTGGTGACGTTGCATGTGTGTTATTTTCCTAAACCACACTGATCCACTAGAGTCATTACACGTGTGTTCTTTTCCTAAACCACATGGATCCACTTGTGACATTTGCATGTGTTTTCTTTTTCTAAAACACATTAATCCACTAGAGACATTGAATGTCTGTTCTTTTCCTAATCCACATGGTTCCACTGGTGACATTTCATGTGTGTTCTTTTCCTAAACCACATGGATCCACTAGAGCCATTTGTATGTGTGTTATTTTCCTAAACCACATTGATCCACTAGTGTCATTGCATGTGTGTTCTTTTTCTAAACCACATTGATCCACTGGTGTCATTGCATGTTGGTTATTTTCTTGAACCACATTGATCCACTGGTGACATTGCATGTGTTTTCTTTTCCTAAACCACAAGGATCCACTCGTGTCATTGCATGGGTGTTCTTTTCCTAAACCACATTGATCCACTGTTGTCATTGCATGTGTGTTCTTTTCCTAAACCACATTGATCCACTTGGGACGTTGCATGTGTGTTATTTTCCTAAACCACACTGATCCACTAGAGTCATTACATGTGTGTTCTTTTCCTAAACCACATGGATCCACTTGTGACATTTGCATGTGTTTTCTTTTTCTAAAACACATTAATCCACTAGAGACATTGAATGTCTGTTCTTTTCCTAATCCACATGGTTCCACTGGTGACATTTCATGTGTGTTCTTTTCCTAAACCACATGGATCCACTAGAGCCATTTGTATGTGTGTTATTTTCCTAAACCACATTGATCCACTAGTGTCATTGCATGTGTGTTCTTTTTCTAAACCACATTGATCCACTGGTGTCATTGCATGTTGGTTATTTTCTTGAACCACATTGATCCACTGGTGACATTGCATGTGTTTTCTTTTCCTAAACCACAAGGATCCACTCGTGTCATTGCATGGGTGTTCTTTTCCTAAACCACATTGATCCACTGTTGTCATTGCATGTGTGTTCTTTTCCTAAACCACATTGATCCACTGGTGACGTTGCATGTGTGTTATTTTCCTAAACCACACTGATCCACTAGAGTCATTACATGTGTGTTCTTTTCCTAAACCACATGGATCCACTTGTGACATTTGCATGTGTTTTCTTTTCTAAAACACATTAATCCACTAGAGACATTGAATGTCTTCTTTTCCTAATCCACATGGTTCCACTGGTGACATTTCATGTGTGTTCTTTTCCTAAACCACATGGATCCACTAGAGCCATTTGTATGTGTGTTATTTTCCTAAACCACATTGATCCACTAGTGTCATTGCATGTGTGTTCTTTTTCTAAACCACATTGATCCACTGGTGTCATTGCATGTTGGTTATTTTCTTGAACCACATTGATCCACTGGTGACATTGCATGTGTTTTCTTTTCCTAAACCACAAGGATCCCCTCGTGTCATTGCATGGGTGTTCTTTTCCTAAACCACATGGATCCACTGTTGTCATTGCATGTGTGTTCTTTTCCTAAACCACATTGATCCACTGGTGACGTTGCATGTGTGTTATTTTCCTAAACCACACTGATCCACTAGAGTCATTACATGTGTGTTCTTTTCCTAAACCACATGGATCCACTTGTGACATTTGCATGTGTTTTCTTTTTCTAAAACACATTAATCCACTAGAGACATTGAATGTATGTTCTTTTCCTAATCCACATGGTTCCACTGGTGACATTTCATGTGTGTTCTTTTCCTAAACCACATGGATCCACTAGAGCCATTTGTATGTGTGTTATTTTCCTAAACCAAATTGATCCACTAGTGTCATTGCATGTGTGTTCTTTTTCTAAACCACATTGATCCACTGGTGTCATTGCATGTTGGTTATTTTCTTGAACCACATTGATCCACTGGTGACATTGCATCTGTTTTCTTTTCCTAAACCACAAGGATCCACTCGTGTCATTGCATGGGTGTTCTTTTCCTAAACCACATTGATCCACTGTTGTCATTGCATGTGTGTTCTTTTCCTAAACCACATTGATCCACTGGTGACGTTGCATGTGTGTTATTTTCCTAAACCACACTGATCCACTAGAGTCATTACATGTGTGTTCTTTTCCTAAACCACATGGATCCACTTGTGACATTTGCATGTGTTTTCTTTTTCTAAAACACATGGATCCACTAGAGACATTGAATGTCTGTTCTTTTCCTAATCCACATGGTTCCACTGGTGACATTTGCATGTGTGTTCTTTTCCTAAACCATTTGTATGTGTGTTATTTTCCTAAACCACATTGATCCACTAGTGTCATTGCATGTGTGTTCTTTTTCTAAACCACATTGATCCACTGGTGTCATTGCATGTTGGTTATTTTCTTGAACCACATTGATCCACTGGTGACATTGCATGTGTTTTCTTTTCCTAAACCACATGGATCCACTCATGTCATTGCATGGGTGTTCTTTTCCTAAACCACATTGATCCACTGTTGTCATTGCATGTGTGTTCTTTTCCTAAACCACATTGATCCACTAGTGACATTGCATGTGTGTTATTTTCCTAAACTACATGGATCCACTGGTGTCATTGCATCTGTGTTATTCTCTTAAACCACATTGATCCACTAGTATCATTTCATGTGTGTTCTTTTCCTAAACCACATGGATCCACTTGTGACTTTGCATGTGTGTTATTTTCCTAAACCACATGGATCCACTGGTGACATTTGCATGTGTGTTCTTTTCCTAAACCACATTGAACCACTGGTGTCATTGTATGTGTGTTCTTTTCCTAAACCACATTGATCCACTGGTGACGTTGCATGTGTGTTATTTTCCTAAACCACATTGATCCACTAGAGAAATTACATGTTTCTTGTTTTCCTAAACCACATGGATCCACTACTGACATTTGCATGTGTTTTCATTTTCTAAATCACATTAATCCACTAGAGACATTGAATGTGTGTTCTTTTCCTAAACCACATGGATCCCCTGGTGACATTTCATGTGTGTTCTTTTCCTAAACCACATGGATCGACTGGAGCCATTTGCATGCGTGTTCTTTTCCTAAACCACATTTATCCACTAGTGTCATTGCATGTGTGTTCTTTTCCTAAACCATATTGATCCACTGTGTCATTGCATGTGTGTTCTCTTCTTGAACCACATTGATCCACTAGTGACATTGCATGTGTGTTCTTTTCCTAAACCACATGGATCCACTCGTGTCATTGCATGTATGTTATTTTCCTAAACCACATTGATCCACTGGTGTCATTGCATGTGTGTTCTTTTCCTATACCACATTGATCCGTTGGTGTCATTGCATGTGTGTTCTTTTCCTAAACCACATTCATCCACTAGTGATATTTGCATGTGTTTTTTTTTCCTAAACCACATTGATCCACTAGAGAAATTACATGTGTCTTGTTTTCCTAAACCACATGGATCCACTCATGACATTTGCATGTGTTTTCATTTTCTAACACACATTAATCGACTAGAGACATTGAATGTGTGTTCTTTTCCTGAACCACATGGATCCACTGGTGACATTTCATGTGTGTTCTTTTCCTAAACCACATGGATCCACTGGATCCATTTGCATGCATGTTCTTTTCCTAAACCACATTGACCCACTGGTGACATTTGCATGTGTGTTCTTTTCCTAAACCACATTTATCCACTAGTGTCATTGCATGTGTGTTCTTTTCCTAAACCACATTGATCCACTGGTGTCATTGCATGTGTGTTCTCTTCTTGAACCACATTGATCCACTAGTGACATTGCATGTGTGTTCTTTTCCTAAACCACATGGATCCACTCGTGTCATTGCATGTGTGTTATTTTCGTAAACCACATTGATCCACGGGTGTCATTGCATGTGTGTTCTTTTCCTATACCACATTGATCCGCTGGTGTCATTGGATGTGTGTTCTTTTCCTAAACCACATTCATCCACTAGTGATATTTGCATGTGTGTTCTTTTCCTAAACCAGATTGATTCCTTCGGTGTCATTGCATGTGTGTTCTTTTCCTGAACCACATTGATCCATTGGTTACATTTGCATGTGTGTTCTTTTCCTAAACTACATTGATCCACTGGTGTCATTGCATGTGTGTTCTTTTCCTGAACCCCATTGATCCACTAGTGACATGGCATGTGTGTTCCTTTCCTAAACCACATGGATCCACTGGTGTCATTACATGTGTGTTATTTTACTAAACCAAATTGATCCACTAGTGACATTTGCATGTGTGTTCTTTTCCTGAACCACATTGATCCACTAGTGCCATTGTATGTGTGTTCTTTTCCTAAACTACATTGATCCACTAGTGACATTTGCATTTGTGTTCTTTTCCTAAACGACATTTATCACGTAGTGTCATTGCATGTGTGTTCTTTTCCTGATCCACATGGATCCACTGGTGACATTTGCATGTTTCTTCCTAAACTACATTAATCCACTGGTGACATTTGCATCTGTCTTCTTTTTCTAAACCACATTAATCAACTGGTACATTTGCATGTGTGTTCCTTTCCTAAACCACATTGTTCCACTGGTGTCATTGCATGTGTGTTCTTTTCCTAAACCACATTGATCCACTAGTGTCATTGCATGTGTGTTCTTTTCCTAAACCACATTGATCAACTGGTGTCATTGCATGTGTCTTATTTTCCTAAACCACTTTGGTCCACTAGTGATATTTACATGTGTCTTCTTTTCCTAAACCACATTGATCCACTGGTGTCATTGCATGTGTGTTCTTTTCCTAAACCACATTGATCCACTGGTGACATTGCATGTGTGTTATTTTCCTAAACTACATGGATCCACTTATGTCATTGCATGTGTGTTATTCTACTAAACCACATTGATCCACTAGTGTCATTTCATGTGTTTTTTTCCTAAACCACATGGATCCACTTGTGACTTTGCATGTGTGTTCTTTTCCTAAACAACATGGATCCACTAGAGACATTTGCATGTGTGTTCTTTTCCTCAACCACATTGAACCACTAGTGTCATTGTACGTGTGTTATTTTCCAAAACCACATTGATTTACTAGGGTCATTACATGTGTGTTTTTTCCTAAGCCACATGGATCCAGTTGTGACATTTGCATGTGTTTTCTTTTTCTAAAACACATTAATCCACAAGAGACATTGAATGTGTGTTCTTTTCCTAAACCACATGTATCCACTTGTGACATGTCATGTGTGTTCTTTTCCTAAACCACATGGATCCACTAGAGCCATTTGCATGTGTGTTATTTTCCTAAACCACATTGATCCACTGGTGACATTTGCATGTGTGTTCTTTTCCTAAACCACATGGATCCACTGGTGACATTTGCATGTGTGTTTTTTCCTAAACCACATTAATCCACTGGTGACATTTTGCATCTGTGTTCATTTTCTAAACCTCATTGATCCAATGGTGTCATTTCCATGTGTGTTCCTTTCCTAAACCGCATTGATCCACTAGTGTCATTGCATGTGTGTTCTTTTCCTGAACCACATTGATCCACTTGTGACAATGCATGTGTGTGCTTTTCCTAAACCACATGGATCCACTAGAGTCATTGCATGTATGTTCTTTTCCTAAACCACATTTATCGACTGGTGTCATTGCATGTGTGTTCTTTTCCTAAACTACATGGATCCACTGGTGATATTGCATGTGTCTTCTTTTTATGAACCACATTGATCCACTGGTGTCATGGCATGTGTGTTCTTTTCCTACACCACTTTGGACCACTAGTGATATTTGCATGTGTGTTCTTTTCCTAAACCACATTGATCCACTGGTGTCATTGCATGTGTGTTCTTTTCCTGAACCACATTGATCCACTAGTGACATTGCATGTGTGTTATTCTACTAAACCACATTGATCCACTAGTGTCATTTCATGTGTGTTTTTCTCCTAAACCACATGGAACAACTTGTGACTTTGCATGTGTGTTATTTTCCTAGACCACATGGATCCACTAGTGACATTTGCATGTGTGTTCTTTTCCTAAACCACATTGATCCACTGGTGACGTTGCATGTGTGTTATTTTCCTAAACCACACTGATCCACTAGAGTCATTACATGTGTGTTCTTTTACTAAACCACATGGATCCACTTGTGACATTTGCATGTGTTTTCTTTTTTTAAAACACATTAATCCACTAGAGACATTGAATGTCTGTTCTTTTCCTAATCCACATGGTTCCACTGGTGACCTTTCATGTGTGTTCTTTTCCTAAACCACATGGATCCACTGGAGCCATTTGTATGTGTTTTCTTTTCCTAAACCACATTGATCCACTAGTGTCATTGCATGTGTGTTCTTTTTCTAAACCACATTGATCCACTGGTGTCAGTTCATGTTGGTTCTTTTCTTGAACCACATTGATCAACTGGTGACATTGTATGTGTTTTCTTTTCCTAAACCACATGGATCCACTCATGTCATTGCATGTGTGTTATTTTCCTAAACCACATTGAACCACTGGTGTCATTGCATGTATGTTCTTTTCCTAAACCACATAGATCCACTTGTGTGATTGCATGTGTGTTCTTTTCCTAAACCACATTCATCCACTAGTGATATTTGCATCTGTGTTCTTGCATGTGTGTTCTTTTCTAGAACCACATTGATCCACTCGTGACGTTTGCATGTGTATTCTTTTCCTAAAGTACATTGATCCACTGTTGTCATTGCATGTGTGTTCTTTTCCTAAACCCCATTGATCCACGGGTGACATTGCATGTGTGTTCCTTTCCTAAACCACATGGATTCACTGGTGTCATTGCATGTGTGTTATTTTCCTAAACCACATTGATCCACTAGTGACATTTGCATGTGTGTTGTTTTCCTGAATCACATTGATCCCCTAGTGTTATTGCATGTGTGTTCTTTTCCTAAACCACATTGATCCACCGGTGACATTTGCATTTGTGTTCTTTTCCTAAGCACATTTATCATGTAGCGTCATTGCATGTGTGTTCTTTTCCTGGTCCACATTAATCCATTGGTGACATTTGCATCTGTTTTCTTTTTCTAAACCACATTGATCCACTGGCGTCATTTGCATGTGTGTTCCTTTCCTAAACCACATTGATCCACCGGTGACATTGCATGTGTGTTATTTTCCTAAACTACATGGATCCACTTGTGTCATTGCATGTGTGTTATTCTACTAAACCACATTGATCCACTAGTGTCATTTCATGTGTTTTTTCCTAAACCAGATGGATCCACTTGTGACTTTGCATGTGTGTTCTTTTCCTAAACAACATGGATCCACTAGTGACATTTGCATGTGTGTTCTTTTCCTCAACCACATTGAACCACTGGTGTCATTGTACGTGTGTTATTTTCCAAAACCACATTGATTTACTAGGGTCATTACATGTGTGTTTTTTCCTAAGCCACATGGATCCAGTTGTGACATTTGCATGTGTTTTATTTTTCTAAAACACATTAATCCACAAGAGACATTGAATGTGTGTTCTTTTACTAAACCACGTGGATCCACTTGTGACATGTCATGTGTGTTATTTTCCTAAACCATATGGATCCACTAGAGCCATTTGCATGTGTGTTATTTTCCTAAACCACATTGATCCACTGGTGACATTTGCATGTGTGTTCTTTTCCTAAACCACATGGATCCACTGGTGATATTTGCATGTGTGTTTTTTCCTAAACCACATTAATCCACTGGTGACATTTTGCATCTGTGTTCATTTTCTAAACCTCATTGATCCAATGGTGTCATTTCCATGTGTGTTCCTTTCCTAAACCACATTGATCCACTAGTGTCATTGCATGTGTGTTCTTTTCCTAAACCACATTGATCCACTTGTGACAATGCATGTGTGTGCTTTTCCTAAACCACATGGATCCACTAGAGTCATTGCATGTATGTTCTTTTCGTAAACCACATTTATCGACTGGTGTCATTGCTTGTGTGTTCTTTTCCTAAACTACATGGATCCACTGGTGATATTGCCTGTGTCTTCTTTTTATGAACCACATTGATCCACTAGTGTCATGGCATGTGTGTTCTTTTCCTAAACCACATTGATCCACTGGTGTCATTGCATGTGTGTTCTTTTCCTGAACCACATTGATCCACTAGTGACATTGCATGTGTGTTATTCTACTAAACCACATTGATCCACTAGTGTCATTTCATGTGTGTTTTTCTCCTAAACCACATGGAACAACTTGTGACTTTGCATGTGTGTTATTTTCCTAGACCACATGGATCCACTAGTGACATTTTCATGTGTGTTCTTTTCCTAAACCACATTGATCCACTGGTGACGTTGCATGTGTGTTATTTTCCTAAACCACACTGATCCACTAGAGTCATTACATGTGTGTTCTTTTACTAAACCACATGGATCCACTTGTGACATTTGCATGTGTTTTCTTTTCTTAAAACACATTAATCCACTAGAGACATTGAATGTCTGTTCTTTTCCTAATCCACATGGTTCCACTGGTGACATTTCATGTGTGTTCTTTTCCTAAACCACATGGATCCACTGGAGCCATTTGTATGTGTGTTCTTTTCCTAAACCACATTGATCCACTAGTGTCATTGCATGTGTGTTCTTTTTCTAAACCACATTGATCCACTGGTGTCAGTTCATGTTGGTTCTTTTCTTGAACCACATTGATCAACTGGTGACATTGTATGTGTTTTCTTTTCCTAAACCACATGGATCCACTCATGTCATTGCATGTGTGTTATTTTCCTAAACCACATTGAACCACTAGTGTCATTGCATGTATGTTCTTTTCCTAAACCACATAGATCCACTTGTGTGATTGCATGTGTGTTCTTTTCCTAAACCACATTCATCCACTAGTGATATTTGCATCTGTGTTCTTGCATGTGTGTTCTTTTCTAGAACCACATTGATCCACTCGTGACGTTTGCATGTGTATTCTTTTCCTAAAGTACATTGATCCACTGTTGTCATTGCATGTGTGTTCTTTTCCTAAACCCCATTGATCCACGGGTGACATTGCATGTGTGTTCCTTTCCTAAACCACATGGATTCACTGGTGTCATTGCATGTGTGTTATTTTCCTAAACCACATTGATCCACTAGTGACATTTGCATGTGTGTTGTTTTCCTGAACCACATTGATCCCCTAGTGTTATTGCATGTGTGTTCTTTTCCTAAACCACATTGATCCACCGGTGACATTTGCATTTGTGTTCTTTTCCTAAACACATTTATCATGTAGCGTCATTGCATGTGTGTTCTTTTCCTGGTCCACATTAATCCATTGGTGACATTTGCATCTGTTTTCTTTTTCTAAACCACATTGATCCATCAAGGCCATTTGCATGTGTGTTCCTTTCCTAAACCACATTGATCCACTGGTGACATTGCATGTGTGTTATTTTCCTAAACTACATGGATCCACTTGTGTCATTGCATGTGTGTTATTCTACTAAACCACATTGATCCACTAGTGTCATTTCATGTGTTTTTTCCTAAACCACATGGATCCACTTGTGACTTTGCATGTGTGTTCTTTTCCTAAACAACATGGATCCACTAGTGACATTTGCATGTGTGTTCTTTTCCTCAACCACATTGAACCACTGGTGTCATTGTACGTGTGTTATTTTCCAAAACCACATTGATTTACTAGGGTCATTACATGTGTGTTTTTTCCTAAGCCACATGGATCCAGTTGTGACATTTGCATGTGTTTTCTTTTTCTAAAACACATTAATCCACAAGAGACATTGAATGTGTGTTCTTTTCCTAAACCACATGGATCCACTTGTGACATGTCATGTGTGTTATTTTCCTAAACCACATGGATCCACTAGAGCCATTTGCATGTGTGTTATTTTCCTAAACCACATTGATCCACTGGTGACATTTGCATGTGTGTTCTTTTCCTAAACCAAATGGATCCACTGGTGACATTTGCATGTGTGTTTTTTCCTAAACCACATTAATCCACTGGTGACATTTTGCATCTGTGTTCATTTTCTAAACCTCATTGATCCAATGGTGTCATTTCCATGTGTGTTCCTTTCCTAAACCACATTGATCCACTAGTGTCATTGCATGTGTGTTCTTTTCCTAAACCACATTGATCCACTTGTGACAATGCATGTGTGTGCTTTTCCTAAACCACATGGATCCACTAGAGTCATTGCATGTATGTTCTTTTCGTAAACCACATTTATCGACTGGTGTCATTGCATGTGTGTTCTTTTCCTAAACTACATGGATCCACTGGTGATATTGCATGTGTCTTCTTTTTATGAACCACATTGATCCACTAGTGTCATGGCATGTGTGTTCTTTTCCTAAACCACATTGATCCACTGGTGTCATTGCATGTGTGTTCTTTTCCTGAACCACATTGATCCACTAGTGACATTGCATGTGTGTTATTCTACTAAACCACATTGATCCACTAGTGTCATTTCATGTGTGTTTTTCTCCTAAACCACATGGAACAACTTGTGACTTTGCATGTGTGTTATTTTCCTAGACCACATGGATCCACTAGTGACATTTTCATGTGTGTTCTTTTCCTAAACCACATTGATCCACTGGTGACGTTGCATGTGTGTTATTTTCCTAAACCACACTGATCCACTAGATTCATTACATGTGTGTTCTTTTACAAAACCACATGGATCCACTTGTGACATTTGCATGTGTTTTCTTTTTTTAAAACACATTAATCCACTAGAGACATTGAATGTATGTTCTTTTCCTAATCCACATGGTTCCACTGGTGACATTTCATGTGTGTTCTTTTCCTAAACCACATGGATCCACTGGATCCATTTGTATGTGTGTTCTTTTCCTAAACCACATTGATCCACTAGTGTCATTGCATGTGTGTTCTTTTTCTAAACCACATTGATCCAATGGTGTCAGTTCATGTTGGTTCTTTTCTTGAACCACATTGATCCACTGGTGACATTGTATGTGTTTTCTTTTCCTAAACCACATGGATCCACTCGTGTCATTGCATGTGTGTTATTTTCCTAAACCACATTGAACCACTGGTGTCATTGCATGTATGTTCTTTTCCTAAACCACATAGATCCACTTGTGTGATTGCATGTGTGTTCTTTTCCTAAACCACATTCATCCACTAGTGATATTTGCATATGTGTTCTTTTCCTAAACCACATTGATTCCTTCGGTGTCATTGCATGTGTGTTCTTTTCTAGAACCACATTGATCCACTCGTGACGTTTGCATGTGTATTCTTTTCCTAAAGTACATTGATCCACTGTTGTCATTGCATGTGTGTTCTTTTCCTAAACCCCATTGATCCACGGGTGACATTGCATGTGTGTTCCTTTCCTAAACCACATAGATTCACTGGTGTCATTGCATGTGTGTTATTTTCCTAAACCACATTGATCCACTAGTGACATTTGCATGTGTGTTGTTTTCCTGAACCACATTGATCCCCTAGTGTTATTGCATGTGTGTTCTTTTCCTAAACCACATTGATCCACCGGTGAAATTTGCATTTGTGTTCTTTTCCTAAACACATTTATCATGTAGTGTCATTGCATGTGTGTTCTTTTCCTGGTCCACATTAATCCATTGGTGACATTTGCATCTGTTTTCTTTTTCTAAACCACATTGATCCACTGGCGTCATTTGCATGTGTGTTCCTTTCCTAAACCACATTGATCCACTGGTGACATTGCATGTCTGTTATTTTCCTAAACTACATGGATCCACTTGTGTCATTGCATGTGTGTTATTCTACTAAACCACATTGATCCACTAGTGTCATTTCATGTGTTTTTTCCTAAACCACATGGATCCACTTATGACTTTGCATGTGTGTTCTTTTCCTAAACAACATGGATCCACTAGTGACAT
Source organism: Avena insularis (assembly GCA_023614405.1). NCBI lineage: Eukaryota > Viridiplantae > Streptophyta > Magnoliopsida > Poales > Poaceae > Avena > Avena insularis. Next base: position 44,920 of record JAJUPC010000209.1, on the reverse strand, counting down.
TTGCATGTGTGTTCTTTTCCTCAACCACATTGAACCACTAGTGTCATTGTACGTGTGTTATTTTCCAAAACCACATTGATTTACTAGGGTCATTACATGTGTGTTTTTTCCTAAGCCACATGGATCCAGTTGTGACATTTCCATGTGTTTTCTTTTTCTAAAACACATTAATCCACAAGAGACATTGAATGTGTGTTCTTTTCCTAAACCACATGGATCCACTTGTGACATGTCATGTGTGTTCTTTTCCTAAACCACATGGATCCACTAGAGCCATTTGCATGTGTGTTATTTTCCTAAACCACATTGATCCACTGGTGACATTTGCATGTGTGTTCTTTTCCTAAACCACATGGATCCACTGGTGACATTTGCATGTGTGTTTTTTCCTAAACCACATTAATCCACTGGTGACATTTTGCATCTGTGTTCATTTTCTAAACCTCATTGATCCAATGGTGTCATTTCCATGTGTGTTCCTTTCCTAAACCACATTGATCCACTAGTGTCATTGCATGTGTGTTCTTTTCCTAAACCACATTGATCCACTTGTGACAATGCATGTGTGTGCTTTTCCTAAACCACATGGATCCACTAGAGTCATTGCATGTATGTTCTTTTCGTAAACCACATTTATCGACTGGTGTCATTGCATGTGTGTTCTTTTCCTAAACTACATGGATCCACTGGTGATATTGCATGTGTCTTCTTTTTATGAACCACATTGATCCACTAGTGTCATGGCATGTGTGTTCTTTTCCTAAACCACATTGATCCACTGGTGTCATTGCATGTGTGTTCTTTTCCTGAACCACATTGATCCACTAGTGACATTGCATGTGTGTTATTCTACTAAACCACATTGATCCACTAGTGTCATTTCATGTGTGTTTTTCTCCTAAACCACATGGAACAACTTGTGACTTTGCATGTGTGTTATTTTCCAAGACCACATGGATCCACTAGTGACATTTGCATGTGTGTTCTTTTCCTAAACCACATTGATCCACTGGTGACGTTGCATGTGTGTTATTTTCCTAAACCACACTGATCCACTAGAGTCATTACATGTGTGTTCTTTTACTAAACCACATGGATCCACTTGTGACATTTGCATGTGTTTTCTTTTTTTAAAACACATTAATCCACTAGAGACATTGAATGTATGTTCTTTTCCTAATCCACATGGTTCCACTGGTGACATTTCATGTGTGTTCTTTTCCTAAACCACATGGATCCACTGGAGCCATTTGTATGTGTGTTCTTTTCCTAAACCACATTGATCCACTAGTGTCATTGCATGTGTGTTCTTTTTCTAAACCACATTGATCCACTGGTGTCAGTTCATGTTGGTTCTTTTCTTGAACCACATTGATCCACTGGTGACATTGTATGTGTTTTCTTTTCCTAAACCACATGGATCCACTCGTGTCATTGCATGTGTGTTATTTTCCTAAACCACATTGAACCACTGGTGTCATTGCATGTATGTTCTTTTCCTAAACCACATAGATCCACTTGTGTGATTGCATGTGTGTTCTTTTCCTAAACCACATTCATCCACTAGTGATATTTGCATATGTGTTCTTTTCCTAAACCACATTGATTCCTTCGGTGTCATTGCATGTGTGTTCTTTTCTAGAACCACATTGATCCACTCGTGACGTTTGCATGTGTATTCTTTTCCTAAAGTACATTGATCCACTGTTGTCATTGCATGTGTGTTCTTTTCCTAAACCCCATTGATCCACGGGTGACATTGCATGTGTGTTCCTTTCCTAAACCACATGGATTCACTGGTGTCATTGCATGTGTGTTATTTTCCTAAACCACATTGATCCACTAGTGACATTTGCATGTGTGTTGTTTTCCTGAACCACATTGATCCCCTAGTGTTATTGCATGTGTGTTCTTTTCCTAAACCACATTGATCTACCGGTGACATTTGCATTTGTGTTCTTTTCCTAAACACATTTATCATGTAGTGTCATTGCATGTGTGTTCTTTTCCTGGTCCACATTAATCCATTGGTGACATTTGCATCTGTTTTCTTTTTCTAAACCACATTGATCCACTGGCGTCATTTGCATGTGTGTTCCTTTCCTAAACCACATTGATCCACTTGTGACATTGCATTTGTGTTATTTTCCTAAACTACATGGATCCACTTGTGTCATTGCATGTGTGTTATTCTACTAAACCACATTGATCCACTAGTGTCATTTCATGTGTTTTTTCCTAAACCACATGGATCCACTTGTGACTTTGCATGTGTGTTCTTTTCCTAAACAACATGGATCCACTAGTGACATTTGCATGTGTGTTCTTTTCCTCAACCACATTGAACCACTGGTGTCATTGTACGTGTGTTATTTTCCAAGACCACATTGATTTACTAGGGTCATTACATGTGTGTTTTTTCCTAAGCCACATGGATCCAGTTGTGACATTTGCATGTGTTTTCTTTTTCTAAAACACATTAATCCACAAGAGACATTGAATGTGTGTTCTTTTCCTAAACCACATGGATCCACTTGTGACATGTCATGTGTGTTCTTTTCCTAAACCACATGGATCCACTAGAGCCATTTGCATGTGTGTTATTTTCCTAAACCACATTGATCCACTGGTGACATTTGCATGTGTGTTCTTTTCCTAAACCACATGGATCCACTGGTGACATTTGCATGTGTGTTTTTTCCTAAACCACATTAATCCACTGGTGACATTTTGCATCTGTGTTCATTTTCTAAACCTCATTGATCCAATGGTGTCATTTCCATGTGTGTTCCTTTCCTAAACCATATTGATCCACTAGTGTCATTGCATGTGTGTTCTTTTCCTGAACCACATTGATCCACTTGTGACAATGCATGTGTGTGCTTTTCCTAAACCACATGGATCCACTAGAGTCATTGCATGTATGTTCTTTTCGTAAACCACATTTATCGACTGGTGTCATTGCATGTGTGTTCTTTTCCTAAACTACATGGATCCACTGGTGATATTGCATGTGTCTTCTTTTTATGAACCACATTGATCCACTAGTGTCATGGCATGTGTGTTCTTTTCCTACACCACTTTGGACCACTTGTGATATTTGCATGTGTGTTCTTTTCCTAAACCACATTGATCCACTGGTGTCATTGCATGTGTGTTCTTTTCCTGAACCACATTGATCCACTAGTGACATTGCATGTGTGTTATTCTACTAAACCACATTGATCCACTAGTGTCATTTCAAGTGTGTTTTTCTCCTAAACCACATGGAACAACTTGTGACTTTGCATGTGTGTTATTTTCCTAGACCACATGGATCCACTAGTGACATTTGCATGTGTGTTCTTTTCCTAAACCACATTGATCCACTGGTGACGTTGCATGTGTGTTATTTTCCTAAACCACACTGATCCACTAGAGTCATTACATGTGTGTTCTTTTACTAAACCACATGGATCCACTTGTGACATTTGCATGTGTTTTCTTTTTTTAAAACACATTAATCCACTAGAGACATTGAATGTCTGTTCTTTCCCTAATCCACATGGTTCCACTGGTGACATTTCATGTGTGTTCTTTTCCTAAACCACATTGATCCACTAGAGCCATTTGTATGTGTGTTCTTTTCCTAAACCACATTGATCCACTAGTGTCATTGCATGTGTGTTCTTTTTCTAAACCACATTGATCCACTGGTGTCAGTTCATGTCGGTTATTTTCTTGAACCACATTGATCCACTGGTGACATTGTATGTGTTTTCTTTTCCTAAACCACATGGATCCACTCGTGTCATTGCATGTGTGTTATTTTCCTAAACCACATTGAACCACTGGTGTCATTGCACGTATGTTCTTTTCCTAAACCACAAAGATCCACTTGTGTGATTACATGTGTGTTCTTTTCCTAAACCACATTCATCCACTAGTGATATTTGCATCTGTGTTCTTTTCCTAAACCACATTGATTCCTTCGGTGTCATTGCATGTGTGTTCTTTTCTAGAACCACATTGATCCACTCGTGACGTTTGCATGCGTATTCTTTTCCTAAAGTACATTGATCCACTGTTGTCATTGCATGTGTGTTCTTTTCCTGAACCCCATTGATCCACGGGTGACATTGCATGTGTGTTCCTTTCCTAGACCACATGGATTCACTGGTGTCATCGCATGTGTGTTATTTTCCTAAACCACATTGATCCACTAGTGACATTTGCATGTGTGTTGTTTTCCTGAACCACATTGATCCCCTAGTGTTATTGCATGTGTGTTCTTTTCCTAAACCACATTGATCCACCGGTGACATTTGCATTTGTGTTCTTTTCCTAAACACATTTATCATGTAGTGTCATTGCATGTGTGTTCTTTTCCTGATCCACATTAATCCATTGGTGACATTTGCATCTGTTTTCTTTTTCTAAACCACATTGATCCACTGGCATCATTTGCATGTGTGTTCCTTTCCTAAACCACATTGATCCACTGGTGTCATTGCATGTGTGTTCTTTTCCTAAACCACGTTGATCCACTCGTGTCATTGCATGTGTGTTCTTTTCCTAAGCCACATTGATCCACTGGTGTCATTGCATGTTTGTTATTTTCCTAAACCACTTTGGTCCACTGGTGATATTTGCATGTGTGTTCTTTTCCTAAACCACATTGATCAACTGGTGTCATTGCATGTGTGTTCTTTTCCTGAACCACATTGATCCACTGGTGACATTGCATGTGTGTTATTTTCCTAAACTACATGGATCCACAAGTGTCGTTGCATGTGTGTTATTCTCCTAAACCACATTGATCCACTAGTGTCATTTCATGTGTGTTCTTTTCCTAAACCACATGGATCCACTTGTGACTTTGCATGTGTGTTCTTCTCCTAACCCACATGGATCCACTGGTGACATTTGCACGTGTGTTCTTTTCCTAAACCACATTGAACCACTAATGTCATTGTATGTGTGTTCTTTTCCTAAACCACATTGATCCACTGATGACGTTGCATGTGTGTTATTTTCCTAAACCACATTGATCCACTAGATTCATTAAATTTGTGTTCTTTTCCTAAGCCACATGGATCCACTTGTGACATTTGCATGTGTTTTCTTTTTCTAAAACACATTAATCCACTAGAGACATTGAATGTGTGTTCTTTTCCTAAACCCCATGGATCCACTAGTGACATGTCATGTGTGTACTTTTCCTAAACCACATGGATCCACTGGTGTCATTGCATGTGTGTTCTTTTCCTGATCCACATTGATCCACTGGTGACGTTGCATGTGTGTACTTTTCCTAAACCACCTGGATCCACTGGTGACATTTGCATGTTTTTTCCTAAACCACATTAATCCACTGGTGACATTTGCATCTGTTTTCTTTTTCTAAACCACATTGATCCACTGGTGTCATTTGCATGTGTGTTCCGTTCCTAAACCACATTGATCCACTGGTGTCATTGCATGTGTGTTCTTTTCCTAAACCACATTGGTCCACTCGTGTCATTGCATGTGTGTTCTTTTCCTAAGCCACATCGATCCACTGGTGTCATTGCATGTGTGTTATTTTCCTAAACCACTTTGGTCCACTGGTGATATTTGAATGTGTGTTCTTTTCCTAAACAACCTTGATCCACTGGTGTCATTGCATGTGTGTTGTTTTCCTGAACCACATTGATCCACTTGTGACATTGCATGTGTGTTATTTTCCTAAACTACATGGATCCACTAGTGTCATTGCATGTGTGTTATTCTCCTAAACCACATTGATCCACTAGTGGCATTTCATGTGTGTTCTTTTTCTAAACCACATGGATCAACTTGTGACTTTGCATGTGTGTTCTTCTCCTAAACCACATGGATCCACTGGTGATATTTGCATGTGTGTTCTTTTCCTAAACCACATTTAACCACTGATGTCATTGTATGTGTGTTCTTTTCCTAAACCACATTGATCCACCGATGACGTTGCATGTTTGTTATTTTCCTAAACTACATGGATCCACTGGTGTCATTGCATGTGTGTTATTCTACTAAACCACATTGATCCATAGTGTCATTTCATGTGTTTCTTTCCTAAACCACGTGGATCCACTTGTGACTTTGCATGTGTGTTCTTTTCCTAAACCACATGGATCCACTAGTGACATTTGCATGTGTGTTCTTTTCCTAAACCACATTGATCCACTGGTGACGTTGCATGCGTGTTATTTTCCTAAACCACACTGATCCACTAGAGTCATTACATGTGTGTTCTTTTCCTAAACCACTTGGATCCACTTGTGACATTTGCATGTGTTTTCTTTTTCTAAAACACATTAATCCACTAGAGACATTGAATGTCTGTTCTTTTCCTAATCCACATGGTTCCATTGGTGACATTTCAGGTGTGTTCTTTTCCTAAACCACATGGATCCACTGGAGCCATTTGTATGTGTGTTCTTTTCATAAACCACATTGATCCACTAGTGTCATTGCATGTGTGTTCTTTTTCTAAACCACATTGATCCACTGGTGACATTGCATGTGTTTTCTTTTCCTAAACCACATGGATCCACTCGTGTCATTGCATGTGTGTTATTTTCCTAAACCACATTGAAACACTGGTGTCATTGCATGTGTGTTCTTTTCCTAAACCACATAGATCCACTGGTGTCATTGCATGTGTGTTCTTTTCCTAAACCACATTCATCCACTAGTGATATTTGCATATGTGTTCTTTTCCTAAACCACATTGATTCCTTCGGTGTCATTGCATGTGTGTTCTTTTCTAGAACCACATTGATCCACTCGTGACGTTTGCATGTGTATTCATTTCCTAAACTACATTGATCCACTGTTGTCATTGCATGTGTGTTCTTTTCCTGAACCCCATTGATCCACGGGTGACATTGCATGCGTGTTCCTTTCCTAAACCACATGGATTCAGTGGTGTCATTGCATGTGTGTTATCTTCCTAAACCACATTGAACCACTAGTGACATTTGCATGTGTGTTGCTTTCCTGAACCACATTGATCACCTAGTGTCATTGCATGTGTGTTCTTTTCCTAAACACATTTATCATGTAGTGTCATTGCATGTGTCTTCTTTTCCTGATCCACATTAATCCACTGGTGACATTTGCATCTGTTTTCTTTTTCTAAACCACATTGATCCACTGGTGTCATTTGCATGTGTGGTCCTTTCCTAAACCACATTGATCCACTGGTGTCATTGCATGTGTGTTCTTTTCCTAAACCACATTGCTCCACTCGTGTCATTGCATGTGTGTTCTTTTCCTAAGCCACGTCGATCCACTGGTGCCATTGCATGTGTGTTATTTTCCTAAACCACTTTGGTCCACTGGTGATATTTGCATGTGTGTTCTTTTCCTAAACCACATTGAACCACTGATGTCATTGTATGTGTGTTTTTTCCTAAACCACATTGATCCACTAATGACGTTGCATGTATGTTATTTTCGTAAACCACATTGATCCACAAGAGTCATTACATTTGTGTTCTTTTCCTAAGCCACATGGATCCACTTGTGACATTTGCATGTGTTTTATTTTTCTAAAACACATTAATCCACTAGAGACATTGAATGTGTGTTCTTTTCCTAAACCACATGGATCCACTAGTGACATGTCATGTGTGTACTTTTCCTAAACTACATGGATCCACTGGTGTCATTGCATGTGTGTTCTATTTCTAAACCACATTGATCCATTGGTGTCATTGTTTGTTGGTTCTTTTCTTGAACCACATTGATCCACTGGTGACATTGCATGTGTTTTCTTTTCCTAAACCACATGGATCCACTCGTGTCATTGCATGTGTGTTATTTTCCTAAACCACATTGAACCACTGGTGTCATTGCATGTGTGTTCTTTTCCTAAACAACATGGATCCACTGGTGACATTGCATGTGTGTTCTTCTTCTGAATCACATGTATCCACTAGTGACATTGCATGTGTGTTCTATTCTTAAACCACATGGATCCACTGGAGTCATTGCATGGGTGTTCATTTCCTAAACCACATTGATCCACTATTGTCATTGCATGTGTGTTCTTTTCCTAAACCACATTGATCCACTCGTGACATTGCATGTGTGTTATTTGCCTAAACTACATGGATCCACTGGTGTCATTGCATCTGTGTTATTCTCCTAAACCACATTGATCCACTAGTATCATTTCATGTGTGTTCTTTTCCTAAACCACATGGATCCACTTGTCACTTTCCATGTGTGTTATTTTCCTAAACCACATTGATCCACTGGTGACATTTGCATGTGTGTTCTTTTCCTAAACCACATTGATCCACTGGTGACGTTGCATGTGTGTTATTTTCCTAAACCACATTGATCCACTAGAGAAATTACATGTGTCTTGTTTTCCTAAACCACATGGATCCACTAGTGACATTTGCATGTGTTTTCATCTTATAAAACACATTAATCCACTAGAGACATTGAATGTGTGTTCTTTTCCTAAACCACATGGATCCACTAGTGACATTTCATGTGTGTTCTTTTCCTAAACCACATGGATCCACTGGAGCCATTTGCATGCATGTTCTTTTCCTAAACCACATTGACCCACTCGTGACATTTGCATGTGTGTTATTTTCCTAAACCACATTTATCCACTAGTGTCATTGCATGTGTGTTCTTTTCCTAAACCACATTGATCCACTGGTGTCATTGCATGTGTGTTCTCTTCTTGAACCACATTGATCCACTAGTGACATTGCATGTGTGTTATTTTCCTAAACCACATGGATCCACTCGTGTCATTGCATGTGTGTTATTTTCCTAAACCACATTGATCCACTGGTGTCATTGCATGTGTGTTCTTTTCCTATACCACATTGATCCGCTAGTGTCATTGGATGTGTGTTCTTTTCCTAAACCACATTCATCCACTAGTTATATTTGCATGTGTGTTCTTGTCCTAAACCAGATTGATTCCATCGGTGTCATTGCATGTGTGTTCTTTTCCTGAACCACATTGATCCACTGGTTACATTTGCATGTGTGTTCTTTTCCTAAACTACATTGATCCACTGGTGTCATTGCATGTGTGTTCTTTTCCTGAACCCCATTGATCCACTGGTGACATTGCATGTGTGTTCCTTTCCTAAACCACATGGATCCACTGGTGTCATTACATGTGTGTTATTTTACTAAACCACATTGATCCACTAGTGACATTTGCATGTGTGTTCTTTTCCTGAACCACATTCATCCACTAGTGCCATTGTATGTGTGTTCTTTTCCTAAACTACATTGATCCACTAGTGACATTTGCATTTGTGTTCTTTTCCTAAACGACATTTATCACGTAGTGTCATTGCATGTGTGTTCTTTTCCTGATCCATATTGATCCACTAGTGATGTTGCATGTGTGTTCTTTTCCTAAACCACATGGATCCACTGGTGACATTTGCATGTTTCTTCCTAAACTACATTAATCCACTGGTGACATTTGCATCTGTCTTCTTTTTCTAAACAACATTAATCAACTGGTACATTTGCATGTGTGTTCCTTTCCTAAACCACATTGTTCCACTGGTGTCATTGCATGTGTGTTCTTTTCCTAAACCACATTGATCCACTAGTGTCATTGCATGTGTGTTCTTTTCCTAAACCACATTGATCAACTGGTGTCATTGCATGTGTCTTATTTTCCGGAACCACTTTGGTCCACTAGTGATATTTGCATGTGTCTTCTTTTCCTAAACCACATTGATCCACTGGTGTCATTGCATGTGTGTTCTTTTCCTAAACCACATTGATCCACGGGTGACATTGCATGTGTGTTATTTTCCTAAACTACATGGATCCACTTGTGTCATTGCATGTGTGTTATTCTACTAAACCACATTGATCCACTAGTGTCATTTCATGTGTTTTTTTCCTAAACCACATGGATCCACTTGTGACTTTCCATGTGTGTTCTTTTCCTAAACAACATGGATCCACTAGTGACATTTGCATGTGTGTTCTTTTCCTAAACCACATTGAACCACTGGTGCCATTGTACGTGTGTTATTTTCCTAAACCACATTGATTTACTAGGGTCATTACATGTGTGTTTTTTCCTAAGCCACATGGATCCAGTTGTGACATTTGCATGTGTTTTCTTTTTCTAAAACACATTAATCCACAAGAGACATTGAATGTGTGTTCTTTTCCTAAACCACATGTATCCACTTGTGACATGTCATGTGTGTTCTTTTCCTAAACCACATGGATCCACTAGAGCCATTTGCATGTGTGTTATTTTCCTAAACCACATTGATCCACTAGTGACATTTGCATGTGTGTTATTTTCCTAAACCACATGGATCCACTGGTGACATTTGCATGTGTGTTTTTTCCTAAACCACATTAATCCACTGGTGACATTTTGCATCTGTGTGCATTTTCTAAACCTCATTGATCCAATGGTGTCATTTCCATGTGTGTTCCTTTCCTAAACCACATTGATCCACTAGTGTCATTGCTTGTGTGTTCTTTTCCTGAACCACATTGATCCACTTGTGACAATGCATGTGTGTGCTTTTCCTAAACCACATGGATCCACTAGAGTCATTGCATGTATGTTCTTTTCGTAAACCACATTTATCGACTGGTGTCATTGCATGTGTGTTCTTTTCCTAAACTACATGGATCCACTAGTGACATTGCATGTGTCTTCTTTTTATGAACCACATTGATCCACTGGTGTCATGGCATGTGTGTTCTTTTCCTACACCACTTTGTACCACTGGTGATATTTGCATGTGTGTTCTTTTCCTAAACCACATTGATCCACTAGTGGCATTGCATGTGTGTTCTTTTCCTGAACCACATTGATCCACTAGTGACATTGCATGTGTGTTATTCTACTAAACCACATTGATCCACTAGTGTCATTTCATGTGTGTTTTTCTCCTAAACCACATGGAACAACTTGTGACTTTGCATGTGTGTTATTTTCCTAAACCACATGGATCCACTAGTGACATTTGCATGTGTGTTCTTTTCCTAAACCACATTGATCCACTGGTGACGTTGCATGTGTGTTATTTTCCTAAACCACACTGATCCACTAGAGTCATTACATGTGTGTTCTTTTACTAAACCACATGGATCCACTTGTGACATTTGCATGTGTTTTCTTTTTTTAAAACACATTAATCCACTAGAGACATTGAATGTCTGTTCTTTTCCTAATCCACATGGTTCCACTGGTGACATTTCATGTGTGTTCTTTTCCTAAACCACATGGATCCACTGGAGCCATTTGTATGTGTGTTCTTTTCCTAAACCACATTGATCCACTAGTGTCATTGCATGTGTGTTCTTTTTCTAAACCACATTGATCCACTGGTGTCAGTTCATGTTGGTTCTTTTCTTGAACCACATTGATCCACTGGTGACATTGTATGTGTTTTCTTTTCCTAAACCACATGGATCCACTCGTGTCATTGCATGTGTGTTATTTTCCTAAACCACATTGAACCACTGGTGTCATTGCATGTATGTTCTTTTCCTAAACCACATAGATCCACTTGTGTGATTGCATGTGTGTTCTTTTCCTAAACCACATTCATCCACTAGTGATATTTGCATATGTGTTCTTTTCCTAAACCACATTGATTCCTTCGGTGTCATTGCATGTGTGTTCTTTTCTAGAACCACATTGATCCACTCGTGACGTTTGCATGTGTATTCTTTTCCTAAAGTACATTGATCCACTGTTGTCATTGCATGTGTGTTCTTTTTCTAAACCACATTGATCCACTGGTGTCAGTTCATGTTGGTTCTTTTCTTGAACCACATTGATCCACTGGTGACATTGTATGTGTTTTCTTTTCCTAAACCACATGGATCCACTCGTGTCATTGCATGTGTGTTATTTTCCTAAACCACATTGAACCACTGTTGTCATTGCATGTATGTTCTTTTCCTAAACCACATAGATCCACTTGTGTGATTGCATATGTATTCTTTTCCTAAACCACATTCATCCACTAGTGATATTTGCATCTGTGTTCTTTTCCTAAACCACATTGATTCCTTCGGTGTCATTGCTTGTGTGTTATTTTCTAGAACCACATTGATCCACTCGTGACGTTTGCATGTGTATTATTTTCCTAAAGTACATTGATCCACTATTGTCATTGCATGTGTGTTCTTTTCTTGAACCCCATTGATCCACGGGTGACATTGCATGTGTGTTCCTTTCCTAAACCACAATGATTCACTGGTGTCATTGCATGTGTGTTATTTTCCTAAACCACATTGATCCACTAGTGACATTTGCATGTGTGTTGTTTTCCTGAACCACATTGATCCCCTAGTGTTATTGCATGTGTGTTCTTTTCCTAAACCACATTGATCCACCGGTGACATTTGCATTTGTGTTCTTTTCCTAAACACATTTATCATGTAGTGTCATTGCATGTGTGTTCTTTTCCTGATCCACATTAATCCACTGGTGACATTTGCATCTGTTTTCTTTTTCTAAACCACATTGATCCACTAGCGTCATTTGCATGTGTGTTCCTTTCCTAAACCACATTGATCCACTGGTGCCATTGCATGTGTGTTCTTTTCCTAAACCACATTGATCCACTCGTGTCATTGCATGTGTGTTATTTTCCTAAACCACATTGATCCACTGGTGTCATTGCATGTGTGTTCTTTTCCTATACCACATTGATCCGCTAGTGTCATTGGATGTGTGTTCTTTTCCTAAACCACATTCATCCACTAGTTATATTTGCATGTGTGTTCTTGTCCTAAACCAGATTGATTCCATCGGTGTCATTGCATGTGTGTTCTTTTCCTGAACCACATTGATCCACTGGTTACATTTGCATGTGTGTTCTTTTCCTAAACTACATTGATCCACTGGTGTCATTGCATGTGTGTTCTTTTCCTGAACCCCATTGATCCACTGGTGACATTGCATGTGTGTTCCTTTCCTAAACCACATGGATCCACTGGTGTCATTACATGTGTGTTATTTTACTAAACCACATTGATCCACTAGTGACATTTGCATGTGTGTTCTTTTCCTGAACCACATTCATCCACTAGTGCCATTGTATGTGTGTTCTTTTCCTAAACTACATTGATCCACTAGTGACATTTGCATTTGTGTTCTTTTCCTAAACGACATTTATCACGTAGTGTCATTGCATGTGTGTTCTTTTCCTGATCCATATTGATCCACTAGTGATGTTGCATGTGTGTTCTTTTCCTAAACCACATGGATCCACTGGTGACATTTGCATGTTTCTTCCTAAACTACATTAATCCACTGGTGACATTTGCATCTGTCTTCTTTTTCTAAACAACATTAATCAACTGGTACATTTGCATGTGTGTTCCTTTCCTAAACCACATTGTTCCACTGGTGTCATTGCATGTGTGTTCTTTTCCTAAACCACATTGATCCACTAGTGTCATTGCATGTGTGTTCTTTTCCTAAACCACATTGATCAACTGGTGTCATTGCATGTGTCTTATTTTCCTGAACCACTTTGGTCCACTAGTGATATTTGCATGTGTCTTCTTTTCCTAAACCACATTGATCCACTGGTGTCATTGCATGTGTGTTCTTTTCCTAAACCACATTGATCCAGTGGTGACATTGCATGTGTGTTATTTTCCTAAACTACATGGATCCACTTGTGTCATTGCATGTGTGTTATTCTACTAAACACATTGATCCACTAGTGTCATTTCATGTGTTTTTTTCCTAAACCACATGGATCCACTTGTGACTTTCCATGTGTGTTCTTTTCCTAAACAACATGGATCCACTAGTGACATTTGCATGTGTGTTCTTTTCCTAAACCACATTGAACCACTGGTGCCATTGTACGTGTGTTATTTTCCTAAACCACATTGATTTACTAGGGTCATTACATGTGTGTTTTTTCCTAAGCCACATGGATCCAGTTGTGACATTTGCATGTGTTTTCTTTTTCTAAAACACATTAATCCACAAGAGACATTGAATGTGTGTTCTTTTCCTAAACCACATGTATCCACTTGTGACATGTCATGTGTGTTCTTTTCCTAAACCACATGGATCCACTAGAGCCATTTGCATGTGTGTTATTTTCCTAAACCACATTGATCCACTAGTGACATTTGCATGTGTGTTATTTTCCTAAACCACATGGATCCACTGGTGACATTTGCATGTGTGTTTTTTCCTAAACCACATTAATCCACTGGTGACATTTTGCATCTGTGTTCATTTTCTAAACCTCATTGATCCAATGGTGTCATTTCCATGTGTGTTCCTTTCCTAAACCACATTGATCCACTAGTGTCATTGCTTGTGTGTTCTTTTCCTGAACCACATTGATCCACTTGTGACAATGCATGTGTGTGCTTTTCCTAAACCACATGGATCCACTAGAGTCATTGCATGTATGTTCTTTTCGTAAACCACATTTATCGACTGGTGTCATTGCATGTGTGTTCTTTTCCTAAACTACATGGATCCACTAGTGACATTGCATGTGTCTTCTTTTTATGAACCACATTGATCCACTGGTGTCATGGCATGTGTGTTCTTTTCCTACACCACTTTGGACCACTGGTGATATTTGCATGTGTGTTCTTTTCCTAAACCACATTGATCCACTAGTGGCATTGCATGTGTGTTCTTTTCCTGAACCACATTGATCCACTAGTGACATTGCATGTGTGTTATTCTACTAAACCACATTGATCCACTAGTGTCATTTCATGTGTGTTTTTCTCCTAAACCACATGGAACAACTTGTGACTTTGCATGTGTGTTATTTTCCTAAACCACATGGATCCACTAGTGACATTTGCATGTGTGTTCTTTTCCTAAACCACATTGATCCACTGGTGACGTTGCATGTGTGTTATTTTCCTAAACCACACTGATCCACTAGAGTCATTACATGTGTGTTCTTTTACTAAACCACATGGATCCACTTAGACATTTGCATGTGTTTTATTTTATTAAAACACATTAATCCACTAGAGACATTGAATGTCTGTTCTTTTCCTAATCCACATGGTTCCACTGGTGACATTTCATGTGTGTTCTTTTCCTAAACCACATGGATCCACTGGAGCCATTTGTATGTGTGTTCTTTTCCTAAACCACATTGATCCACTAGTGTCATTGCATGTGTGTTCTTTTTCTAAACCACATTGATCCACTGGTGTCAGTTCATGTTGGTTCTGTTCTTGAACCACATTGATCCACTGGTGACATAGTATGTGTTTTCTTTTCCTAAACCACATGGATCCACTCGTGTCATTGCATGTGTGTTATTTTCCTAAACCACATTGAACCACTGGTGTCATTGCATGTATGTTCTTTTCCTAAACCACATAGATCCACTTGTGTGATTGCATGTGTATTCTTTTCCTAAACCACATTCATCCACTAGTGATATTTGCATCTGTGTTCTTTTCCTAAACCACATTGATTCCTTCGGTGTCATTGCTTGTGTGTTATTTTCTAGAACCACATTGATCCACTCGTGATGTTTGCATGTGTATTATTTTCCTAAAGTACATTGATCCACTATTGTCATTGCATGTGTGTTCTTTTCTTGAACCCCATTGATCCACGGGTGACATTGCATGTGTGTTCCTTTCCTAAACCACAATGATTCACTGGTGTCATTGCATGTGTGTTATTTTCCTAAACCACATTGATCCACTAGTGACATTTGCATGTGTGTTGTTTTCCTGAACCACATTGATCCCCTAGTGTTATTGCATGTGTGTTCTTTTCCTAAACCACATTGATCCACCGGTGACATTTGCATTTGTGTTCTTTTCCTAAACACATTTATCATGTAGTGTCATTGCATGTGTGTTCTTTTCCTGATCCACATTAATCCACTGGTGACATTTGCATCTGTTTTCTTTTTCTAAACCACATTGATCCACTAGCGTCATTTGCATGTGTGTTCCTTTCCTAAACCACATTGATCCACTGGTGCCATTGCATGTGTGTTCTTTTCCTAAACCACATAGATCCACTCGTGTCATTGCATGTGTGTTCTTTTCCTAAGCCACATCGATCCACTGGTGTCATTGCATGTGTGTTATTTTACTAAACCACTTTGGTCCACTGGTGATATTTGCATGTGTGTTCTTTTCCTAAACCACATTGATCAACTGGTGTCATTGCATGTGTGTTCTTTTCCTGAACCACATTGATCCACTAGTGACATTGCATGTGTGTTATTTTCCTAAACTACATGGATCCACAAGTGTCATTGCATGTGTGTTATTCTCCTAAACCACATTGATCCACTAGTGTCATTTCATGTGTGTTCTTTTCCTAAACCACATGGATCCACTTGTGACTTTGCATGTGTGTTCTTCTCCTAACCCACATGGATCCACTGGTGACATTTGCACGTGTGTTCTTTTCCTAAACCACATTGAACCACTGATGTCATTGTATGTGTGTTCTTTTCCTAAACCACATTGATCCACTGATGACGTTGCATGTGTGTTATTTTCCTAAACCACATTGATCCACTAGAGTCATTACATTTGTGTTCTTTTCCTAAGCCACATGGATCCACTTGTGACATTTGCATGTGTTTTCTTTTTCTAAAACACATTAATCCACTAGAGACATTGAATGTGTGTTCTTTTCCTAAACCCCATGGATCCACTAGTGACATGTCATGTGTGTACTTTTCCTAAACCACATGGATCCACTGGTGTCATTGCATGTGTGTTCTTTTCCTGATCCACATTGATCCACTGGTGACGTTGCATGTGTGTACTTTTCCTAAACCACCTGGATCCACTGGTGACATTTGCATGTTTTTCCTAAACCACATTAATCCACTGGTGACATTTGCATCTGTTTTCTTGTTCTAAACCACATTGATCCACTGGTGTCATTTGCATGTGTGTTCCTTTCCTAAACCACATTGATCCACTGGTGTCATTGCATGTCTGTTCTTTTCCTAAACCACATTGGTCCACTCGTGTCATTGCATGTGTGTTCTTTTCCTAAGCCACATCGATCCACTGGTGTCATTGCATGTTTGTTATTTTCCTAAACCACTTTGGTCCACTGGTGATCTTTGAATGTGTGTTCTTTTCCTGAACCACATTGATCCACTAGTGACATTGCATGTGTGTTATTCTACTAAACCACATTGATCCACTAGTGTCATTTCATGTGTGTTTTTCTCCTAAACCACATGGAACAACTTGTGACTTTGCATGTGTGTTATTTTCCTAAACCACATGGATCCACTAGTGACATTTGCATGTGTGTTCTTTTCCTAAACCACATTGATCCACTGGTGACGTTGCATGTGTGTTATTTTCCTAAACCACACTGATCCACTAGAGTCATTACATGTGTGTTCTTTTACTAAACCACATGGATCCACTTGTGACATTTGCATGTGTTTTCTTTTTTTAAAACACATTAATCCACTAGAGACATTGAATGTCTGTTCTTTTCCTAATCCACATGGTTCCACTGGTGACATTTCATGTGTGTTCTTTTCCTAAACCACATGGATCCACTGGAGCCATTTGTATGTGTGTTCTTTTCCTAAACCACATTGATCCACTAGTGTCATTGCATGTGTGTTCTTTTTCTAAACCACATTGATCCACTGGTGTCAGTTCATGTTGGTTCTTTTCTTGAACCACATTGATCCACTGGTGACATTGTATGTGTTTTCTTTTCCTAAACCACATGGATCCACTCGTGTCATTGCATGTGTGTTATTTTCCTAAACCACATTGAACCACTGGTGTCATTGCATGTATGTTCTTTTCCTAAACCACATAGATCCACTTGTGTGATTGCATGTGTGTTCTTTTCCTAAACCACATTCATCCACTAGTGATATTTGCATCTGTGTTCTTTTCCTAAACCACATTGATTCCTTCGGTGTCATTGCTTGTGTGTTATTTTCTAGAACCACATTGATCCACTCGTGACGTTTGCATGTGTATTATTTTCCTAAAGTACATTGATCCACTATTGTCATTGCATGTGTGTTCTTTTCTTGAACCCCATTGATCCACGGGTGACATTGCATGTGTGTTCCTTTCCTAAACCACAATGATTCACTGGTGTCATTGCATGTGTGTTATTTTCCTAAACCACATTGATCCACTAGTGACATTTGCATGTGTGTTGTTTTCCTGAACCACATTGATCCCCTAGTGTTATTGCATGTGTGTTCTTTCCTAAACCACATTGATCCACCGGTGACATTTGCATTTGTGTTCTTTTCCTAAACACATTTATCATG
Source organism: Avena insularis (assembly GCA_023614405.1). Classification (NCBI taxonomy): domain Eukaryota; kingdom Viridiplantae; phylum Streptophyta; class Magnoliopsida; order Poales; family Poaceae; genus Avena; species Avena insularis. The sequence continues at coordinate 26,630 of JAJUPC010000209.1, read as the reverse complement.
TAGTGTCATTGCATGTGTGTTCTTTTCCTGATCCACATTAATCCACTGGTGACATTTGCATCTGTTTTCTTTTTCTAAACCACATTGATCCACTAGCGTCATTTGCATGTGTGTTCCTTTCCTAAACCACATTGATCCACTGGTGCCATTGCATGTGTGTTCTTTTCCTAAACCACATTGATCCACTCGTGTCATTGCATGTGTGTTCTTTTCCTAAGCCACATCGATCCACTGGTGTCATTGCATGTGTGTTATTTTCCTAAACCACTTTGGTCCACTGGTGATATTTGCATGTGTGTTCTTTTCCTAAACCACATTGATCAACTGGTGTCATTGCATGTGTGTTCTTTTCCTGAACCACATTGATCCACTAGTGACATTGCATGTGTGTTATTTTCCTAAACTACATGGATCCACAAGTGTCATTGCATGTGTGTTATTCTCCTAAACCACATTGATCCACTAGTGTCATTTCATGTGTGTTCTTTTCCTAAACCACATGGATCCACTTGTGACTTTGCATGTGTGTTCTTCTCCTAACCCACATGGATCCACCGTGACATTTGCACGTGTGTTCTTTTCCTAAACCACATTGAACCACTGATGTCATTGTATGTGTGATTTTCCTAAACCACATTGATCCACTGATGACGTTGCATGTGTGTTATTTTCCTAAACCACATTGATCCACTAGAGTCATTACATTTGTGTTCTTTTCCTAAGCCACATGGATCCACTTGTGACATTTGCATGTGTTTTCTTTTTCTAAAACACATTAATCCACTAGAGACATTGAATGTGTGTTCTTTTCCTAAACCCCATGGATCCACTAGTGACATGTCATGTGTGTACTTTTCCTAAACCACATGGATCCACTGGTGTCATTGCATGTGTGTTCTTTTCCTGATCCACATTGATCCACTGGTGACGTTGCATGTGTGTACTTTTCCTAAACCACCTGGATCCACTGGTGACATTTGCATGTTTTTTCCTAAACCACATTAATCCACTGGTGACATTTGCATCTGTTTTCTTGTTCTAAACCACATTGATCCACTGGTGTCATTTGCATGTGTGTTCCTTTCCTAAACCACATTGATCCACTGGTGTCATTGCATGTCTGTTCTTTTCCTAAACCACATTGGTCCACTCGTGTCATTGCATGTGTGTTCTTTTCCTAAGCCACATCGATCCACTGGTGTCATTGCATGTTTGTTATTTTCCTAAACCACTTTGGTCCACTGGTGATCTTTGAATGTGTGTTCTTTTCCTGAACCACATTGATCCACTAGTGACATTGCATGTGTGTTATTCTACTAAACCACATTGATCCACTAGTGTCATTTCATGTGTGTTTTTCTCCTAAACCACATGGAACAACTTGTGACTTTGCATGTGTGTTATTTTCCTAAACCACATGGATCCACTAGTGACATTTGCATGTGTGTTCTTTTCCTAAACCACATTGATCCACTGGTGACGTTGCATGTGTGTTATTTTCCTAAACCACACTGATCCACTAGAGTCATTACATGTGTGTTCTTTTACTAAACCACATGGATCCACTTGTGACATTTGCATGTGTTTTCTTTTTTTAAAACACATTAATCCACTAGAGACATTGAATGTCTGTTCTTTTCCTAATCCACATGGTTCCACCGTGACATTTCATGTGTGTTCTTTTCCTAAACCACATGGATCCACTGGAGCCATTTGTATGTGTGTTCTTTTCCTAAACCACATTGATCCACTAGTGTCATTGCATGTGTGTTATTTTACTAAACCACATTGATCCACTGGTGTCAGTTCATGTTGGTTCTTTTCTTGAACCACATTGATCCACTGGTGACATTGTATGTGTTTTCTTTTCCTAAACCACATGGATCCACTCGTGTCATTGCATGTGTGTTATTTTCCTAAACCACATTGAACCACTGGTGTCATTGCATGTATGTTCTTTTCCTAAACCACATAGATCCACTTGTGTGATTGCATGTGTGTTCTTTTCCTAAACCACATTCATCCACTAGTGATATTTGCATCTGTGTTCTTTTCCTAAACCACATTGATTCCTTCGGTGTCATTGCTTGTGTGTTATTTTCTAGAACCACATTGATCCACTCGTGACGTTTGCATGTGTATTATTTTCCTAAAGTACATTGATCCACTATTGTCATTGCATGTGTGTTCTTTTCTTGAACCCCATTGATCCACGGGTGACATTGCATGTGTGTTCCTTTCCTAAACCACAATGATTCACTGGTGTCATTGCATGTGTGTTATTTTCCTAAACCACATTGATCCACTAGTGACATTTGCATGTGTGTTGTTTTCCTGAACCACATTGATCCCCTAGTGTTATTGCATGTGTGTTCTTTTCCTAAACCACATTGATCCACCGGTGACATTTGCATTTGTGTTCTTTTCCTAAACACATTTATCATGTAGTGTCATTGCATGTGTGTTCTTTTCCTGATCCACATTAATCCACTGGTGACATTTGCATCTGTTTTCTTTTTCTAAACCACATTGATCCACTAGCGTCATTTGCATGTGTGTTCCTTTCCTAAACCACATTGATCCACTGGTGCCATTGCATGTGTGTTCTTTTCCTAAACCACATTGATCCACTCGTGTCATTGCATGTGTGTTCTTTTCCTAAGCCACATCGATCCACTGGTGTCATTGCATGTGTGTTATTTTCCTAAACCACTTTGGTCCACTGGTGATATTTGCATGTGTGTTCTTTTCCTAAACCACATTGATCAACTGGTGTCATTGCATGTGTGTTCTTTTCCTGAACCACATTGATCCACTAGTGACATTGCATGTGTGTTATTTTCCTAAACTACATGGATCCACAAGTGTCATTGCATGTGTGTTATTCTCCTAAACCACATTGATCCACTAGTGTCATTTCATGTGTGTTCTTTTCCTAAACCACATGGATCCACTTGTGACTTTGCATGTGTGTTCTTCTCCTAACCCACATGGATCCACTGGTGACATTTGCACGTGTGTTCTTTTCCTAAACCACATTGAACCACTGATGTCATTGTATGTGTGTTCTTTTCCTAAACCACATTGATCCACTGATGACGTTGCATGTGTGTTATTTTCCTAAACCACATTGATCCACTAGAGTCATTACATTTGTGTTCTTTTCCTAAGCCACATGGATCCACTTGTGACATTTGCATGTGTTTTCTTTTTCTAAAACACATTAATCCACTAGAGACATTGAATGTGTGTTCTTTCCTAAACCCCATGGATCCACTAGTGACATGTCATGTGTGTACTTTTCCTAAACCACATGGATCCACCGGTGTCATTGCATGTGTGTTCTTTTCCTTATCCACATTGATCCACTTGGTGACGTTGCATGTGTGTACTTTTCCTAAACCACCTGGATCCACTGGTGACATTTGCATGTTTTTTCCTAAACCACATTAATCCACTGGTGACATTTGCATCTGTTTTCTTGTTCTAAACCACATTGATCCACTGGTGTCATTTGCATGTGTGTTCCTTTCCTAAACCACATTGATCCACTGGTGTCATTGCATGTCTGTTCTTTTCCTAAACCACATTGGTCCACTCGTGTCATTGCATGTGTGTTCTTTTCCTAAGCCACATCGATCCACTGGTGTCATTGCATGTGTGTTATTTTCCTAAACCACTTTGGTCCACTGGTGATCTTTGAATGTGTGTTCTTTTCCTGAACCACATTGATCCACTAGTGACATTGCATGTGTGTTATTCTACTAAACCACATTGATCCACTAGTGTCATTTCATGTGTGTTTTTCTCCTAAACCACATGGAACAACTTGTGACTTTGCATGTGTGTTATTTTCCTAAACCACATGGATCCACTAGTGACATTTGCATGTGTGTTCTTTTCCTAAACCACATTGATCCACTGGTGACGTTGCATGTGTGTTATTTTCCTAAACCACCGATCCACTAGAGTCATTACATGTGTGTTCTTTTACTAAACCACATGGATCCACTTGTGACATTTGCATGTGTTTTCTTTTTTTAAAACACATTAATCCACTAGAGACATTGAATGTCTGTTCTTTTCCTAATCCACATGGTTCCACTGGTGACATTTCATGTGTGTTCTTTTCCTAAACCACATGGATCCACGAGCCATTTGTATGTGTGTTCTTTTCCTAAACCACATTGATCCACTAGTGTCATTGCATGTGTGTTCTTTTCTAAAACACATTGATCCACTGTGTCAGTTCATGTTGGTTCTTTTCTTGAACCACATTGATCCACCGGTGACATTGTATGTGTTTTCTTTTCCTAAACCACATGGATCCACTCGTGTCATTGCATGTGTGTTATTTTCCTAAACCACATTGAACCACTGGTGTCATTGCATGTATGTTCTTTTCCTAAACCACATAGATCCACTTGTGTGATTGCATGTGTGTTCTTTTCCTAAACCACATTCATCCACTAGTGATATTTGCATCGTGTTCTTTTCCTAAACCACATTGATTCCTTCGTGTCATTGCTTGTGTGTTATTTTCTAGAACCACATTGATCCACTCGTGACGTTTGCATGTGTATTATTTTCCTAAAGTACATTGATCCACTATTGTCATTGCATGTGTGTTCTTTTCTTGAACCCCATTGATCCACGGGTGACATTGCATGTGTGTTCCTTTCCTAAACCACAAAGATTCACGGTGTCATTGCATGTGTGTTATTTTCCTAAACCACATTGATCCACTAGTGACATTTGCATGTGTGTTGTTTTCCTGAACCACATTGATCCCCTAGTGTTATTGCATGTGTGTTCTTTTCCTAAACCACATTGATCCACCGGTGACATTTGCATTTGTGTTCTTTTCCTAAACACATTTATCATGTAGTGTCATTGCATGTGTGTTCTTTTCCTGAACCACATTATTCCACCGTGACATTTGCATCTGTTTTCTTTTTCTAAACCACATAGATCCACTAGCGTCATTTGCATGTGTGTTCCTTTCCTAAACCACATTGATCCACTGGTGCCATTGCATGTGTGTTCTTTTCCTAAACCACATTGATCCACTCGTGTCATTGCATGTGTGTTCTTTTCCTAAGCCACATCGATCCACTGGTGTCATTGCATGTGTGTTATTTTCCTAAACCACTTTGGTCCACTGGTGATATTTGCATGTGTGTTCTTTTCCTAAACCACATTGATCAACTGGTGTCATTGCATGTGTGTTCTTTTCCTGAACCACATTGATCCACTAGTGACATTGCATGTGTGTTATTTTCCTAAACTACATGGATCCACAAGTGTCATTGCATGTGTGTTATTCTCCTAAACCACATTGATCCACTAGTGTCATTTCATGTGTGTTCTTTTCCTAAACCACATGGATCCACTTGTGACTTTGCATGTGTTCTTCTCCTAACCCACATGGATCCACTGGTGACATTTGCACGTGTGTTCTTTTCCTAAACCACATTGAACCACTGATGTCATTGTATGTGTGTTCTTTTCCTAAACCACATTGATCCACTGATGACGTTGCATGTGTGTTATTTTCCTAAACCACATTGATCCACTAGAGTCATTACATTTGTGTTCTTTTCCTAAGCCACATGGATCCACTTGTGACATTTGCATGTGTTTTCTTTTTCTAAAACACATTAATCCACTAGAGACATTGAATGTGTGTTCTTTTCCTAAACCCCATGGATCCACTAGTGACATGTCATGTGTGTACTTTTCCTAAACCACATGGATCCACTGGTGTCATTGCATGTGTGTTCTTTTCCTGATCCACATTGATCCACTGGTGACGTTGCATGTGTGTACTTTTCCTAAACCACCTGGATCCACTGGTGACATTTGCATGTTTTTTCCTAAACCACATTAATCCACTGGTGACATTTGCATCTGTTTTCTTGTTCTAAACCACATTGATCCACTGGTGTCATTTGCATGTGTGTTCCTTTCCTAAACCACATTGATCCACTGGTGTCATTGCATGTCTGTTCTTTTCCTAAACCACATTGGTCCACTCGTGTCATTGCATGTGTGTTCTTTTCCTAAGCCACATCGATCCACTGGTGTCATTGCATGTGTGTTATTTTCCTAAACCACTTTGGTCCACTGGTGATCTTTGAATGTGTGTTCTTTTCCTGAACCACATTGATCCACTAGTGACATTGCATGTGTGTTATTCTACTAAACCACATTGATCCACTAGTGTCATTTCATGTGTGTTTTTCTCCTAAACCACATGGAACAACTTGTGACTTTGCATGTGTGTTATTTTCCTAAACCACATGGATCCACTAGTGACATTTGCATGTGTGTTCTTTTCCTAAACCACATTGATCCACTGGTGACGTTGCATGTGTGTTATTTTCCTAAACCACACTGATCCACTAGAGTCATTACATGTGTGTTCTTTTACTAAACCACATGGATCCACTTGTGACATTTGCATGTGTTTTCTTTTTTTAAAACACATTAATCCACTAGAGACATTGAATGTCTGTTCTTTTCCTAATCCACATGGTTCCACTGGTGACATTTCATGTGTGTTCTTTTCCTAAACCACATGGATCCACTGGAGCCATTTGTATGTGTGTTCTTTTCCTAAACCACATTGATCCACTAGTGTCATTGCATGTGTGTTCTTTTTCTAAACCACATTGATCCACTGGTGTCAGTTCATGTTGGTTCTTTTCTTGAACCACATTGATCCACTGGTGACATTGTATGTGTTTTCTTTTCCTAAACCACATGGATCCACTCGTGTCATTGCATGTGTGTTATTTTCCTAAACCACATTGAACCACTGGTGTCATTGCATGTATGTTCTTTTCCTAAACCACATATATCCACTTGTGTGATTGCATGTGTGTTCTTTTCCTAAACCACATTCATCCACTAGTGATATTTGCATCTGTGTTCTTTTCCTAAACCACATTGATTCCTTCGGTGTCATTGCTTGTGTGTTATTTTCTAGAACCACATTGATCCACTCGTGACGTTTGCATGTGTATTATTTTCCTAAAGTACATTGATCCACTATTGTCATTGCATGTGTGTTCTTTTCTTGAACCCCATTGATCCACGGGTGACATTGCATGTGTGTTCCTTTCCTAAACCACAATGATTCACTGGTGTCATTGCATGTGTGTTATTTTCCTAAACCACATTGATCCACTAGTGACATTTGCATGTGTGTTGTTTTCCTGAACCACATTGATCCCCTAGTGTTATTGCATGTGTGTTCTTTTCCTAAACCACATTGATCCACCGGTGACATTTGCATTTGTGTTCTTTTCCTAAACACATTTATCATGTAGTGTCATTGCATGTGTGTTCTTTTCCTGATCCACATTAATCCACTGGTGACATTTGCATCTGTTTTCTTTTCTAAACCACATTGATCCACTAGCGTCATTTGCATGTGTGTTCCTTTCCTAAACCACATTGATCCACTGGTGCCATTGCATGTGTGTTCTTTTCCTAAACCACATTGATCCACTCGTGTCATTGCATGTGTGTTCTTTTCCTAAGCCACATGGATCCACAAGTGTCATTGCATGTGTGTTCTTATCCTAAACCACTTTGGTCCACTCGTGATATTTGCATGTGTGTTCTTTTCCTAAACCACATTGATCAACTGGTGTCATTGCATGTGTGTTCTTTTCCTGAACCACATTGATCCACTAGTGACATTGCATGTGTGTTATTTTCCAAAACTACATGGATCCACAAGTGTCATTGCATGTGTGTTATTCTCCTAAACCACATTGATCCACTAGTGTCATTTCATGTGTGTTCTTTTCCTAAACCACATGGATCCACTTGTGACTTTGCATGTGTGTTCTTCTCCTAACCCACATGGATCCACTGGTGACATTTGCACGTGTGTTCTTTTCCTAAACCACATTGAACCACTGATGTCATTGTATGTGTGTTCTTTTCCTAAACCACATTGATCCACTGATGACGTTGCATGTGTGTTATTTTCCTAAACCACATTGATCCACTAGAGTCATTACATTTGTGTTCTTTTCCTAAGCCACATGGATCCACTTGTGACATTTGCATGTGTTTTCTTTTTCTAAAACACATTAATCCACTAGAGACATTGAACGTGTGTTCTTTTCCTAAACCCCATGGATCCACTAGTGACATGTCATGTGTGTACTTTTCCTAAACCACATGGATCCACTGGTGTCATTGCATGTGTGTTCTTTTCCTGATCCACATTGATCCACTGGTGACGTTGCATGTGTGTACTTTTCCTAAACCACCTGGATCCACTGGTGACATTTGCATGTTTTTTCCTAAACCACATTAATCCACTGGTGACATTTGCATCTGTTTTCTTGTTCTAAACCACATTGATCCACTGGTGTCATTTGCATGTGTGTTCCTTTCCTAAACCACATTGATCCACTGGTGTCATTGCATGTCTGTTCTTTTCCTAAACCACATTGGTCCACTCGTGTCATTGCATGTGTGTTCTTTTCCTAAGCCACATCGATCCACTGGTGTCATTGCATCTGTGTTATTTTCCTAAACCACTTTGGTCCACTGGTGATCTTTGAATGTGTGTTCTTTTCCTAAACCACCTTGATCCACTAGTGTCATTGCATGTGTGTTGTTTTCCTGAACCACATTGATCCACTTGTGACATTGCATGTGTGTTATTTTCCTAAACTACATGGATCCACTAGTGTCATTGCATGTGTGTTATTCTCCTAAACCACATTGATCCACTAGTGGCATTGCATGTGTGTTCTTTTTCTAAACCACATGGATCCACTTGTGACTTTGCATGTGTGTTCTTCTCCTAAACCACATGGATCCACTGGTGATATTTGCATGTGTGTTCTTTTCCTAAACCACATTGAACCACCGATGTCATTGTATGTGTGTTCTTTTCCTAAACCACATTGATCCACCGATGACGTTGCATGTTTGTTATTTTCCTAAACTACATGGATCCACTGGTGTCATTGCATGTGTGTTATTCTACTAAACCACATTGATCAATAGTGTCATTTCATGTGTTTCTTTCCTAAACCACGTGGATCCACTTGTGACTTTGCATGTGTGTTCTTTTCCTAAACCACATGGATCCACTAGTGACATTTGCATGTGTGTTCTTTTCCTAAACCACATTGATCCACTGGTGACGTTGCATGCGTGTTATTTTCCTAAACCACACTGATCCACTAGAGTCATTACATGTGTATTCTTTTCCTAAACCACATGGATCCACTTGTGACATTTGCATGTGTTTTCTTTTTCTAAAACACATTAATCCACTAGAGACATTGAATGTCTGTTCTTTTCCTAATCCACATGGTTCCATTGGTGACATTTCATGTGTGTTCTTTTCCTAAACCACATGGATCCACTAGAGCCATTTGTATGTGTGTTCTTTTCATAAACCACATTGATCCACTAGTGTCATTGCATGTGTGTTCTTTTTCTAAACCACATTGATCCACTAGTGTCATTGCATGTTGGTTCTTTTCATGAACAACATTGATCCACTGGTGACATTGCATGTGTTTTCTTTTCCTAAACCACATGGATCCACTCGTGTCATTGCATGTGTGTTATTTTCCTAGACCACATTGAAACACTGGTGTCATTGCATGTGTGTTCTTTTCCTAAACCACATAGATCCACTGGTGTCATTGCATGTGTGTTCTTTTCCTAAACCACATTCATCCACTAGTGATATTTGCATCTGTGTTCTTTTCCTAAACCACATTGATTCCTTCGGTGTCATTGCATGTGTGTTCTTTTCTAGAACCACATTGATCCACTCGTGACGTTTTCATGTGTATTCTTTTCCTAAACTACATTGATCCACTGTTGTCATTGCATGTGTTTTCTTTTCCTGAACCCCATTGATCCACGGGTGACATTGCATGCGTGTTCCTTTCCTAAACCACATGGATTCACTGGTGTCATTGCATGTGTGTTATCTTCCTAAACAACATTGAACCACTAGTGACATTTGCATGTGTGTTGTTTTCCTAAACCACATTGATCCCCTAGTGTCATTGCATGTGTGTTCTTTTCCTAAACCACATTGATCCACTGGTGACGTTGCATGCGTGTTATTTTCCTAAACCACACTGATCCACTAGAGTCATTACATGTGTATTCTTTTCCTAAACCACATGGATCCACTTGTGACATTTGCATGTGTTTTCTTTTTCTAAAACACATTAATCCACTAGAGACATTGAATGTCTGTTCTTTTCCTAATCCACATGGTTCCATTGGTGACATTTCATGTGTGTTCTTTTCCTAAACCACATGGATCCACTAGAGCCATTTGTATGTGTGTTCTTTTCATAAACCACATTAATCCACTAGTGTCATTGCATGTGTGTTCTTTTTCTAAACCACATTGATCCACTAGTGTCATTGCATGTTGGTTCTTTTCATGAACAACATTGATCCACTGGTGACATTGCATGTGTTTTCTTTTCCTAAACCACATGGATCCACTCGTGTCATTGCATGTGTGTTATTTTCCTAGACCACATTGAAACACTGGTGTCATTGCATGTGTGTTCTTTTCCTAAACCACATAGATCCACTGGTGTCATTGCATGTGTGTTCTTTTCCTAAACCACATTCATCCACTAGTGATATTTGCATCTGTGTTCTTTTCCTAAACCACATTGATTCCTTCGGTGTCATTGCATGTGTGTTCTTTTCTAGAACCACATTGATCCACTCGTGACGTTTGCATGTGTATTCTTTTCCTAAACTACATTGATCCACTGTTGTCATTGCATGTGTTTTCTTTTCCTGAACCCCATTGATCCACGGGTGACATTGCATGCGTGTTCCTTTCCTAAACCACATGGATTCACTGGTGTCATTGCATGTGTGTTATCTTCCTAAACAACATTGAACCACTAGTGACATTTGCATGTGTGTTGTTTTCCTAAACCACATTGATCCCCTAGTGTCATTGCATGTGTGTTCTTTTCCTAAACCACATTGATCCACCGGTGACGTTTGCATTTGTGTTCTTTTCCTAAACACATTTATCATGTAGTGTCATTGCATGTGTGTTCTTTTCCTAAAAAACATTGATCCACTGGTGTAATTGCATGTGTGTTCTTTTCCTATACCACATTGATCCGCCGGTGTCATTGCATGTGTGTTCTTTTCCTAAACCACACTCATCCACTAGTGATATTTGCATGTGTGTTCTTTTCCTAAATCACATTGATTCCTTCGGTGTCATTGCATGTGTGTTCTTTTCCTAAACTACATCGATCCACTTGTGTCATTGCATGTGTGTTATTTTCCTAAACCACTTTGGTCCTATGGTGATATTTGCATGTGTGTTCTTTTCCTAAACCACATTGATCCACTGGTGTCATTGCATGAATGATCTTTTCCTGAACCACATTGATCCACTGGTGACATTGCATGTGTGTTATTTTCCTAAACTACATGGATCCACAAGTGTCATTGCATGTGTGTTATTCTCCTAAACCACATTGATCCACTAGTGTCATTTCATGTGTCTTCTTTTCCTAAACCACATGGATCCACTTGTGACTTTGCATGTGTGTTCTTCTCCTAACCCACATGGATCCACTGGTGACATTTGCACGTGTGTTCTTTTCCTAAACCACATTGAACCACTGATGTCAGTGTATGTGTGTTCTTTTCCTAAACCACATTGATCCACTGATGACGTTGCATGTGTGTTATTTTCCTAAACCACATTGATCCACTAGAGTCATTACATTTGTGTTCTTTTCCTAAGCCACATGGATCCACTTGTGACATTTGCATGTGTTTTATTTTTCTAAAACACATTAATCCCCTAGAGACATTGAATGTGTGTTCTTTTCCTAAACCACATGGATCCACTAGTGGCATGTCATGTGTGTACTTTTCCTAAACCACATGGATCCACTGGTGTCATTGCATGTGTGTTCTATTTCTAAACCAAATTGATCCACTGGTGTCATTGCATGTTGGTTCTTTTATTGAACCACATTGATCCACTTGTGACATTGCATGTGTTTTCTTTTCCTAAACCACGTGGATCCACTCGTGTCATTGCATGTGTGTTATTTTCCTAAACCACATTGAACCACTGGTGTCATTGCATGTGTGTTCTTTTCCTAAACAACATGGATCCACGGGTGACATTGCATGTGTGTTCTTCTTCTGAATCACATGTATCCACTAGTGACATTGCATGTGTGTCCTATTCTTAAACCACATGGATCCACTAGAGTCATTGCATGGGTGTTCATTTCCTAAACCACATTGATCCACTATTGTCATTGCATGTGTGTTCTTTTCCTAAACCACATTGATCCACTGGTGACATTGCATGTGTGTTATTTTCCTAAACTACATGGATCCACTGGTGTCATTGCATCTGTGTTATTCTCCTAAACCACATTGTTCCACTAGTATCATTTCATGTGTCTTCTTTTCCTAAACCACATGGATCCACTTGTGACTTTCCATGTGTGTTATTTTCCTAAACCACATTGATCCACTGGTGACATTTGCATGTGTGTTCTTTTCCTAAACCACATTGATCCACTGGTGACGTTGCATGTGTATTATTTTCCTAAACCACATTGATCCACTAGAGAAATTACATGTGTCTTGTTTTCCTAAACCACATGGATCCACTAGTGACATTTGCATGTGTTTTCATCTTATAAAACGCATTAATCCACTAGAGACATTGAATGTATGTTCTTTTCCTAATCCACATGGATCCACTAGTGACATTTCATGTGTGTTCTTTTCCTAAACCACATGGATCCACTGGAGCCATTTGCATGCGTGTTCTTTTCCTAAACCACATTGATCCACTGGTGACATTTGCATGTGTGTTCTTTTCCTAAACCACATTTATCCACTAGTGTCATGGCATGTGTGTTCTTTTCCTAAACCACATTGATCCACTGGTGTCATTGCATGTGTGTTCTCTTCTTGAACCACATTGATCCACTAGTGACATTGGATGTGTGTTCTTTTCCTAAACCACATGGATCCACTCGTGTCATTGCATGTGTGTTATTTTCCTAAAAAACATTGATCCACTGGTGTAATTGCATGTGTGTTCTTTTCCTATACCACATTGATCCGCCGGTGTCATTGCATGTGTGTTCTTTTCCTAAACCACACTCATCCACTAGTGATATTTGCATGTGTGTTCTTTTCCTAAATCACATTGATTCCTTCGGTGTCATTGCATGTGTGTTCTTTTCCTAAACTACATCGATCCACTTGTGTCATTGCATGTGTGTTATTTTCCTAAACCACTTTGGTCCTATGGTGATATTTGCATGTGTGTTCTTTTCCTAAACCACATTGATCCACTGGTGTCATTGCATGAATGATCTTTTCCTGAACCACATTGATCCACTGGTGACATTGCATGTGTGTTATTTTCCTAAACTACATGGATCCACAAGTGTCATTGCATGTGTGTTATTCTCCTAAACCACATTGATCCACTAGTGTCATTTCATGTGTCTTCTTTTCCTAAACCACATGGATCCACTTGTGACTTTGCATGTGTGTTCTTCTCCTAACCCACATGGATCCACTGGTGACATTTGCACGTGTGTTCTTTTCCTAAACCACATTGAACCACTGATGTCAGTGTATGTGTGTTCTTTTCCTAAACCACATTGATCCACTGATGATGTTGCATGTGTGTTATTTTCCTAAACCACATTGATCCACTAGAGTCATTAGATTTGTGTTCTTTTCCTAAGCCACATGGATCCACTTGTGACATTTGCATGTGTTTTATTTTTCTAAAACACATTAATCCCCTAGAGACAATGAATGTGTGTTCTTTTCCTAAACCACATGGATCCACTAGTGGCATGTCATGTGTGTACTTTTCCTAAACCACATGGATCCACTGGTGTCATTGCATGTGTGTTCTATTTCTAAACCAAATTGATCCACTGGTGTCATTGCATGTTGGTTCTTTTATTGAACCACATTGATCCACTTGTGACATTGCATGTGTTTTCTTTTCCTAAACCACGTGGATCCACTCGTGTCATTGCATGTGTGTTATTTTCCTAAACCACATTGAACCACTGGTGTCATTGCATGTGTGTTCTTTTCCTAAACAACATGGATCCACGGGAGACATTGCATGTGTGTTCTTCTTCTGAATCACATGTATCCACTAGTGACATTGCATGTGTGTCCTATTCTTAAACCACATGGATCCACTAGAGTCATTGCATGGGTGTTCATTTCCTAAACCACATTGATCCACTATTGTCATTGCATGTGTGTTCTTTTCCTAAACCACATTGATCCACTGGTGACATTGCATGTGTGTTATTTTCCTAAACTACATGGATCCACTGGTGTCATTGCATCTGTGTTATTCTCCTAAACCACATTGTTCCACTAGTATCATTTCATGTGTCTTCTTTTCCTAAACCACATGGATCCACTTGTGACTTTCCATGTGTGTTATTTTCCTAAACCACATTGATCCACTGGTGACATTTGCATGTGTGTTCTTTTCCTAAACCACATTGATCCACTGGTGACGTTGCATGTGTATTATTTTCCTAAACCACATTGATCCACTAGAGAAATTACATGTGTCTTGTTTTCCTAAACCACATGGATCCACTAGTGACATTTGCATGTGTTTTCATCTTATAAAACGCATTAATCCACTAGAGACATTGAATGTATGTTCTTTTCCTAATCCACATGGATCCACTAGTGACATTTCATGTGTGTTCTTTTCCTAAACCACATGGATCCACTGGAGCCATTTGCATCGTGTTCTTTTCCTAAACCACATTGATCCACTGGTGAAATTTGCATGTGTGTTCTTTTCCTAAACCACATTTATCCACTAGTGTCATGGCATGTGTGTTCTTTTCCTAAACCACATTGATCCACTGGTGTCATTGCATGTGTTCTCTTCTTGAACCACATTGATCCACTAGTGACATTGGATGTGTGTTCTTTTCCTAAACCACATGGATCCACTCGTGTCATTGCATGTGTGTTATTTTCCTAAAAAACATTGATCCACTTGGTGTAATTGCATGTGTGTTCTTTTCCTATACCACATTGATCCGGTGTCATTGCATGTGTGTTCTTTTCCTAAACCACACTCATCCACTAGTGATATTTGCATGTGTGTTCTTTTCCTAAATCACATTGATTCCTTCGGTGTCATTGCATGTGTGTTCTTTTCCTAAACTACATCGATCCACTTGTGTCATTGGATGTGTGTTATTTTCCTAAACCACTTTGGTCCTATGGTGATATTTGCATGTGTGTTCTTTTCCTAAACCACATTGATCCACTGGTGTCATTGCATGAATGATCTTTTCCTGAACCACATTGATCCACTGGTGACATTGCATGTGTGTTATTTTCCTAAACTACATGGATCCACAAGTGTCATTGCATGTGTGTTATTCTCCTAAACCACATTGATCCACTAGTGTCATTTCATGTGTCTTCTTTTCCTAAACCACATGGATCCACTTGTGACTTTGCATGTGTGTTCTTCTCCTAACCCACATGGATCCACTGGTGACATTTGCACGTGTGTTCTTTTCCTAAACCACATTGAACCACTGATGTTAGTGTATGTGTGTTCTTTTCCTAAACCACATTGATCCACTGATGACGTTGCATGTGTGTTATTTTCCTAAACCACATTGATCCACTAGAGTCATTACATTTGTGTTCTTTTCCTAAGCCACATGGATCCACTTGTGACATTTGCATGTGTTTTATTTTTCTAAAACACATTAATCCCCTAGAGACATTGAATGTGTGTTCTTTTCCTAAACCACATGGATCCACTAGTGACATGTCATGTGTGTACTTTTCCTAAACCACATGGATCCACTGGTGTCATTGCATGTGTGTTCTATTTCTAAACCAAATTGATCCACTGGTGTCATTGCATGTTGGTTCTTTTATTGAACCACATTGATCCACTGGTGACATTGCATGTGTTTTCTTTTCCTAAACCACATGGATCCACTCGTGTCATTGCATGTGTGTTATTTTCCTAAACCGCATTGAACCACTGGTGTCATTGCATGTGTGTTCTTTTCCTAAACTACATGGATCCACGGGTGACATTGCATGTGTGTTCTTCTTCTGAATCACATGTATCCACTAGTGACATTGCATGTGTGTCCTATTCTTAAACCACATGGATCCACTAGAGTCATTGCATGGGTGTTCATTTCCTAAACCACATTGATCCACTATTGTCATTGCATGTGTGTTCTTTTCCTAAACCACATTGATCCACTGGTGACATTGCATGTGTGTTATTTTCCTAAACTACATGGATCCACTGGTGTCATTGCATCTGTGTTATTCTCCTAAACCACATTGTTCCACTAGTATCATTTCATGTGTGTTCTTTTCCTAAACCACATGGATCCACTTGTGACTTTCCATGTGTGTTATTTTCCTAAACCACATTGATCCACTGGTGACATTTGCATGTGTGTTCTTTTCCTAAACCACATTGATCCACTGGTGACGTTGCATGTGTATTATTTTCCTAAACTACATTGATCCACTAGAGAAATTACATGTGTCTTGTTTTCCTAAACCACATGGATCTACTAGTGACATTTGCATGTGTTTTCATCTTATAAAACGCATTAATCCACTAGAGACATTGAATGTATGTTCTTTTCCTAATCCACATGGATCCACTAGTGACATTTCATGTGTGTTCTTTTCCTAAACCACATGGATCCACTGGAGCCATTTGCATGCGTGTTCTTTTCCTAAACCACATTGATCCACTGGTGACATTTGCATGTGTGTTCTTTTCCTAAACCACATTTATGCACTAGTGTCATGGCATGTGTGTTCTTTTCCTAAACCACATTGATCCACTGGTGTCATTGCATGTGTGTTCTCTTCTTGAACCACATTGATCCACTAGTGACATTGGATGTGTGTTCTTTTCCTAAACCACATGGATCCACTCGTGTCATTGCATGTGTGTTATTTTCCTAAAAAACATTGATCCACTGGTGTAATTGCATGTGTGTTCTTTTCCTATACCACATTGATCCGCCGGTGTCATTGCATGTGTGTTCTTTTCCTAAACCACACTCATCCACTAGTGATATTTGCATGTGTGTTCTTTTCCTAAATCATATTTATTCTTTCGGTGTCATTGCATGTGTGTTCTTTTCCTAAACTACATCGATCCACTTGTGTCATTGCATGTGTGTTATTTTCCTAAACCACTTTGGTCCACTGGTGATATTTGCATGTGTGTTCTTTTCCTAAACCACATTGATCCACTGGTGACATTTGCATGTGTGTTCTTTTCCTAAACCACATTTATCCACTAGTGTCATGGCATGTGTGTTCTTTTCCTAAACCACATTGATCCACTGGTGTCATTGCATGTGTGTTCTCTTCTTGAACCACATTGATCCACTAGTGACATTGGATGTGTGTTCTTTTCCTAAACCACATGGATCCACTCGTGTCATTCTATGTGTGTTATTTTCCTAAAAAACATTGATCCACTGGTGTAATTGCATGTGTGTTCTTTTCCTATACCACATTGATCCGCCGGTGTCATTGCATGTGTGTTCTTTTCCTAAACCACACTCATCCACTAGTGATATTTGCATGTGTGTTCTTTCCCTAAATCACATTGATTCCTTCGGTGTCATTGCATGTGTGTTCTTTTCCTAAACTACATTGATCCACTCGTGTCATTGCATGTGTGTTCTTTTCCTAAACCCCATTGATCCACTGGTGACATTGCATGTGTGTTCCTTTCCTAAACCACATGGATCCACTGGTGTCATTTCATGTGTGTTATTTTACTAAACCACATTGATGCACTAGTGACATTTGCATGTGTGTTCTTTTCTCGAACCACATTGATCCACTAGTGCCATTGTATGTGTGTTCTTTTCCTAGACCACATTTATCACGTAGTGTCATTGCATGTGTGTTCTTATCTTGATCCACATTGATCCACTAGTGATGTTGCATGTGTGTTCTTTTCCCAAACCACATGGATCCACTGGTGACATTTGCATGTTTCTTCCTAAACTACAGTAATCCACTGGTGACATTTGCATCTGTTTTCTTTTTCTAAACCACATTAATCCAATGGTGTCATTTGCATGTGTGTTCCTTTCCTAAACCACATTGTTCCACTGGTGTGATTGCATGTGTGTTCTTTTCCTCAACCACATTGATCCACTAGTGTCATTGCATGTGTGTTCTTTTCCTAAACCAGATTGATCAACTGGTGTCATTGCATGTGTGTTATTTTCCTGAACCACTTTGGTCCACTGGTGATATTTGCATGTGTGTTCTTTTCGTAAACCACATTGATCCACTGGTGTCATTGCATGTGTGTTCTTTTCCTAAACCACATTGATCCACTGGTGACATTGCGTGTGTGTTATTTTCCTAAACTACATGGATCCACTTGTGTCATTGCATGTGTGTTATTCTACTAAACCACATTGATCCACTAGTGTCATTTCATGTGTTTTTTTTCCTAAACCACATGGATCCACTTGTGAGTTTGCATGTGTGTTCTTTTCCTAAACAACATGGATCCACTAGTGAAATTTGCACGTGTGTTCTTTTCCTAAACCACATTGAACCACTGATGTTAGTGTATGTGTGTTCTTTTCCTAAACCACATTGATCCACTGATGACGTTGCATGTGTGTTATTTTCCTAAACCACATTGATCCACTAGAGTCATTACATTTGTGTTCTTTTCCTAAGCCACATGGATCCACTTGTGACATTTGCATGTGTTTTATTTTTCTAAAACACATTAATCCCCTAGAGACATTGAATGTGTGTTCTTTTCCTAAACCACATGGATCCACTAGTGACATGTCATGTGTGTACTTTTCCTAAACCACATGGATCCACTGGTGTCATTGCATGTGTGTTCTATTTCTAAACCAAATTGATCCACTGGTGTCATTGCATGTTGGTTCTTTTATTGAACCACATTGATCCACTGGTGACATTGCATGTGTTTTCTTTTCCTAAACCACATGGATCCACTCGTGTCATTGCATGTGTGTTATTTTCCTAAACCGCATTGAACCACTGGTGTCATTGCATGTGTGTTCTTTTCCTAAACTACATGGATCCACGGGTGACATTGCATGTGTGTTCTTCTTCTGAATCACATGTATCCACTAGTGACATTGCATGTGTGTCCTATTCTTAAACCACATGGATCCACTAGAGTCATTGCATGGGTGTTCATTTCCTAAACCACATTGATCCACTATTGTCATTGCATGTGTGTTCTTTTCCTAAACCACATTGATCCACTGGTGACATTGCATGTGTGTTATTTTCCTAAACTACATGGATCCACTGGTGTCATTGCATCTGTTATTCTCCTAAACCACATTGTTCCACTAGTATCATTTCATGTGTGTTCTTTTCCTAAACCACATGGATCCACTTGTGACTTTCCATGTGTGTTATTTTCCTAAACCACATTGATCCACTGGTGACATTTGCATGTGTGTTCTTTTCCTAAACCACATTGATCCACTGGTGACGTTGCATGT
The DNA here is from genome assembly GCA_023614405.1 of Avena insularis. Taxonomy (NCBI): domain Eukaryota; kingdom Viridiplantae; phylum Streptophyta; class Magnoliopsida; order Poales; family Poaceae; genus Avena; species Avena insularis. The sequence continues at coordinate 7,005 of JAJUPC010000209.1, read as the reverse complement.
GTATTATTTTCCTAAACTACATTGATCCACTAGAGAAATTACATGTGTCTTGTTTTCCTAAACCACATGGATCTACTAGTGACATTTGCATGTGTTTTCATCTTATAAAACGCATTAATCCACTAGAGACATTGAATGTATGTTCTTTTCCTAATCCACATGGATCCACTAGTGACATTTCATGTGTGTTCTTTTCCTAAACCACATGGATCCACTGGAGCCATTTGCATGCGTGTTCTTTTCCTAAACCACATTGATCCACTGGTGACATTTGCATGTGTGTTCTTTTCCTAAACCACATTTATGCACTAGTGTCATGGCATGTGTGTTCTTTTCCTAAACCACATTGATCCACTGGTGTCATTGCATGTGTGTTCTCTTCTTGAACCACATTGATCCACTAGTGACATTGGATGTGTGTTCTTTTCCTAAACCACATGGATCCACTCGTGTCATTGCATGTGTGTTATTTTCCTAAAAAACATTGATCCACTGGTGTAATTGCATGTGTGTTCTTTTCCTTTACCACATTGATCCGCCGGTGTCATTGCATGTGTGTTCTTTTCCTAAACCACACTCATCCACTAGTGATATTTGCATGTGTGTTCTTTTCCTAAATCACATTGATTCTTTCGGTGTCATTGCATGTGTGTTCTTTTCCTAAACTACATCGATCCACTTGTGTCATTGCATGTGTGTTATTTTCCTAAACCACTTTGCTCCACTGGTGATATTTGCATGTGTGTTCTTTTCCTAAACCACATTGATCCACTGGTGACATTTGCATGTGTGTTCTTTTCCTAAACCACATTTATCCACTAGTGTCATGGCATGTGTGTTCTTTTCCTAAACCACATTGATCCACTGGTGTCATTGCATGTGTGTTCTCTTCTTGAACCACATTGATCCACTAGTGACATTGGATGTGTGTTCTTTTCCTAAACCACATGGATCCACTCGTGTCATTGCATGTGTGTTATTTTCCTAAAAAACATTGATCCACTGGTGTAATTGCATGTGTGTTCTTTTCCTATACCACATTGATCCGCCGGTGTCATTGCATGTGTGTTCTTTTCCTAAACCACACTCATCCACTAGTGATATTTGCATGTGTGTTCTTTCCCTAAATCACATTGATTCCTTCGGTGTCATTGCATGTGTGTTCTTTTCCTAAACTACATTGATCCACTCGTGTCATTGCATGTGTGTTCTTTTCCTAAACCCCATTGATCCACTGGTGACATTGCATGTGTGTTCCTTTCCTAAACCACATGGATCCACTGGTGTCATTTCATGTGTGTTATTTTACTAAACCACATTGATGCACTAGTGACATTTGCATGTGTGTTCTTTTCTCGAACCACATTGATCCACTAGTGCCATTGTATGTGTGTTCTTTTCCTAGACCACATTTATCACGTAGTGTCATTGCATGTGTGTTCTTATCTTGATCCACATTGATCCACTAGTGATGTTGCATGTGTGTTCTTTTCCCAAACCACATGGATCCACTGGTGACATTTGCATGTTTCTTCCTAAACTACAGTAATCCACTGGTGACATTTGCATCTGTTTTCTTTTTCTAAACCACATTAATCCAATGGTGTCATTTGCATGTGTGTTCCTTTCCTAAACCACATTGTTCCACTGGTGTGATTGCATGTGTGTTCTTTTCCTCAACCACATTGATCCACTAGTGTCATTGCATGTGTGTTCTTTTCCTAAACCAGATTGATCAACTGGTGTCATTGCATGTGTGTTATTTTCCTGAACCACTTTGGTCCACTGGTGATATTTGCATGTGTGTTCTTTTCGTAAACCACATTGATCCACTGGTGTCATTGCATGTGTGTTCTTTTCCTAAACCACATTGATCCACTGGTGACACTGCGTGTGTGTTATTTTCCTAAACTACATGGATCCACTTGTGTCATTGCATGTGTGTTATTCTACTAAACCACATTGATCCACTAGTGTCATTTCATGTGTTTTTTTTCCTAAACCACATGGATCCACTTGTGAGTTTGCATGTGTGTTCTTTTCCTAAACAACATGGATCCACTAGTGAAATTTGCATGTGTGTTCTTTTCCTAAACCACATTGAACCACTGGTGTCATTGTATGTGTGTTATTTTCCTAAACCACATTGATTTATTATAGTCATTACATGTGTGTTTTTTCCTAAGCCACATGGATCCAGTTGTGACATTTGCATGTGTTTTCTTTTTCTAAAACACATTAATCCACAAGAGACATTGAATGTGTGTTCTTTTCCTAAAACACATGGATCCACTTGTGACATGTCATGTGTGTTCTTTTCCTAAACCACATGGATCCACTAGAGCCATTTGCATGTGTGTTCTTTTCCTAAACCACATTGATCCACTGGTGACATTTGCATGTGTGTTCTTTTCCTAAACCACATGGATCCACTGGTGACATTTGCATGTGTGTTTTTTCCTAAACCACATTAATCCACTGGTGACATTTTGCATATGTGTTCATTTTCTAAACCTCATTGATCCAATGGTGTCATTTCCATGTGTGTTCCTTTCCTAAACCACATTGATCCACTAGTGTCATTGCATGTGTGTTCTTTTCCTGAACAACATTGATCCACTTGTGACATTGCATGTGTGTGCTTTTCCTAAACCACATGGATCCACTAGAGTCATTTCATGTATGTTCTTTTCGTAAACCACATTTATCGACTGGTGTCATTGCATGTGTGTTCTTTTCTTAAACTACATGGATCCACTGGTGACATTACATGTGTGTTCTTTTTGTGAACCACATTGATCCATTGGTGTCATGGCATGTGTGTTATTTTCCTAAACCAGTTTGGTCCACTGGTGATATTTGCATGTGTGTTCTTTTCCTAAACCACATTGATCCACTAGTCTCATTGCATGTGTGTTCTTTTCCTGAACCACATTGATCCACTAGTGACAATACATGTGTGTTATTTTCCTAAACTACATGGATCCACTGGTGTCATTGCATGTGTGTTATTCTCCTGAACCACATTGATCAACTAGTGTCATTTCATGTGTGTTCTTTTCCTAAACCACATGGATCCAGTTGTGACTTTTTATGTGTGTTATTATCCTAAACCGCATGGATCCACTGGTGACATCTACATGTGTGTTCTTTTCCTAAACCACATTGAACCACTAGTGTCATTGTATGTGTGTTCTTTTCCTAAACCACTTTGGTCCACTGGTGATATTTGCATGTGTGTTCTTTTCCTAAACCACACTGATCCACTGGTGTCGTTGCATGTGTGTTCTTTTCCTGAACCTCATTGATCCACTGGTGACATTGCATGTGTGTTATTTTCCTAAACTACATGGATCCACTGGTGTCATTGCATGTGTGTTATTCTACTAAACCACATTGATCCACTAGTGTCATTTCATGTGTTTTTTTTTCCTAAACCACATGGATCCACTTGTGAGTTTGCATGTGTGTTCTTTTCCTAAACAACATGGATCCACTAGTGACATTTGCATGTGTGTTCTTTTCCTAAACCACATTGAACCACTGGTGTCATTGTATGTGTGTTATTTTCCTAAACCACATTGATTTATTATAGTCATTACATGTGTGTTTTTTCCTAAGCCACATGGATCCAGTTGTGACATTTGCATGTGTTTTCTTTTTCTAAAACACATTAATCCACAAGAGACATTGAATGTGTGTTCTTTTCCTAAAACACATGGATCCACTTGTGACATGTCATGTGTGTTCTTTTCCTAAACCACATGGATCCACTTGAGCCATTTGCATGTGTGTTCTTTTCCTAAACCACATTGATCCACTGGTGACATTTGCATGTGTGTTCTTTTCCTAAACCACATGGATCCACTGGTGACATTTGCATGTGTGTTTTTTCCTAAACCACATTAATCCACTGGTGACATTTTGCATATGTGTTCATTTTCTAAACCTCATTGATCCAATGGTGTCATTTCCATGTGTGTTCCTTTCCTAAACCACATTGATCCACTAGTGTCATTGCATGTGTGTTCTTTTCCTGAACAACATTGATCCACTTGTGACATTGCATGTGTGCTTTTCCTAAACCACATTGATCCACTAGAGTCATTTCATGTATGTTCTTTTCGTAAACCACATTTATCGACTGGTGTCATTGCATGTGTGTTCTTTTCTTAAACTACATGGATCCACTGGTGACATTACATGTGTGTTCTTTTTGTGAACCACATTGATCCATTGGTGTCATGGCATGTGTGTTATTTTCCTAAACCACTTTGGTCCACTGGTGATATTTGCATGTGTGTTCTTTTCCTAAACCACATTGATCCACTAGTCTCATTGCATGTGTGTTCTTTTCCTGAACCACATTGATCCACTGGTGACAATACATGTGTGTTATTTTCCTAAACTACATGGATCCACTGGTGTCATTGCATGTGTGTTATTCTCCTGAACCACATTGATCAACTAGTGTCATTTCATGTGTGTTCTTTTCCTAAACCACATGGATCCAGTTGTGACTTTTTATGTGTGTTATTATCCTAAACCGCATGGATCCACTGGTGACATCTACATGTGTGTTCTTTTCCTAAACCACATTGAACCACTGGTGTCATTGTATGTGTGTTCTTTTCCTAAACCACTTTGGTCCACTGGTGATATTTGCATGTGTGTTCTTTTCCTAAACCACACTGATCCACTGGTGTCGTTGCATGTGTGTTCTTTTCCTGAACCTCATTGATCCACTGGTGACATTGCATGTGTGTTATTTTCCTAAACTACATGGATCCACTGGTGTCATTGCATGTGTGTTATTCTACTAAACCACATTGATCCACTAGTGTCATTTCATGTGTGTTTTTTTTCCTAAACCACATGGATCCACTTGTGACTTTGCATGTGTATTCTTTTCCTAAACCACATGGATCCACTAGTGACATTTCCATGTGTGTTCTTTTCCTAAACCACATTGATCCACTTGTGACGTTGCATGTGTGTTATTTTCCTAAACCACACTGATCCACTAGAGTCATTACATGTGTGTTCTTTGCCTAAACCACATGGATCCACTCGTGACATTTGCATGTGTTTTCTTTTTCTAAAACACATTAATCCACTACAGACACTGAATGTATGTTCTTTTCCTAATCCACATGGTTCCACTAGTGACATTTCATGTGTGTTCTTTTCCTAAACCACATGGATCCACTGGAGCCATTTGTATGTGTGTTCTTTTCCTAAACCACATTGATCCACTAGTGTCATTGCATGTGTGTTATTTTTCTAAACCACATTGATCCACTGGTGTCATTGCATGTTGGTTCTTTTATTGAACCACATTGATCCACTGGTGACATTGCATGTGTTTTCTTTTCCTAAACCACATGGATCCACTCGTGTTATTGCATGTGTGTTATTTTCCTAAACCACATTGAACCACTGGTGTCATTGCATGTGTGTTCTTTTCCTAAACCACATTCATCCACTAATGATATTTGCATCTGTGTTCTTTTCCTAAACCACATTGATTCCTTCGGTGTCATTGCTTGTGTGTTCTTTTCTAGAACCACATTGATCCACTCGTGTCGTTTGCATGTGTATTCTTTTCCTAAACTACATTGATCCACTGTTGTCATTGCATGTGTGTTCTTTTCCTGAACCCCATTGATCCACCGGTGACATTGCATGTCTGTTCGTTTCCTAAACCACATGGATCCACTGGTGTCATTGCATGTGTGTTATTTTCCTAAACCACATTGATCCACTAGTTACATTTGCATCTGTGTTGTTTTCCTGAACCACATTGATCCCCTAGTGTCATTGCATGTGTGTTCTTTTCCTAAACACATTTATCACGTAGTGTCATTGCATGTGTGTTCTTTTCCTGATCCACATTGATCCACTGGTGACGTTGCATGTGTGTTCTTTTCCTAAACCACCTGGATCCACTGGTGACATTTGCATGTTTTTCCTAAACCACATTAATCCACTGGTGACATTTGCATGTGTTTTCTTTTTCTAAACCGCATTGATCCACTGGTGTCATTTGCATGTGTGTTCCTTTCCTAAACCATATTGATCCACTGGTGTCATTGCATGTGTGTTCTTTTCCTAAACCACATTGATCCACTCGTGTCATTGCATGTGTGTTCCTTTCCTAAGCCACATCGATCCACTGGTTTCATTGCATGTGTGTTATTTTACTAAACCATTTTGGTCCACTAGTGATATTTGCATGTGTGTTCTTTTCCTAAACCACCTTGATCCACTGGTGTCATTGCATGTGTGTTCTTTTCCTGAACCACATTGATCCACTTGTGACATTTCATGTGTGTTATTTTCCTAAACTACATGGATCCACTAGTGTCATTGCATGTGTGTTATTCTCCTAAACCACATTGATCCACTAGTGTCATTTCATGTGTGTTCTTTTTCTAAACCACATAGATCCACTTGTGACTTTGCATGTGTGTTCTTCTCCTAAACCACATGGATCCACTGGTGACATTTGCATGTTTGTTCTTTTCCTAAACCACATTGAACCACTGATGTCATTGTATGTGTGTTATTTTCCTAAACCACATTGATCCACTGATGACGTTGCATGTGTGTTATTTTCCTAAACTACATGGATCCACTGGTGTCATTGCATGTGTGTTATTCTACTAAACCACATTGATCCACTAGTGTCATTTCGTGTGTGTTTTTTCCTAAACCACATTAATCCACTAGAGACATTTAATGAGTGTTCTTTTCCTAAACCACATGGGTCCACTAGTGGCATTTGCATGTGTGTTCTTTTCCTAAACCACATTGATCCACTGGTGACGTTGCATGTGTGTTATTTTCCTAAACCACACTGATCCACTAGAGTCATTACATGTGTGTTCTTTTCCTAAACCACATGGATCAACTTGTGACATTTGCATGTGTTTTCTTTTTCTAAAACACATTAATCGAATAGAGACATTCAATGTCTGTTCTTTTCATAATCCACATGGTTCC